>OZ026518.1:15705481-16305481 GCA_964019695.1 Loripinus fragilis | reverse complement strand
GTCTGTCTTAAAGTTTAGGGTTGTTTGAGGGTATTTATCATTCACTTGAATTCAAAGTGAAGTAGAACATTATTTAAGATAGAAGTGAAGACCCTGATCAGGGATGGCACAACATCTGATCTGGGGCTGCATAGTTTGTCTACTCTATGTCCCTTAAAAGGAGCTAGGCTAAAATGAGTTAATAATCTTGTGTAATATTACTTTTTATGTTAACACTATTTTTTTTACTTATAATCTTAGTCTGTCAAAATTTACTTTCAGATATGATTCAGAGATGTTCACTATACAGAGATAGGAAGGATGGAGCTACTACAACTGCAAGCCCCAGAGGCTCAAGAAGCAAAATAACACTTTATTATCAAATGATGAACTCTTTGAAGGTTACAAAGCTCAATAAATAGCATAATCTAATTTATAACTTCGTGTTTTTAATGTTTAAACACGATCAATACAGTAATCTCTCGCTAACTGGAATCCTTCAAAATCAAAATACCCTCTTAAGTTAAAGTAAAGTGTAGGATGAATTCATATTTAACAGACTTTGTTCACAATTCTTTTCTATCCAAAACTATGCTGACTTTGATGAACTTAGAAGGATGGTAGCGAAAACAATCTTGATAGGCTTATACACTGTAATATCCTTTTACAGATCCACTGTTTTAATTCAAGCTACAAATAAAACAATGTGAAAAGTTTGGTCATAGAGACTTTGATTTAACGAGAGGTAACTGTATACTAACTTGCTAAGTACCACAAACTGTCCAGACTAGACTAAGTATGGTCGACCATTGGTTAGAAATCAGAGGGTGTTGGTAAACAACCCTAACTGGGCATCTTAACACTGTTGCCATGGTAAATCCTTTCATTTGTAAAAAGCTGTGGTTTTTAGCCCTCCTGCTCACAGTGTGCTCAATGTGAGCTTTTAAGAAATGATGTCCCTCTGCACAAACCGTCATCATATAAGGTTCTGGTTTGCAATGGCAACATAAAAGATGTACTCAAATATCTTCCTTTGAAAAACAACAACTCCTGGCTGTATTTGAGAATAATTCAATTCTTATTGTTTCTCTAAGTCTAACAATTTAGATCACAAACTTGGCCAGATTGGGCAAGTGAGGTTATAGGCTAGACACTGAAACGATATTTAAGCATCTCCGTGGATGAACTATCACATTTAGTGTGAACTGATTTATAGGCGAGCATATAGTATACCAAAGATTCTGTCATCCGTCTTTCAACATTTTCAAACTATGGGGAAACTCTACTCAGATGTCACATTGAGATACATAAGACAGAGGGAGAAAAGCTAGTTTAATGGTACTGATTACACATTCAAGATTGCTGCAGGGCTCAAATATGACAAAACCCTTAAAGAATAGTTTTCTCTGGAACCAAAAAGCCTATGACTTCTCTTTTTAAGACTTATATTGGTGGCCCCTTTGCTGTCAAACATGTAGTTGTGCATATATGCCTTGCGTGACGATGCTCATGTTGTCCTTTGCAATCTCCATGAATGTCCCTGCACTCAATTCCGACATAGTTACAAAAGAGTACCGCAAGGAGCTATAATTTTAATCCCATGAACTCTAGGCCAACAATGCCAAGTAAATGGTAGTCCAATAACAGTAAATTGTAGTCTCTGATAATCAAAACAGCATTCCATTACACCTTAGCCATAGGCTCAATATGAACTTATGTGACCCTTTTATGTCCGTTATCTGTCAGTCAACACTTTGCGCTTTAAACAACATCCCCTAAACTACAAAGCGTCACAGGAATGTTCATTGGATAGTTTTTAGATCTTATTGGGATTATTGGATGTCGGTCGTCCGTCATGCGTCGTCAACAATTGCTTCAAAGGGCATCTCCTCCTAAACTGCTGATTGGATTTTGGCCAAAAAGTAAATGGGTATGATCAGGAAATACCACAATCACACACTGCAAACCAACCCACGGCACCGTTACAGGAATGATCCTTTTATGGCCCTCTTCAATAATTGTTCACAATGGTTCTTGTCCGTTGTATATCTAGATCAGATGGGATAAGAGAATATTTGTGAGATGAAAACAAAAAATCTTTTGTCTGAAACCACAATGCCTAGAGCCTGATATTTGGTATGTAGCATCACCCAATAAGTCCCATATTCGGGGGACTATACTTTTATTCGGTTTGCTTGATTCCGTCCGTCAGTTACGCTTTCGTGTCCGAGCAATATTTCCAATATTATTTGAGATAGGCATCCCGAATTCAGTGTGTGGATGCATCTTGAAATAACTGAGTGTCTCGTACCATTTTGGGGTCACTGTGACCTTGATCATTGACCTAATTTCTAGAATAATCGTGTCCGGAGCATATCATCTACATTATTTGAGGTAGGAATTCAAAATTAGGTGAATGGGTGCATCTTGGGTTGGCAATGTGTCACAACCCATATCTGGATCACTGTGACCTTGACCTGTGACCTCATATCTAGAATAATCGTGTCCGTAGCATATCTCCTACATTATTTAAGGTAGGAATCCAAAATTTTGATGTGTGGGTGCATCTTTGGATGACAGAGTGTAGAGTACTATATTGGGGTCACTGTTGACTTTGACCTCTGACCACGTTTCTAGATAAATTGTGTCGTAACATATCTCCTACACTTTTTGAGTTAGGAATCCCAAATTCGGTGTGTGTACATGCATCTTGGATTGTTCCTCATAATGCCCTTACCAAAATTGTACCAATTGTTCTGCTGGCATTACTCCATTAAGGGAGATAATCCAGATAAAAAAATATGGGTCAGTTATTTTTTGATGAGGAATGCATCTATGAAATTTTAAAACCCTATCTTAAACTTGTAACGGACGGAAGGACGGATGGAAAAGCCCAAAGCAATATGCCCCTTAACTTTTTCAAAGTTGGCGGACTAAAAACTGCCCAAATGGTTCTCTCCGCCGAAGTAAAGGGCATCCAGAGCTCTAAATATGAAATGTCTTAAAATGACATCTCCTGAACCGCTGGTCCAAATTCAAAATAATTTCACAGAATTGTCCCTAAAATGTCCTCTACCAAAATTGCACAAATAATTCCGCTCCACTGGACAAATTGGTAGCCAGAGCTCCCGATGAGAAATGACTATTAACAGCATATTCTCCTGAACCACTGGTCCAAATTCAAAATAATATTACAGAAATGTTCCTCATGATGACCTCTACCAAAATTGTTCAGAAAGTTCAGCTTGGCAGAACAACATGGCTATAAGAGCTAAAGTCTTTCAATCATATCTCTTTAGCCACAGACCAATACATCATGTGCCAGGATTCAGGTGAGCGATCCAGGGCCATAGGGCTTTTTTGTATATATGAGGATTTTAATGCAAATTTAAAACTATATTGACTCTTTGTGTATGGAACTTCACATTTCCCCAAAACTATTGTACCTAAAAGCTTTTATATAAGAACCAAATGTAAAGCTGACCTTTCACCCAAGGCAGCTCCCTTTGGACTGTCACATACATATCTAAACATCTTTTTCTCAGAAACTACTTGGCTGATTGAACTCAAATTTCATATGGAGTATGCATTAGATAAAACAATATATTACATTTTGTGTCAGGTTACTTGACCAAAATGGGCACCGTGCCCATATATTGTAAAAACCCATTAAATTTTCTTCTCTTGAACCAAAGGGCAAATTATGCTTGGTCTGTAGCATAATGTCGTTTTGGTATGTAGTTTTGGGGATGTGAGGCTTGTGAGCCATACAAAATATTTTTAAATAATAAGCCTAGGTTGACCATGACGTAGTTTAACATTATTAAAGAGATCATGTGACTCAATATCAGGTGAGCACTTCAGGTCCTAATATGCCTTTGTATATTGCATCATCATTTCGTTCATTTCGCTGGGACGAAGGGTGTGTATGAAAATAGTCTCCATTTGATGCAATGAGAAGATATTTACTCCAATTATGATCATCGCACTTTATTTTATTTTACAAAAATAGCAAATGTCTATGCTTTACTTATGGGCATGTCATTAAAAAAATATCCATGTTTAGTACCAAAAAGTCATTTTTTTTCTTCCAAATACAAATCTGGATAGTTTAACTTGGACGCACGGAAATAGGTAGTGCCTATTTAATTCATATTATGATCTAATATATGACGTCAAAGCAAAGTATCAACAACCGCCATCATTGAAAAGTTACCACGAGGTTACTCAACTGAGAAAAACCAAGCAGAGTTTTGTGTTCCTGTGTGGAAGGAAAGTAAGTAAATTAGTGTCATTGTTATAAACAGTTCTAACAAGAAATGTTGCAGTGATATTGATTGATTATTTATTAAATTTTAGCAGTAGACATTTATCAGCGATGTGCAAAACACAACACATACATGAGTTGTCTCCCCTATGCCGTAATTTGCACACAAACTCCATAAAACCTTCGTTACTGAGTGGTAACGAAGGTTTTGACTGCCAAATCTGATACTTTTGACATACTTAGGTGTTCTTTTTAAGAAAAAAGATGCACACAAATGAAACAGAATATAGAATGAACTTGTTTAATGGTTTATTTTGCCTTTTCATTGATGTTGAAAGGCAGGTGAAGGCACATGTCCCATAAATGGAAAACCAAGACAGCGTGTGTAGAGCGCATTAGAGTTTTTCTAGTAAATACATGGCCTTGTTAGATAAACGATTATTCTAAAGAAGTATGAATGTGTAAGCAATACTTCTGTACACTTTCTGTGCATTTTGAACATATACAAATCCGTTTAATGCCCATAACAAAATAGGTAACGAAAGTTTCCCAATGGTAACGAAGGTGTTATGTATGTAAAAGGCAGACCGAGGTAGTATTACGTGAACGTCTCCGTGCTCATAACATTTTCACAAAAGACCAGTCTTTTTACCTTAATTTTCAGAAGTTCTCCATAAAATCATATGTTTTGGATGTGTAATAATAGAATCACCTCGGCGAGGAGATTCTAATACACATCCACAACATATGATTTTATGGAGAAATATTGAAAAATTATCCATTTTTATCATTTTGATTCTGACCCCAGATTTCCCCTATTTTTACTATATGTTAGGTGGAAATCTGAAGATGTTTCCGTGATGGAGACAGAAGCAAGCCCTTTGCCTCTCTCCTGGAAGACTATCACTTCGCATTGTGTATAAATTTATGCAGACAGACGGACGCACGAACACACCATTAGACGAACGGACGCACGAACAAATCAAAAGCCAATTTAACACAGGATTCGTATCGCTAGATGTAGTGATATGGGTGTGAAAATGAAAGACAGGTTCTATTAGATGATTTTATTCCAGTAATACTTTTAACTTAAGTGATTATCATTTAATGCCTATGACCCTCAGAGGGGGTCAGGCCATTAATGGAACCTGTGGGAGAGCGGTTTTGTCGCGTATGCCCACCTTATATTTGTGACGCTTCCTACCCCAAGAGCTGATATGAATCAATCCCAAGGCAGGCTGCGCCCCAGTCTTCTGCTATGATACTTTATTTATTTTAAGACTGGTTAATCGGGGCCCTTTGTTTCCCACTCATAAGAGTGGGTCCCTCAGGGGTCCGACTGCAAATACAAAATGACAGCAAACAGCATGTCAATATATCACTCCTCGGCTCTGCGTCCGTGCGAGGGTTAACATAGCACAGCCACAGAGTCCAGGGGCGAACGCTCCAGTTCTTAAAAGTTATGTTAAATACCTGTTGCTGTTTAAGGAGGTTTAAGCTTAATGCATTGTTTCCAAATTGTTATTGTATATTTGAAAATAGCTGTACATATTTGATTTTGAGTGCGAAGATCTAAAGTTTTGTCATTATTTCCAGTTTGAAGTAGGTTTGAATTTAGAATAATATTGGGTGTAATGTTTTGAAGTTCCAAAAGAAGGGCGGTACGTTCAGCATTATGAACTGTACAGGTTTCAAATATATGTTGAAGCGTATTGGGACCAAGCCAACAGTCTGCACATCTTGGGATACTGCGAAAACGACCGATTTTGTGGTAGTATTCGCCTGTTGGCAGAATTTTATGCAAATATTTGAAGATTATAAGTTTTTCATTTGATTTTTGAATTTTAGCATAATTGTTCCAAATTAGATCCCAGTTTGCTGATGGATATTTTAAGGTTATGGTTGGAGAGTTATTCATCTTATTAATTATTAAGGCATATATTAGCCTTAAATTTGGTATTTTCCATATATTATCATGAATTCTGTATTTTAATATGGTTGATTTAATGTGTTGATTTTCTTGAAAATTTTCAATATTATGTAGATATGTGTTTGCAGCATATGGTGCATGATAGAATTTTAAATTCAGGCCAAACCAATAAATATATAAATTTGCCCACGGCTGATCGAGATTGAGTTCTATCCTGCGTAAGGTTTGAATTATTATACTTTCTCGTTTGTGTAGGACCGAAGGCAATCCCAACCCTCCATGAAACATATCTTGAAATATTGTATTCCTTGATATTTTGTCATGACCAGACCATAAAAATTGAAATAGTAAAGTGTTAATTTGTTTTATGTAGTCTATTGGTAAATCAGTAAATATCATTGTATATTGAAGTAAACTGAATATGTAGGTTTTGATAATTATTACTTTTTCAAAGAGATTAAAATAGCAATTGTTCCATTTATTAATGACTTGTTTAATTTTTTGAATTTTGGGCTCATAATTTTCTTTAATTTCATTTTTGCCAAATATAATTCCATAAACCTTAATTTTGTCTTTAAAAAGATTTGCAGGGGTAATTTCTTTTAGATCTTCCCAGTTCCCAAATGTTAAAATTTCTGTCTTATCTTGATTAATTTTTGAACCAGAATTTTTTCCAAATAAATTTGTTTCTTCATTTAAGTATTTGTATGATTTTTTTGTCTTTAATAACACCGTGTAGCATCGACTCCGGAACTTGCTACCAACTTTATCGATTATAAACAAATGGCAGGCATGACGACGGTAAGAAAAAGTTGTTATTATACTGTTTTATCAAGGGGTTATGCGTTAAGATGGATATATTTTTATCTGAACATATTTATCTATGTAAGATACACCCGACAATGATATGATAGTGATTTTTAGTTGACTTTTTTACAGTAATTGTAGCTGCCTGGTACCGCGAAAAATCAATCATGTCAGCTTCAAAACTCGTCTTGTAATCAGGTAAGTGGAGGATGCCAATTCAATCCGCTATTATGCACATGTATTGACATCACTAGTGTATATATTGAAGCAAAAGTTTTCTCCAATAACTAACGGAGCTGGATATAATCAAGAGAAATTTCCTACGACTTGAGTACGGCAATTTGCGACACAACACAGAATCACAGGACGGCGTCTTGCTAGTGAACAGTACGGCGACTTATTTTGAAAATGATAGAATTCTACTCGAAGAAGCTGTCGTTCGGAACCAACCAATGTCCGTAATGATTCAAGTGGGCCAGTATGGTCTATTATGGACACATAGTACAAATTTGTGAAAGTATTCAATCAGATGTTCCCGGTTTTACTATACTGAGCGTTACGTTGAAAGTGACGTCATAAGACATCATTTGTGATGAAGTCGGAAATGTTATTTATGGGTCAGCATTAAAACACCAAACCACCACCAATCCTGACTTCAATTTCCCCTGTCCCATCACACACTCTAGCACACCAACAAACCATTCACTTGCCCAGATTAATGAAACACTTCGACAAACCGTTGCCTCTTGTACTAACATACTTGCCGGGGGGGGGGGGGGGTGGGGGAGGACTCTGATATTTTCACACATATGTAGGCTCAGACCATTTAGGGGGGTTCAACATCTTTTAATTTCAATATTTTTTGGGATTTCAATATTTTTTGGGATTTCCATGCAAAAATATATAAATGAGAGTACCCCCCCCCCCCCACACACACACACACACACAAACACTGGGCATACATGTACGTCTAAATGCACCATGGTTTGGTGCTCATCGCATTTGCGCATGCGCGGATCCGAACTTTACTAATCACTAGCGCTTCTCATTCTGCTATTCGGTCAAATAAACCCCAAAATCGCTAATCGTAACTTTTAGGGCCAATATTCGCTAAAAGCTTAATTTTATAGCCATAATTCGCTAGTCAGTGATCCCTATTTACACCCTTACGCATGTACATGAGGCAGCCAAACGCTCAGACTAGCCTGTGCATCCGCACAGTCTCGCCAGGGCCTTTGCTGCTCTCATACACAATGCAAATGGATGGAGGTATAGAACCCAGGGGGGGAGTACTCTGATATTTTCATACATACGTAGGCTCGGTCCATTTTTTTGGTTCAAATGTTGAATTTCGATATTTTTTGGGGTTTTCAGAAAATTAATTTTTTTTGGTATGAAAATTTTGTGGATAATTTTTTGGGGTCATCACAAAATTGGACTATATTTAGAGCTCATTTCTATGCATTTTAAGGTCTTTTCTTAAGGTCAAGGTACAGAATTGGGGAAAAAATTTTGGGTTGCTAAAATTTCAAATATTTTTTGGGGGTGCTTGAAATTCCTGATATTTTTTTTGTGGTAAAGGGTAGATGCTGGGTCCGAGCCTACGTATGCAAAAAAAATGAGAGTACCCCCCCCCCCCCCCCCCCCCCGGGTATAGAAGTAAGTCTCCATAAGATCTACGTCTGCGTGAGCATATTAAATAAAACTTTTGCGAATATGCGATAAGTACCCAAGTGTCGTGTGCTGGCCCATGTCTGGTGCTGAGGTGTTTGGTGTGGTGTTTTTGGGGACATGAGGTTGTTTGAAGCTGGAGAGTCTGGTTTTGGTGTTCGTTTAGGGTGATTTGGGTGGTTTGGGGGAGTTTCAAGGACAAACATGTCGATGCATATTGCCGTACTGTAAATGAAATGTTTTTTTCAAGTTGCCGTACTTCGGACTGGTAAATTGCCGTACTCAAAGCGTTTTCTGTTTTTGATAATATATCAGTCAAATCAAGATCATTACAAATAAAACTTATACCGAACGTGATTTCCAGTATGCTCATTATTTTGGCGTTGAAAATGAGGTGGAAAACGGTTTTAAACAATGCAGAAACAAACATTTTTCGATGTGACATGCTGTTTTTAGCGGTACCAGCTGGCAGTGTTTCACAGTGTTTTGTTACATACAGCAAGAATTGATAATTTTTGCAGGCAAGGACAGGTGTTTGACTTCTCTAAAGATGAATTCTATTCACTTTGAAGGCAGGCGCTCATTACAAACCACTAAAAAAACGTTTGACTCACCCCACTGCATGCCATGTCTTTGTTGACATTCGATTCACCTGGTACCAAGTTCCGGAGTCGATGCTGCATGCTGTAAAGATTTTGTATTATTTTCACAATTGGGAAGGTCTATTCCTAAAATGTGAGGATTGGAATTTATTTTAAAAATCATGGGTTCAAGGCCTAGAGCATATAAGAACATAGATAGGGGGCATCCTTGTCTAACTGATCTTAAAATTTTAAAAATAGGTGTAAAAGTGCCATTTATTAGTATTTTGGACTCAATATTTGTATATAACATTTCAAACCATTTTATAAAATTGGGGGGAAAGTCAAATTTTTTAAAAACTATTTTAAGAAAATTATGCTCAATTCTATCAAAGGCTTTTTCCTGATCTAAGGCTATTATTGCATATTTTTGATCATTTTGTCTAATATAAGAAATTATAGATTTTAGGTTTAAGGCATTATTAATTATAGATTTATTGGGACCACAACTTTGAAAATTGTTCAAAATAGTTGAAATATTATTTTTAAGTCTCATTGTTAAGACTTTTGTTAAAATTTTATAATCCAAATTGAGTAAAGATATGGGTCTCCAATTCTTTATCTCATCCGGACTTCCTTTGTTTTTGAAAATTAGGGTAATAATGCCTTGTTTGAATTCTTTAGGTAAATTATTTTGTAGAAAACTATTATTATAAAGTTCCGTGAGAATTGGTACCAGTTGTGGCCTAAAAGCTTGATAAAATTCTGCAGTTATACCATCGTTTCCAAGAGATTTATTTTTATTTAGTAATTTTATAACTGTGTCAACTTCTTTTTCTGTGATGTATTGTCCTATATTTTCTTTTTGAGTATTTGTTAATGTCGGGGGCTCAAAATTTTCTAAATATTTGTAAATGCTATTATCAGGAATATTTTGAGAAGAGTAGAGATTTTGGTAAAATTGTTGAATTTCATTTAAAATGTCATGTTTTTCAGTAAAAGTTGTATTATTTGTTTTAATCCAAAAGATAAATTTTGATGTGCCTTTATTAAATTCTTCTTTCCTATCTAGATCTTTACTTTTAGAATAAATATTGTTTAAAGTTTTATTTTTAACCCTGATAGTTTCCAGAAATTTGATAATTCTTTAAATCATTTTCTTTTTGATTAACATTTTCCATTAGTACCTCTGGAATATTTGAATTTTTTAAAAATTCTACAGCTATAGCTTCACTTTTCCGCAATTTTGATAAAAATGAGCCAAATTGTTTAGAAATCTTTTTGATTTTAGCTTTAAAATTTGACCAATTCTGATGGGGTGTTCCCAATGATTTCATTATATTATATTCATTAATTAAATTTTTAACTTCTTGTTGAAATGAGTTGTTTTCTAACAAAGTATTGTTAAATTTCCAATAATAGTTACCCCATGATTTAAATTTGTCTAAATTTAAGTTTAAAAGAATTAATTTATGATCTGATATGCCATCCAAATGCTGAATTTCAAGAATTTTTGAATGAAATGTTTGAGGCACATAGATTCTATAAATCCGACTTGCTTTATTTGTAAAATTTGTTGTGTTATAAAAAGATTTAAAAGTATCTATTAAGCCAAAATCTTGTAAATTAAAGGAATCTTTTATTTTACCATCATAGAAAGTTAATCCTGATGCTCTATCATCATTAAATTCTACAAAGTTAAAATCCCCTAAAATTATTAATTTTTGTTTTTTAATTTTAGATAGATAATTTTTTAAGTCCTTAAAAAACCCTATTTTTTCAGTTATATTGTTTTGTACTGGAGCATAGACATTAATAATACCCACTGTCTCCTCTGCCTCAATAGATATATGCATTACTCTATATTTTAGAGAATTAGAATTAATATCATGTTCTTTAATTTTAAAACCATGTAATCTTTTTCCCACAAAGATAGCTACTCCACAAAAATTCCTCATTGTAGTTTTTGTAGAGTTTGTTTGTATGAAACTAAAAGACTTTGTCTGTTTTTCAATAAAATTTATGGTTTCTGAATTAATATTATGTATTTCCTGCAGACAAAGAATATCCAAATCATTTTGTTTAAATATTTCAATTAATTTGTTTTTCTTACACTCTAACCCATTAATATTTTGCGTAGCTATCTTCATGATGAAAGTTTAAGGAAAATTTCTTTAATTTATGCATGTATGCAATTCTGGAGCCCTGATACTGATTGCACCATGGTGCACCCAGCACATAGGCACCATAAATGCCATTTATCATAGGCATAGGAGACAGTGGATCCATAAGTAATGATACAAAAGTAAAAAATAAAACTTTGAAAAATAAACTATTGGTTGTTAGCAATAATGTAAACATCATTGCTGATAGAAAATGGCTGTCACTGCCCCAAGGTATAAGTGACAAACAATTTTCTATATGAAGGTACTGCTGAGTCCTTGTTAATAAAAAGCATATAGCTTTAATAAAGCTTATAATAAGCTCCAAAGTCAACATCAGTATTGCAGAAAGAATGCTGCCATCACTCTTGAGGGTGTATGGCAAGCATTCCTCCCTCAAAAATGATGTAAAACAGCTTTCATGGTTAATTTGAAGCATTATATAATGCATAATAGTAGTAAGTGGTAGCATTGATGCAAGCATCAATGCTGATAGGAAATGTCTGCTCCTGCTCCTTAGAGCAGGCAACATACAAAAACCTATAGTAGGATGTTTAATTAAGTGATAAAGTATGTCACATCTCCCTAGAGTATGCGACACACAATTCCACTCAGAAGGCCTGTTATTGTGTGGGGAGTTCAGAGGTAAGTCAGAAAACAACAAGATTAATATATATTTGCTAATAGATTTCTTTTTTTGTTTTATATTTCCCCCATCTGACCAGTAAACAGGTGTTCTATCATATTTTCCCACAGGAAAAAATAATAGTACACCTCTCCCCTCCCAGATAGCAGAAATCTCCAAGATATCCCTGGGAACATAATTACTTCCTAGCTTACTCCAAAGTTGTGACATTGCACCGTCCATATCTAAACTATTGACTTTCTTAAAAAACTCGTTCCAAAAATTCAGTAAACCAAGGATATCATAAATTATTCTCCCTATCTCCAATACAAAACATCTGTAGCTTCGATATCTCAGTAAAGTGAGTGTTTCACAGCTCTCTCCTATTGGGGAGATCCATGCAACACCTTTACCAAGTAAATTACTATATATATTATACATATTGAATAATAAGTACTGTGTTGGTTGTATATATTGGTTAGTTGGGGGTGTCCCAGTGTACCTCTCTATAGAGAGGCACAATGTCACACTCCCAACCTCCCAGATAGCAATGAAGCTGAAAATAATAGATATAAGTAATGTTAGAATTTTGAATTTATTTTTGTTATTATTATTGCTGTGGTGAAAGAGCAAGGCATCTGCCCCATCTGTATCCCTTTGATCCTTTTCTACACACTTCTTAAAACAAAAAACATTCTGAATCTCACTCCAGCATCGTTTTAAATCACCGTCCATATTCAATCTAAAAACCGTCTGAAAAAACTCGTTCCTGAAACCTTCTAAACCTCTTTTGTGAAACACCGTCCAAGACACTCGTAGATCCATTATAATCAAAATTTAAGGGTACAGATCTGGGGCTTCTGCCTGCTCTTCTTCACCATTTGCATCAAAAAAGGAGGTATCTTCTTCAGCACTGTTTGTTTCCGATCCTGCTTCCCCTGTATCTTCTTGTGAGGATGTATATCTGTTCTCGTCTGGTTTCTAGGATACGGGTTTTGTATCGTACCTAAATATTGGGCATTGGCAAGTATATATGAAGAAATTATTATTAACATAGGCTGTATTTATGATCAAAGTCATTTTGAAATAATAATGTCTACGCTTCAGAATTCACATAAAGATTCTAATTATTGAAAGAATCTTACTTTTAATTAAATTTCCGTAAATAATCATATTAATGTCACTTAAGAATATGTAAACATCCGTCTCTGTCAAGAGTGTACAACATAGAGAGTAATTTCCCTTGAATAAACAAGTAACCGTTTTCATACAAGAATTAGCTTTAACAGCAAACTGTCACATGTATTTCAGAGTCAGCTGATTCGTTAGAAATGGCGAGTCATTATCAAAATTGACACCTGTATGTGCAAAACCTTCGTTAGCATATTTTAGTCAGATAAACTTGTCTAAAAGTATTTCAAGTTGTCAAGACTAACTTCAGAAATCGCAGAAATTGATATAAACTTAATATTTCTGAACATGCATATATGCATATGCTTTAAGATTAACTGCATTTTGCACACCTGATATGCCGTAAACCTTCGTTACCGAAATGAATTGGTGAATCTGTTGTTCACATGCTTTATTTTCCAGCTCGTTTCGTGTTCTTTTATCCTTTTCAGCGTTCTCGTTTAAAATGAAGTCTTAAAAATAACAGAACTTAGTGTTTTGTTAAAATGAGTTTCCTTCTGAAATCAACAAAACCTTCGTTACATTTAGTACTGTTGATTAAACCTATCCCTCTGGACTATATCAGCACGATTTTACCCAAATAATACCGGTATGTAATAGGAAATTGCCTACACAGTTGCATTTCAGTAATAAATAATTGCTCAAACGTTTAGCTAAGTCGTTATTAATTTCTAAACATGTGGCAAATTGATAAGCCATTCAAAATATTTGCTGCTAAAAAAGACAGAATTTTTGGTCTGTTGTATATATTTTCTTGCACGAATAATTTGAAATGAAATAAACTCGCGAGTTATTTTAGTGTCTGTACAATCTATTTTGACCCAAAACCAAGAGATTTATGATGCAAGTATCTTGTCTTACAGTCAAGAGTAGAGATAGTACTGTGCAACGAAGGTTTTGTCCTCGATAAAATGCCCATTTGACCACGTACCGATGAATGCTTGTTGCAAAAAAGATACAAAAGTGTTGCATTCAGAATTTTAGGACATAGTTTCTTTAAGGTTTAGCTAAAATTAAACGTTAAAAACAATGATATTATCACACATGAAAAAAACGAAAAAAAATATATGCAATTGGACCTACTTATTGAAAATCAGTGAGAGGGCACAGATCTATGACCCTAAATCTCGGTGTGTGTGTGGGGGGGGGGGGGGGGGGGGGTTACTACCTATATATTACATAGTACGGATGTGCGTGCCGAATAGCTACCAGGTATACATAAACCCACTTTTTCTACGAAAAAGTATATGAATGACCCATTTTTTATCATTGATATAATGAATGGCCCCGTTTTCTGACATCCCTGTTTGAAAACACTCATATTTTTGCTCAGATATTCAGCTCAGAAATCAAAATTGTAATATGTATTTGTAAACTTTGTTTACAGACAGCAAAAAGGGTATTTAAAAAATAAAAAAAAACAGTACATGAATATGTAATCATTTTGTTCAATCAAGTATATGAGTAGGTCCTTTTTCGAATACCAAGTATTTATGATTGGAGTAGGTTTCAAAAACTGGCCCGCACACCCGTACCAAAATTACCCCCAAGTTACCCGCCGAGCCCTCAATCGCTCATCTAAGTTTATGAATGTTATTGTTCAAATATACATGTATGTTGTAGAAACTAAGCTAGAAGGCAGTATAACTGACACCTTGCCTTGGCAGAAGAGTACTTCATTTGTGGATCTTTTATGTTTTTGTTCTGTCTGGTGTTTGCTATGTCTTTGTGCGCGTCTGTTTATATGGGCTTTGTGGTCACCTGCTGGGAAAGGGCTGACCTCTTTGCTCTCGTTTGTGGTGTCTAACTGTGAGTTTGTCACTTTCCCATTGGTATCCTGGGTCAGGTGTGGTACTTGATTGTATCGATTCCTGATCTTTGCACCCTTACTTACTTTGCCAAGTTACTAAGCCACCTAGCTATGGAGAAATAGAAGTTGGGCATGCCCGAATTAAGGGCGCCTGTTGCCAATGTCTGCATCTTATCATAAGGAGCAATAATTATGAATGTTATGCCTTTTAAGACATCCCCCCCCCCCCCCAGACAGGACCATTTTGCCAAAAAAAGATGATTGACAGCTGCCAAGCTCACATGCCCGTGAAATATCTTCGAACATCGAATTCATTCACCAGAAGTGACACTGGTGTTGTGACGACAGCGAGCCACACCTGAGTTGCACGTGCAAAACAAGCGTCGTGTTTGCTCCATTGGCTGTCGTGTTCACACTGGCTGTTCCGCTTATATTCTGTTTTACACTCCAACAAAACCGATAATACGATTACATATTTTAAAAACGAAACTGTTTTGTTTCCAAAATTATAAATATTTTCTATAATTTCGATGTTTCTAATAAAATGTAAATATAAGCAATAAAAGCATTTTTTTTTGTCAGTTCATGGAATCACGAATACTTCGGGTCTCTTGCAAAGTTAACGTGAAGCCCTTTCCAAGAGACCCAAATGGATTTTGTATAACCGAACCTTACTTTCAAAATATTCGTAAAGTGTAAGGTGACCAACTAGAAATTTTGCTAAGAGTACATTTATTTGTTACACATGTGAAGAATTCTATATTACAAATTATTGGTAACGTGATATAATCTGATAATGGGTCTAATTTTTTACAGAATGTGAAGAATTGCATGCGCAGATCCAGACAAATCCGTCAAGGGTACTTAGCTATAAACCTCAATTGGGTTTACAATCAGCTGTACATGCAGATGATATGCATGTTATATCCAACTTTTAGACTTTTCAATAATCCTTTTGAATTTATAAACTAAATCACCACAAAATACCGACAGCGATATGCCCTGTTGCAGGAGAGTTTAATAATAATAATAATAATAATAATAATAATAATAATAATAATAATAATAATAATAATAATAATAATGATTTTTTCAGCGCAGTTCATTAAAGTAATTTTTCCATTATAAAATGGTTGGCTATAACATTAATGTATTGCAACAGACTGCATGCTTGCTTGGTGGTCAACCCAATCACGGTTGGCAACTTTAATTTTCTCTTTAATTGCACGCCGGTGGGTCGGCCTTTAGACTCCATGGCGGTTCCGACTTAAAGTCTTGTATGTTGATGAGATTGTAGGGCTGTTGTGAGGTCCACCGGGGTTTACCTGTTGGATTTCTTTTGCTCCGGTATTCAGTTTTTTTTTACTGTTGAGTCCTTATAATTGCTTTATCTCCTTTTTATATCTTGATTTATATGTTCTAGGAGATAATGCATTGATAAGTTAGGGGTCTTTCATGCAAACCAAACTTCTATGTATCTTCATCCACGTCTGATCACATCTGAACTAAGGTTGTGAAACCGGTTTAAGCCCTCCAGTAAAATATTTTACTGACCATTCCAAGGCGGTGCTTCTTTTGTGGATCATTTATGTTATTTCTGTCTTGTTATTGTTATGCTTTCGTGCGCGTCTGTTTATTGATGCCTTGTGGTCACCTGCTGGGAAAGGGCTGACCTTTTGACTCTCGTTTGTGATGTCTAATTGCACAGGGGGTTAACTCAGTCACAGTGCGGGGTGATTCTTTATGAAAGTTGTCAATGATGCTTTATGAAAGGGTTACAGGTGCTTTATGATTTCCTTAATCAGTATAAGGTAGGTGATGAGATACCGCATTAGACGTAAGATTCTCGAAGCCCGAAAGTATTTTATTTTTATTAATTCATATAATTGAAAAGCTAATGCTTTTACTCTGTCAGTCTTTGCGATGATGGTTCATGTGTCAGGGATTAATGAGCGGTTTAATTCAGATATTGTTATAACCCATAACAAAAATCAGTATATTTATCAAAGTACATATTCCATCAAAGATAGTGTGCATACAACTTCAAGTTCAATCTAAATGTGTTTGAAAAAATCAGTTTTCTCCTCATGTAAAACTATAAAGGGCTTATTTTAAATGACTAATATTGACAAGCCAAAAAAAGTGGTAAAGAATCAGTAACATATTTTGGTAACAGGTTCTTTACCTGTACGAATAATGGATAACTGGTTCTTTATGAAAGGGTTCGGATGCTTTATGAAAGAATTTTCAAAGATGTTAATGGTTTTAGAATCAAATATCAAGGCAATCAGACCTTGTACTGATTCCCTGACTTATTTATTGATTGAATTAAAACTTAACGGCCCAGTCAACAATATTTCTGTCATGTTGGGACTCCTCCAAGGGACAGGGAGAGACCAAAAGGGCCCAATCCCATCCAAATTTGCCGCAAGTCAAGCAAATCACGCCCTATCATTACGATTAAGGTTAAGATTTATTTCAATATTATATCAGTGATGCCGAGACATAGTCTCTGATTTCGTTTAATTTAACTGTTATTTGATTTGATTTGTTGTCTATGGTAAACAGCTGTGGTCAACTTAACTACAGTGTTCCTATGCAAGCCTACTGTAGGGCAGTTTTCCATTACTTTTGCTCATTCTTATACAAGTAACTGGCAACTTGGTCTTCTTGAATCATCAGGAGAGGAAACAACTCTCCATGAAAAATATGCTGGGTGCGATCTCCTGTCTGCTTGCATATTAAGCAGATAGGCAACTGACTGAGCTATAGAGTTCAGATTGTTATATATATATATAAGCATCGCATGTGCGTGTCCCGAGTATGGGGGACAGCGGGTTTGCATCCCACCTGGAAGATCACAAGTTGTTATATGTTTCCTTAGAAATACTGTTATTGACAACCTCGAGAAGAAGTAGGACCCCTTTGGTCCGAATGCTTTGAAAAGGAGGCCAGGTCCGCACTGCCCTCTGTGAAAAAACTAAAATAGAGTTTTCAGGATACCCAACCCCCCAGACAGAACTTTCTGGATCCTCCCATGCATCATAAATATCCAAACCCTGCTATCAGTATCCAGTACTGTAGCATTGTATCCGGGACATCAATATGTCTTTTTCGAAACTCCCAAAAGGAGCATGCCGTGGATTGATGGGGTTGGGGTGGCTCAGCATATTTGGAGGGACTTCACATGAATTAGTGAGAGTTGAGCCTGACAGGGCAGAGTAGGAGCATTTGGTTTGTTCGTTTGCTTGTTTGGACTTGCATGGCTGATTCTTTACGCCCGGGTCAACCATCTTTCGGTCTTGTCAGGATGGGTCTACCTGGATGGATCCAGTAATAAGCAGCCGGTAAAATATCTGTTTGCTTTAATAGTTTTCATCCCAGTCGGATCGGGACGATTTCTTATCCTCCTGTTTTATACCAGTTTCGGTGTCTTGCTCTAGGACACAACACAGTGACTCTGACGTCTCACGGTGAGTCTCGAACTAGCAAACCTTAAATTGAGCCACTGCACCCCACACAGGCATAAAAGATGAAGGCAAATATTTTCCATAATAACTTTGATCTTACTTGTTAGTCTGCTCTTGATAAACAAAAAGAGACATGTAGACAACAACTATTTACATGTTTTGATTCTCAAAAGAAACGTCTCATTTAGACGGTTCTTTTGAGTACCCAAAGGAAATACAAATTTTTTTTTTTTCAAAATTCGCAAACTTGCCTCGCCTAATGATATATCCAATCATTAGAATCTACATGTAACAAATAACCTATAAAAAGCAGACTATTTGTGAACCCTGTCCCAGACGCCAGATTTCTCGTTTTGGATACCTGCAGTTGCAATTTTAGTTCTCTTCGCTGGAGTTGTTTACTCATAATTTGAAAACGAAAACACCTAGCAATGCACAAAGCTCATGCAGTATTGAGATTAAACATACCGGGTAGGTGACAATTGAAAACGCTCTTAACAATCGACGAACGCGGATAATAATCGCAAGAAACGGTGTTTACGATTGCCAATCGGGCAACAAATGACAATAGAAAACCCTGTTTTATCGATTTTTGATCTGCGTTCGACGATAGTATTAACGTTTTCGATTGCCACCTACCAGGTGGGATAAAGAAAAGTGTACGGCTTTTGTGTCTGTACGGGCGATAATCCTCGCTTACGCTCACGGCACATCTAAAGTTTTGTCCATTAAAAAGCCAAGCTTCATTGGTTCCTTCATGTATATGCGAAACTTATCCTTTTATGCATTATCATCAAGTCACATACCTCGGGGAAAGGGTGCGAGTGATTTTGGGGAGGGGGTACCCTCAAGTACTCTTTCTACAAAGGCTTGGTCTCCCTTCCCCGCATCCCGACAAAAAATTCAGGATCCGCCCTTGAATAGCGTTTGATGTAGCGCGAAAAGTGATTAAAGCATACAAGCTGTCTCCAAGGCGCTCCGTGCATTTTCTTCTTGAGCTATAAAAGCTAGCTAGACTTGTAATATTGAGTGTAGTTTTTAAAATTGACAGAAAACAACAAAGATGCGGACAAATCTGCACCATCTGTCTGCAAAAATGCAAAAACATGTCTTCATTTGGTGAGTGACAATCAAGCATAAAAGTCAAAGGATGACTGGGCTTACGTCTGATGCAACCTCAAAAAGCTAGCCAAAAACTGCATTGATCGTGACACCCAAGTCGCCTGCTGCATATATTTGTTTAGATTATTGACAATTATATTAGCACAGAAGCAAACTGCAACAGTCTGTTCAGGGTCTACATTGTTTGCCTAAGAGGCTTCAAAAACATTCAGCATACGACAAAAACAGACAACTTTTGTTGTAATTGGCAAGAGGGTCAAATTATCGATGTCCATGCACGTTAGAAGAAAATATACTAGTCTTACCATATAATAAACTGTTTTTGGGTGAGGTACTTCTATTACAGAGCGGACACGATTAAATTGCAAAATCTACAATTTTCCGTTTTAACGGGTCATAAATATATATTTTTTAAAAATGGGTAAAACAGAGTTAAAGTCCTTGCGTATTACACGTCGTTGATTGAAGATGCCTTAAACTGTTATTGAGATACAGAGAGGACTCGAAGCACGTATGATCGATGGACAGACATCTGAGTTGAAGTTGTTACCTTGAACTTGGGAGATGGTGGCTGAGAGTTGTGCCAATACATTAGATTCCGGACCAGGTTTGAGCCAAAGTTGTGTCCTTGACTTTGGGAGTTGGTGGTTAAGTGTTGTATGCGACACACCTTCGTGGGATCAGTTACAACCATGTGAAGTTATAATCAAAATATAATGAGATTGGCCTACCCGGGCACGAAACCCATATTTACAGCGTGGCTCAGAGATTTTGAGTCAACGCTGTAACTAAATTGAGCCGTGACATGTGATTTCCAACAATGTGGCGTTTTGGCACGTGTAGACTCAGGTGAGCCTGTGCAGCCTCCTTTTAAGCTTAGAAACTCCAAATGATGTTCAATCAGTAGCTTAACGCTCATATAATATTCAAGCGACTAGCAAAGGGTCTGATCAGACTGCGCGTATGCTCAGGCTGATCTGAGGCTTTGCTGGTCGCACATACCACTTTGTTGGAAATCTCATGTCACGGCTCAATTATTGATATCGATACATATGCGCTTCCGAGAGTAACCCTGTCTTTGGTGGTTGCGAACAAGAAAGGCACAGACCAGCTAGCGCATCCGCGCAGTCTGATCAGCGCATTTGTAAATCGCTTATTGGAAAGTATCATATCTAGATGTGCTACAAGCAAAAATTTAATTTTCTAGCAATTCTCTGTAGCTAAGCAGGATTGTTTGAATCTCATTTTGTCGGTAATACCGAATACAGGGTTTCTCGCGTCGCGGCCCAATTATAAAGTCTGATGAGATATGATTTTTTATTCATATGCTTTTTATTTTATTTTTATTGATATTGATGTATTTTAACTAAATCATCATTTCTCTAAAATACTTCTTCGTTTGCCTTTTCTTCTTCTACTATCTCAAAGATGTTTGAACAGACATAAATTAATTTTCTGGACAGCATAAGATAAGATGTGGAATGGTAGCTCTTGCTTGTTTGTTTGATTTGATTCTTTATGTCGCAGTCAACAATCTTTCAGCTATGTCGGGACGGGTCTTCCTGGGTTGAACCAGTATTAAGCAAGGATAAATGTGTCTTGCTCAATGACACAACGCAGTAACGCCGGTGAGGCTCGAATCCGCAACCCCTCGGTTCTGAGTAAAGCACTCTATCACTGATTTGGAATGGTAGCGGTTGGTATGGATTCTTAGGGGCAATATTAGCATCTACGACGTATATCAGTCCAGTGGTACACCTTCATGCTATCGGTAATATTCATATGAGAGTATAATTTTATTTGGTCCCAAAGCTCAGTCGGAGGCAAGCCCAGCTGTTCATCAAGGGTTCGTGAGTTCCATTGCGACCCAACCAAAATCCATTATTTCCTGGAGATTGGTCATGAAAGCAGATATATACAAGTATGTTCATTCGCCACCTTCCGCTGATTCAAGAAGGGTTCTTGTCAGTTTCAAGTGAAAGTATGTGCAAAAAGTACTGTTTTATACCCCTATTCCACACAGGGCCCGAATCCCACGAATCGCCACGAATTGACAAATATTTGGATTCGTGGGCTTAAACGTACTCAGTTCGCGAAGATCTTAATAATAACTGAATCATACAGTCCGTAGTCAGTTCTTGAAATTCGTAGGCCTAACGGGAATTGGGATCAAAAAATTTGACTTGTTCAAAACTTGGCCACGAATTCCCCGATTCGAAAAATCGTGCTTGATTCGGAACAAATTCCTAATGCATTCTTGGACATTGTAACTGAATCGTAATCGATTCGGGTGCGTTCTTAGGCATTCGTAGCTACTCTCAACTCATTCGTGGGTAATCGGGATATTAAGACAAGCAATGAAACCAAGGAAGAGATAGTAGAAGGACTATCCCTTAGAGTAACTACCCCATCACGCGTATACATACGAGCCAGTCCTGGAAGTTGAAACAAATTTGGCAGATTCAGGAGCACAATCAGGATCAGTCAGTAGCTCCTGGCTGGTGGTTTTGCTGATGGTGAGCTACCATATTTTTCCAAGTCAAAGACCAGGGCCAGGGCCTCTCGACATTAACGTAGTTGTTTTCTTCTAGCTATATAAGTAGCTGTTTTAGACACTCAAGTTGCAGGATCAATTCTACAGCTGACAAACGAGGAACATTCATTTTGGAACTGATCCCCCACAAGCATGGATGGGCCTTTTTTATAACTGTCGTGAGAGGTGAGAGAAAATCTCGCGAATCATCACGAATCGTCGCGGATTTCTGTTAATTCGTACCCAATTTGTGCTGCATTCGGCGTATTCTAAACTAATTCGTGATCTATTCTTTAACTTATTAATAGGGTTATTGTACATCGTAGTGAATTCGGCAATCAGGCCGAATCCAGACGAATCCCGCAAATAATCGTAACTGTTTCTTACCTATTTCGTAACTGGGTTCGGTGCACAATTAATCGGCCCCATTCAACTCCATGTAAAAAGGCAGAATTCGAGCATCTGCAAATTTTTCCAGGACATTGCTTGGACTTTTTTCTGTCTGTGAGTGGCAAGATATGTCATTCACCTATCAAAAAAGGGAAAAGACAACCTACCTTGATAATCTCGTTTTCTCAGCATTCCCCGTTCTTTGGGGAACAGTAAAAAAATCCGGGCTGAAATCCGACCCACGTCAGACGTTACCTGGGGAGTGCACCGGAGAGTCTGTGACAAAATAGTCCACACAAAGATGCATTTTTCTGCATCAGCCTGACAAACATAGACCAATGTTGAATCACATGTACATTTAAAATCGAATAAAGCACCCATTTACGCCATAAAGGGCCCAGAAACGGCAAGTGCTAAATTTCTAAAGGTACTATTTTCGTGGGCTACCAAACCGGAAGACTGTAATTGTGTACTAACACCAACTGAATCGTAGAACATAACGAATGAATTGAAAAAAGAAACGGAGTGGCTGCTGCCAGACGTCTGGCAGCAGCGAAAAGTCGAATAAATCGCTGGTGACAGACGTCTGGCAGCAGCGAAAAGTCGGGTAAATCGCTGGTGCCAGACGTCTGGCAGCAGCGAAAAATCGGATAAATCGCTGGTGACAGATGACTAGAAATCAAATGGTCTGTGAATGGTACATGAATTACATGTAGCTGCCGACATACGATGGTACGATACGTGACCCGTTTTCTAATATTTCTTTTGACAAAGACAACTAGTACCGCGACTTAAAATGCGAGCATTTCCTTAAAAAGGCGTTGTCCGAAGATCAACGTGTGATCATGCCTTAGCAAGATATTTGTGACACATGTAAGCGAAGACAGTTGTTGAACGCATAAAATAATAATAATAATAATTTCTGTACACGTTCTCCTAGCTCAAGCACCTCAACCCGTCTTGGCTTTGAGTATTATAGCTATGTTGTCCTGTAGTCCTTTTCTTTACTAAGAATTATTGATTTTGAATCATTGCGCGATACAGGCACATGCGAGCACACATGATCTATTCTAACGAAAGCCAATGACGGTTTTTAACTGAACATTATGTGTTTTCTCATACTGATCTGTATCTGAGGCTTAGGAAGGGGGCCTTGGTATCCCATATCCGTTTAAATATTTTGAAGAGTACCCCATATCCATGAAAAGAAATTGATAAATCAACCAAAATCAAAAAGCTTTGTATCACCATACCCGGCCTAAAACTACTTTGAAAGCTCAAAAAAGTATCCCATATCCGTTTAATTAGTTGGTTCCCTTATCCCTAAAACATTTTCAGTACCTCGTAGCTCGCGGAATTACTGTGGCTTCGGCTGAGAGATTTGTAATAAATGCAATAGACTACCTGGTAAGATATATGTTATGACTAGACCTTGTATGTCTATAGTTCTTTCAATCTTTTCTGCATTTAATCAGTATCTTCTCTTAATGATGGTCGAGAGTCGCTAGTTCGAGACTCACCAGAGCACCGTGTTGATTCTTTGAGTAAGACACTATTATACATTCTACTTAGTACTAGTTCAACCAAGGAAGACAGACGTCGTCCCGACGTGATAGAAAAATTGCTGAATGGGACATAAAGCATCATGTAACATACTGATAGGCTTCGACGGCAAAACAGAAGATGTTATTATCCAAAAATGCGGTTTGATATTATTTTGTTGTTGTTCGGTGCCATTATTTGCTAGTTGTAAGGTAGTTCCGAACTCATCTGATAAGAAAACCTAAGAATTTTTTTTTCATTTAACTTACAGTTATCCAGCTCGATTTTTATTATTATTATTATCATGTTATCCCTAACGTTCGCAAACGCATTCTTCTAGTTTATCAACAAATCTCCACGACCAGTTACATTTTGGCCGTCTGAGGACCAGTTTCACTCATCGGTGGCAAGATACTTTCATTTTCAAATTCTCATTTTTTCGACCAATTTTCGACGAACCTCCGACGATTTTTCGACAGATGTAAATTCGTCGAATTGTCTTTCGACGTAATTTCGACGAATGGTCGCGTTCGACGTAATGTCGTTTTCGACGATATGTCGCATTCGACGAAAGGGTTTTCGACGAAAAGTCATGGACGTGTGAAAAATACATTCTATCAAAATGACCTAAATTTGACCAATCTATGTCTCTGATGCTTCAGATGATCAGCTTTTCTTGTTTGCAAACATTCTCCTTATATTGTTCAAAAATGAAAAAAAAAAATAAAAATCTTAATTTTCTTGGGGACTAAGTTTCAGACAAATTTTCCATAAAGTTACACACAATAAAGTCGGGATGGTCCATTGTATATAACAGGTAATGAATTAAAAATATGTTTCTTTCTCTGAAGATCGATTTTGTTTAAGCAAACAAAGCCGGCCCTGATGAAACTTTGCCATATGTGGCAATTCAGCTGGGTCTTCCCTGGTTGCAATAGTATACGTTTAAGGGTGACTGGTCCACAGAGGATTAATAATCCTTCACCACCCACTGGTCACGTTTTATGGCTTATCATCCACTTCAGTGATAACAGTAATAGAATAAATATAAAACATATTTGGAAACCGATGATTCCTACATGAAGATAATTGATAATGTACCATATTTACCCTTATAAGTCTAATAATTATATTCCTAAAATTTGGGCAAATTCACATGTACTAACGTGATGAGGTGTGACAAAGATAGGTAGGAATGGCAAACAGTGTAAACCCTATTGAAAGTTACTCATTGGCGTGTCTGTGATTAAACTATCTACCGAATATTTATAATAAATATGGTTATTTTCAAAACCATAAAACGTTAGTCTGGGAGTTTTATCTTCAGCTGTATCTAAACATAACTAAGCATTTTAACTTGAAATAATTTATGCATGTAAGTATCATGATGGTGATCATGATTTTGGAAATTTTGAAATAGCTTTTATAAAGAATTATCTCGTAGATATAATAAATCTAAAAAATGCATTGAGTTTGTGGTTATTGGAGGATCGTTTGAAATTTAAAAACGACTAGCAGCGAATTGTGTCTGTTGATAACATTCACGAACACTGACTTTGGACCACAGCCCGGCCCAACAGGACGTCGGACCTGATCTGTACCCAAGCTGTTTTGACACTCTGATTTGATTCTTGAAAGAATGAAAATGTGTGACTTACCTGCTGAATTCAGCGAGTTGCGCATCAGCAAATTTATAAATACTAAAAAGCTGAACTGCTTTTAATTAGTGGCTAAGCCTATAAATATATTATCTAATTGTAATATTTGATTTTTGACAAATTATTTTACACCCTAATCGATAATATTATCATGCCCAGCTCCATGGAAACGAACAGTGCCCGGAATTACAATGCCTCTTTAGAGTTAAGGAAGACTTCAGTTAACGATTGATTTTTCAGGATGCGAAAATAAACGTTTAAAACTGATTAAAATCAAAATAGTTTTAATCTTTCTGAAGATCACAATGATATCTTTGATCACAAATACCACATCGATTCAGGCAATTTATTTAGCATTTAATATAGCATGTTGCAATGTCAATACTTAACTTAAATCTTGCTTAACTTTAAGGAGGCATTGTAATTCCGGGCCCAGAATAGCTGAATTATAGCTTAGTTGGGTACAATACAGGATGTACATATTAAAACACCAGTTTATTTAAGTATATGAACCAGCGCGCAAATGCCTCTTATTGCATTTAAAAAAAACATCGCATATATTTGGCAGGGATTTGAACAAAATTTTGCAGCGCAACATCTGTAAATTGTCACTTGATAAACCTCGGATACAGCATGAGATGGTAATATAGTATTTTCCCGGGTTCAATATTTCATTTAAATTATGAAAGTACTGTATCAAATTACACGGGCTTTGTAAAAGAAATGATTTTTGTCTTAGTTCGGAACGCTCAGTGATTCACCAAGTTAATTGGTTTCATCAAACGTCACAAAACGCAGCGACTCATCTGGGTCTTCACTGATTGCATATATCCAATATTTTCAAGTCAATAAGTAGACTCGGATCATTACACCCGTCATTACAATAAACACGATTAAGATAATCCTCAGGAATATGTACTCCATGCGGCGCGCGCTTATCAGTACAGTAGCCATGTACATAGATCCTGATCTGCATTCAAACTGTTTAAATCCCTGATGGTATTTTTTAAATGTTAATTAAAATATTAAATGGCGATAATAATGAAATAATGCGTTTTGAAAAAGTAGTAACACATGTCAGTAATGAGAAACCCCGATGCTTTGCATGCGAGTGTCCTTTTCTGTTATTGGACCCAGATCTGGCACAACAAAATACCAGATCAGATATGAGTAAAAACTGATAAATACTCTGATGAAAATGTAAATCATGAAAAATGCAAAAGAAATATGACGACAGTCCCTCCCCCAACACACACGCACACACACACACACGCACGCACGCGCGCGCACACACACAGCTATCGCTATATCATATTGAAAAAATGGATTATACAAATGCCAAAGATCACTTTGCTCATTCAATAAAAAAAATAACATTTTGAATAATCACGTCTAGGCAATAATGTTGGCGAGGCTTATTTGCTAATTTGCATAATTTTAAAACATGCATAACTTTTGGCTTATGAAATTTTTAGGTGGGGTTACAGCATTTTGTTTTTCCCATCACTGCCAAGTTTAAGCCAGGAAGACCTTCATTTTTTTTTGTTATTTTTCCAAAAAAAATAGGAATATGACCTTACTCAGTTTGAAGTCCCAAGACTATGCGATTATTCAACTTGTGGTGAAATGGGGGATCGTTTTGCCACAGAGGCAGACACAAGGATAGACATTGTATGTGAGGTTGATTTGAATCAAGAGTGGTTTTAAATTATAGTTTTTTATTTAATAAGAATCTTTATTAAATTGTCTCATTTAAATGTGAAATAACTTTTTTTATATTTGTATCTCTATATATTTTAGTATCATGCACATTAAGAAATATGTGATAAAAGATTATTTATAACATATGTTACACTAGTCAGTGGGCTTATTATCAGACATGACTATAATTCCTATTACTAAGGCACCAGAGGCTAGATATTTATAGGAAAAAGTGTGAAGAATAGCATTTTTTCTGAAATATCATCTCTTACATCAGATAATTTCCTTGCTCATTTATAATGGCATATAAAATATGTTTCATCCTTCAATAAGTGCTCTGATCATTATGTCAAACTTTTAAATCTATGATTCTTTATTATTTTAGCAAGACATTCCCCAAAAATGTAAGATATCCGTCAGTGTCAATTATTTTCATATATTTTTCTCTTTAATAATATAAATCAAAATTGGTTACGTAAAGTTGGGGCCTGGGTTGTTAAACAGCTCATTTAAAACAATTAACAAAGAAAGGCGACCTTTGTTTTTTCTGTCAGTCCAATGAGTATATTAGTAAACTAAGATTAAAACATTTGAAAAATGCAAAAATTGGCTGTAAAAGTACATAATTTCAGTCACAATTACGATTTTCAAAGGAAAATTTAATCTATGTTATGCAGAGAACACAATTGCAAGCTGTAATTTTGTTCATAGTGCTTCTTACATGGAGATTAAGCACTCAGATTGCACACTACATAATCAATTTGAATGATTAGATAATTTAATGTCTTCTCTCTGTAGCTAAAACTTTCATATTTATGTTCTTCTTAGTCTATTACAGTAACATATATAACAGCCTGTTACAGATAGTGCAAACAGCTCTTTGAAAAGACACAGATTTAAAGATAGGATATGCTTGTCAAATTCCCTAGGGGGAGGGGTAGGACCTTTTTAGCTTGAAGTCTATAGTGAGAACTTTGCTGGCTGCTGATAACCGTTGCAAACAGTTTGAGCCCATGTCAGTCCCGATAAAAGGTTGGGACAACTGTTATGGGATCGGCAGTCTCCCGCGCGCGCGCGAGAGAGAGAGAGAGAGAGAGAGAGAGAGAGAGAGAAAGAGAGAAAACAGTTGCACAATAGCCACCGCTGCCAGCGTGCTGATTTGAGTAATACATGGGTCAAACTACAGCTCCGCAGACACAATATGGTCCAGCACATGGTATATCAGTATTAACCGCATCGTCGAATAGGTCCAGATTAGCATGCCTACACACGTATGAAATATGGTAGTGCATATAAGTTCATACCACAATTTCGATATCTAACCCACTAAATAGCTGTGCATTCATCAGTAAAAAGACATTGGGACAACTGCACTTTACCGGTCTCTGTTTGAAATTAGTTACAACACCCCTGGAACATTGTAAGTAAGGATGTCAGAAACACATAGAAATACAATATTAAACCACCTATAAAACTTATTCAGAGTCGGTAGAGACCAGTAAAGTGCAGCCTAGCCAAGACATTGAACGAATGCCAATATCACATGGTAGGTACCAATATCACATGGTCTTTCCATAATATTATTCCCCCAGTTCTTAACTACTTCATACTTATAAATTATTGGACCGAGTACTTATATGATACATTTATGAAAAAATAAATGAAAAAAAAAATCTGTCTGTCTGGCAGCAGCGATTTTGTCGATATTTCGCTGGTGACAGACGTCTGGCAGCAGCGATTTCCTCGATTTTTCGCTGGTGACAGACGTTTGGCAGCAGCGATTTCCTCGACTTTTCGCTGCTGCCAGACGTCTGTCAATAGCGCCTTCCAAAAAGAAAATACAATTCTCCACGAATCCTAACATCGATTCTTGATGATTCGGGGATTTGTGGTCTGTGGGGAAATAGGGCAAGCTTGCCCAGTAAAGTGTGGGATGCCCTAACATGACGGAAAAATTGTTGACTTTCCCCTCTCCTACCCCCTCTCCTACCTCCCCAGACCCTGGGGATGGGGTCTTAAGGTGGAAATTCAACTTTTTTCCAGTACAGCATCAACACAACCCAACACCACCAAAGATATTTGTACCGGGACACCATGCGCGGATCCAGTAATCTTTTGTTGGGGGGGGGGGGGTCCAAGCTCCTCAAATTATTTTACAGTTTAAAGAGGGGGTCCAATAGTTTTATTACACATTTTCCAGGGGGGGGGGGGGGGGTCCAACTTTTCCAGAGGTGGGGGTTAAATAGAAACCCATATAACTATAACTTGTGATTTCCAGGGGGGTCTGGACCCCCTATACCCCCTCTGGATCCGCACATGGACATTGTGGCATTTTGGCACGAATAGGCTCAGACGAGCCTGTGCGGCCTCCTTTAAAGCTAAGAAACTTCAAATGCTAATCGGTCAATAGTTTTTAAGCGACTAGCAAAGGCTCTGATCAGACTGCACATATGCGCAGGCTGGTCTAAGCCTTTTGTGCTCGCTGGAAATCCCATATTGCGGCCCATTTATTGGTGCAAAAATGCATTACGGCTGTATATCAGGACGAAATTGCATTTGTCACATAAAGAACCTCCAACTTCTTTCATAAAGAATATGTAACAACTTTCTAAAAGAACCTGTAACCCGAATTTTAGGCTCATAAAGCATTTGTAACCTTTCATAAAGAACCATTAACTTCGAAAATTTTTGAAATAGGCTAAAACGTATATTTAAGGAAGAATTTAAGCTTCATATACCAAATATATAGTATAATGGTTTGTTTCCAAGCATGTTTTGCTCGATAAAACTATGAAATACACACATATGGCATTTGTTGCAACTGAGCATCTCTATTGTAATTGGTGAATTGTTGGACAGCTTAACAGTATGATAAATGTATAGACTATCATAAAACATGCTGCTTATATGTCTTTTAACAAAATTTGACTCTAAAACTGTCGAACATAACCATTTTCACCCCGTTTCTGGCATGAGCATCGCATCTTGTCAAGAATCATTGACCCAAAGTAAAGAATCTGTAACCCTTTTCATAAAGCATCATTGACAACTTTCATAAAGAATCACCCCGCACTGTGACTGAGTTAACCCCCTGTGATTGTGAAGTTGTTATTTTCCCATTGGTATCCTGGGTCAGGTGTGCTGCTTGATTGTAATTATTCCTGATCTTTGCCCTCTTTCTTACATTGATTCTTATACTCAATGATCTATTGAAATTCGACTAAAATGTAAAGTACCACCCAGCAACCCTTAAAAAGGAAAAGGACTGTTCCAGCTGATAAGAGTGGGACGTTTCTTTCGGCTTAAATGAATAAATATAGATCAGTTCACATATCCGACGACAAAACCAAATCAGAAAATAAAATTTTAAAAAAATCTTCTATTGTATCATCATCTAGATCACTGGTTGTGACATATTTGTATCCTGCAAAGGAGACGAGTGATGTTTTATTTCATTGGTTTGGTGAGATCTTTCTGATACATGCACGAGAAAAAAGATTGTGTCCCATATATATAGTGCTTGTTACAGGCGATCACTCTCACCTACAATATTTAAGCAAAGTAAATTTCACATAGCTTCTAATATTGTAATCAAGCTCTGACAACTGCTCAGTCTTTGGCTCAGTGGTATAGAGAATTGGTCTTCTACTGTGATGGCCTGGGTCTGATTGCTCTACTTTAATTGTCTTCCTGTTGTCTTTTGACACTGTTAGTGTTCTGTGGCTCTTCCTCGCGGTGCCGTGGGTTGGTCTGCAGTCTGTGATTGTGGTATTTCCTGATCATACTAACTTCCGTTTTGATTCCCTCCATGACGCGAGAAATTTTCCAGCCACGCTTTATACTTGTTCGGAAGGTGCCGAAAAGCAAATATTTTCCACGTGTAAAATAGCATATTTCCAGCAAAATTGATTGACGTAACGGTCTTTGCGTAAACAATGCTGTTGTGTCCATGTCTGTGTTCTGTGTCTCTTCCTCCCAGTGCCTTAGGGTGTCTCGGAAAACCAGATGTGATGTATTACGTTTCTCTTCATCCAGCATGCTGGATAAAGAGAAACGTAATGCATTACGCTTAGGTTACCGCGGATCAAAATGCATCACACCTGGGTTACTATGGATGAGAATGCATCACGCCTGGTTTACCACCGATGAGAATGCATCACACCTGGATTACCATGGGTGAGAATGCATCACACCTGGTTTACCGCGGATGAGAATGCATCACACCTGAGTTACGGCGGATGATCTTTAGGAGGAAACGCAAAAAGTCAGGGTTTACCTATAGCAGGTCTGTAAACATATTTTGTTTCAGACTGACTGCACAGATTACCACCAATTTATATTATTATGAACATTGATTGAATATACGCGGTCCAGGCACAGCTGAATTTTAGACAAAGTGTTTTGTTTAAAGACAAAACTGCTAAAATAACATTTTTATTTGTTAACAACAGATGACATACATGAAATCATAGTACATTCCAACAGAGTATTATAACAATAAGACAAATGGGAAATATTATGAGCAGGCCCGTTATCTGTAGTTAAGTTAATATGTAATGTATCCCTTATTACAAATTCATGTCGGTCATAAATCTAGGACACATAATAAGCATTTCTATGTTCATAAATGACAGATTTACATGTAATGAAACACATAATACGAATTCAAAGTAATAAAGAAATAAAACGCATGTCTACCTTTTAAAGACACATGTATTCGTTAAAATGTGCAAATATATTGTATAGTATTCATCTGATACAAATATTTAAAAAAACAAACATTTGGCTCAGCACACGAGATTCTGGAACTTATCCAATACTGGCAAATGCCTCTAATAAATACCCGCACTGATGTATCCAGTAAAGCTGGAGGTCTACATTTTGGTCTGGGACTTCATCTACATGTATGCTCTATGTACAGTAAAACTTGTCTTAAACGGGCACTCAAAATAGACAAAACAAAGATCTTAATGACAAATGGTAGCTTAATGAAGGTCGAAAGTATTGCAGAATGCTCCCCTTGGAGCATTCTGCAATACTTTTGACCAGCATTAAGCGATGATTGGTCTTGAAAGTAAGTAATGGTGCAAAGATCAGGAATCGATACAATCAAGTACCACACCTGACCCAGGATACCAATGGGAAAGTGACAAACTCACAGAAGACACCACAAACGAGAGCAAAGAGGTCAGCCCTTTCCCAGCAGGTAACCACAAAGCACATATAAACAAACGCGCACAAAACATAGCAAACACAAGACAGAACAAAAACATAAAAGATCCACAAAAGAAGTACCGCCTTGGAACGGTCAGTAAAATATTTTACTGGAGGGCTTAAACCGGTTTAACGGCGCCAACCTCACCCTTAATTCAGATGTGGATCAAGACACATAGATATTTGGTTTGCATGAAAGACCCCTAACTTATCAATGCATCATCTCCTAAAACATATAAATCAAGATATAACAAGGAGATAAAGCAAGGATAAGGACTCAACAGTAAATTAAACTGAATACCGGAGCAAAAGAAATCCAACAGGTAAACCCCGGAGGGCCCGACAAACAGCCAAAGCATCAGGCCCCTACCATCTCATCAATAGATAAGTCTTTAAGCGTGAGCTTGTTGACACTAATGCCTATAAACTGCAGCCTTCTTTAAGTGAAAGGGTGATTGTTGATGGGCATGGTTGTCATACAGCCCTACATTTTGGTGTCAAAGCTAAAGAAAATCAAGACAAAGTTCCTACGTTGTACTGGTTACCTAAACTCCATAAAAAACCCTATAAAGCAAGATTTATTGCAAATTCTAGTTCTTGTACAACAACAGAACTTTCTAAATTGTTAACCTCGTGTCTTACAGCTGTTAAAAAACATGTTATCAAATATTGTGAAAAGGTATATGAGAGATCTGGTAAAAACCTATTTTGGTCGATTAAAAATTCAGGTAAAATTTTAGATAAACTTAAAGCTAGAGATTTCAATGCGACCAGTTTGTCTACTTATGATTTTTCTACTCTTTACACTACTTTACCTCATAATTTGATTAAAGATAAACTTATTGATCTTATTGAAAGTACCTTCCAGAGAGAAGGCTCTCCTTACCTTGCATGTAGTGACAGAAATGCATTTTTTACTTCAGAAAAACCTAAAAAATATCATGCATGGTCGTGTCAAAATGTATGCGATGCGCTGACCTTTTTGTTGGACAACATTTTTATTCGATTTGGCACCAAGCTCTATAGACAAGTTGTTGGGATTCCTATGGGCACTAATTGTGCTCCCCTGGTTGCTGATTTATTCCTGTTTTGTTATGAAAGGGTCTTTATGATGTCTCTTTCTGATGATAAGCAGGCTGATGTTATTGATGCGTTTAACACTACTTCCAAATATTTGGACGATATTTTAAATATTAATAATGTTTCTTTTGACAATATGGTTAGTCAAATATACCCTTCAGAGCTCCAACTTAATAAAGCCAATGCCTCTGATACCGAAGCCGCGTTTTTAGACTTGCACTTGTCAATTTCTAATGATATTGTTTCTACCAAAATTTATGACAAACGTGACGACTTTGATTTTGAAATTGTCAATTTCCCATTTTTAGATGGTGATGTTCCTCGTTCTACATCCTATGGAGTCTATATCTCTCAACTCATTCGTTTTGCTAGAGCATCTAGCTATGTTGTTGACTTCAACACTCGCTATAAGTTGTTAACTCAGAAACTTCTTAAACAAGGCTATCGGTATCATAAATTTCGCAAAACATTTTCAAAATTTTATAGACGATACTATGATTTGATTTCTAAATTCCAAGTTGGACTTAAATCTCTCTTGCGCCAAGGACTTTCGGAACCTGATTTCTATGGTGACTTGGTGTATAAGTTGAAGAAGATTGTTGGCTCTAATAATTTTTCAGCGCAGTTCATTAAAATAATTTCCCTTTATAAAAAGATTGGCTATAACATTAATGTATTGCAACAGACTGCATGCTTGGTAGTCAACCCAATCACGGTTGGCAACTTTGCTTTCCTCTTTAATTGCACGCCGGTGGGTCTGCCTTCAGACTCTATGATGGTTCCGACTTAAAGACTTATCTATTGATGAGATGGTAGGGGCCTGATGCTTTGGCTGTTTGTCGGGCCCACCGGGGTTTACCTGTTGGATTTCTTTTGCTCCGGTATTCAGTTTAATTTACTGTTGAGTCCTTATCCTTGCTTTATCTCCTTGTTATAACTTGATTTATATGTTTTAGGAGATGATGCATTGATAAGTTAGGGGTCTTTCATGCAAACCAAATATCTATGTGTCTTGATCCACATCTGAATTAAGGGTGAGGTTGGCGCCGTTAAACCGGTTTAAGCCCTCCAGTAAAATATTTTACTGACCGTTCCAAGGCGGTACTTCTTTTGTGGATCTTTTATGTTTGGTTCTGTCTTGTGTTTGCTATGTTTTGTGCGCGTCTGTTTATATGTGCTTTTTGGTCACCTGCTGGGAAAGGGCTGACCTCTTGGCTCTCGTTTGTGGTGTCTTCTGTGAGTTTGTCACTTTCCCATTGGTATCCTGGGTCAGGTGTGGTACTTGATTGTATCGATTCCTGATCTTTGCACCATTACTTACTTTTTTTTAGTCGGAACCATCATAGAGTCTGAAGTCAGACCCACCGGCGTGCAATTAAAGAGGAAAGCAAAGTTGCCAACCGTGATTGGGTTGACTACCAAGCATGCAGTCTGTTGCAATACATTAATGTTATAGCCAATCTTTTTATAATGGGAAATTATTTTAATGAACTGCGCTGAAAAATTATTAGAGCCAACAATCTTCTTCAACTTATACACCAAGTCACCATAGAAATCAGGTTCCGAAAGTCCTTGGCGCAAGAGAGATTTAAGTCCAACTTGGAATTTAGAAATCAAATCATAGTATCGTCTATAAAATTTTGAAAATGTTTTGCGAAGTTTATGATACCGATAGCCTTGTTTAAGAAGTTTCTGAGTTAACAATTTATTGCGAGTGTTGAAGTCAGCAACATAGCTAGATGCTCTAGCAAAACGAATGAGTTGAGAGATATAGACTCCATAGGATGTAGAACGAGGAACATCACCATCTAAAAATGGGAAATTGACAATTTCAAAATCAAAGTCGTCACGTTTGTCATAAATTTTGGTAGAAACAATATCATTAGAAATTGACAAATACAAGTCTAAAAATGCGGCTTCGGTATCAGAGGCATTGGCTTTATTAAGTTGCAGCTCTGAAGGGTATATTTGACTAACCATATTGTCAAAATAAACATTATTAATATTTAAAATATCGTCCAAATATCTGGAAGTAGTGTTAAACGCATCAATAACATCAGCCTGCTTATCATCAGAAAGAGACATCATAAAGTCCCTTTCATAACAAAACAGGAATAAATCTGCAACCAGGGGAGCACAATTAGTGCCCATAGGAATCCCAACAACTTGTCTATAGAGCTTGGTGCCAAATCGAATAAAAATGTTGTCCAACAAAAAGGTCAGCGCATCGCATACATTTTGACACGACCATGCATGATATTTTTTAGGTTTTTCTGAAGTAAAAAATGCATTTCTGTCACTACATGCAAGGTAAGGAGAGCCTTCTCTCTGGAAGGTACTTTCAATAAGATCAATAAGTTTATCTTTAATTAAATTATGAGGTAAAGTAGTGTAAAGAGTAGAAAAATCATAAGTAGACAAACTGGTCGCATTGAAATCTCTAGCTTTAAGTTTATCTAAAATTTCACCTGAATTTTTAATCGACCAAAATAGGTTTTTACCGGATCTCTCATATACCTTTTCACAATATTTGATAACATGTTTTTTAACAGCTGTAAGACACGAGGTTAACAATTTAGAAAGTTCTGTTGTTGTACAAGAACTAGACTTTGCAATAAATCTTGCTTTATAGGGTTTTTTATGGAGTTTAGGTAACCAGTACAACGTAGGAACTTTGTCTTGATTTTCTTTAGCTTTGACACCAAAATGTAGGGCTGTATGACAACCATGCCCATCAACAATCACCCTTTCACTTAAAGAAGGCTGCAGTTTATAGGCATTAGTGTCAACAAGCTCACGCTTAAGAGTATTAATATAATACAATCGTCAAACAACTACAACATTGTTAGCAGCTTTATCTGCTGGAACCAAAACATAGTTCATATGAAAATCCTGGATACCTCGTTTAAGATGACTAAAAGAAGATTTAGGTTTAGGGGGCAAAAGATGTGTATTACGAGAGTAAAATGAAATACGAGTATCAATAATTTTAAAAATGTTAATCTTCCATTCCTTCAAAGCATCAGGTTCAACATTTTCCCGTTTGCACCAACGATTACTGAAGTCATTTAAAGAAGCAGCGATCTCTCTACGACATTTAGAAAAATCAATATTAGAGGGAAATCTATATTTAGGACCTTTAGAAATGATATTGCGAACTCTAGCATCAGGAATGACATTTAGATTACCTGTAATAACATGCCCTGCAGAGGGATATAAATAATTTGAATTTTTACAATCTCAGGAGGCAGGAGTATTGGAATCTATATCTAAATCATTTACAATTTTATTAAAGTTAAATATCGTAGACCTTATTGGTTTGTTATATTTATAACAAATGATAGGAGTTTCAGAATTATTAAAGTAATTTGGAATATATGAAATCACTGAATTATCCTTGAAGATACTATGTAAATCAATAAACTCAATACCTTTGTTAATGAATGGAATTTTGATAAAATGTCGTTTATGGTTGACCTCAGAATCGATATAAGGACTAAGGAAATGTTGAACATAACACCTTGTAAGGAGTGCTGCTTTATATAATTTGTTTGCTCTATCATAAAGTTTATTAGCCTCTAACTCTAAATTGCGTAAAACTGAGATAGGCAAGGAACTTAAAAATGAAAATAAGCCATGTCGACCATGATTAGTTAAAGCCAAAGAAAGATCCTTTAGAGAAGTATTTAAGCGTTTTTCAGTAGAAATTTTGCGCTTAATGTTGCCATTTTTACGTTTACCATGAGATCTACTTTTACGTTTTTTACATTCCAAAACAGAAAAAACATCAAAATCTGGCATTTTAGAAATGTTGCCTTCATGGTATATATTATCATTAAAGCCTAAAGGAAAAGGTGATTGCAAAAATTTAATCCATTTAAGTTCAGTTTCATGTCTCTTAATATTTTTTAATCTAGTTGATGAATTTGGATCATATATAATTTTTTCAACCGGCTGAATTACAATTTTACTAGGTGGATGACCATTATTTTTGAAATGGCGATAAAGAAATGTGTCAAATTTTTTAGGCTTTTTCATTTTACGAAAGTGCTCACGAAACCTAGTCTTGAGCGATCGGCCAGTTTGTCAAACATATTGCATTTCACAGTTACTTTCAGTTCAAGTTATAACATAAATCAGATCCGATGAAGTTCAGTCCAAATCATTATTATTAATTATGGAAAATTTTCTACCATTTACAGATGATGTAATGGTAGTTTTAGTACATAAATGTGTGCAACAGACACACCTCTTGGCATTGCACTTAGAAACATTAGGATACATTCCGCGTCTTTTGAATGCATTAAATGGTTTAGTATACTTCCTGATAATAGGTGACCCAAGAGGAGATAACCTAATGGTAGGAAGCATATCCCGAAAATTGTTAACTGAACTAGGAATACGAACAGAGGACGCCGAATGTAAACTAATGGGAGATAAATGTAATTTTGTTATTTTCGTTCTTATCATTAAAAGTTGTGTGGGTAAGTACCATCCCAAGACAAGCAATCAAATTTTGGTCTTCTTTATGTGTGGCTGCTTAAGACAGGTTTTACTGTATGCTAGCCACGAAGGCTCTTGTGAGTCCGCCCATTTGCAAGAATCTAGCATGCAGTAGGTGTGGCGGCGTAGGTAGAAAAAATACTTCCTTCACAATTGCCATTTAATCACATTGCCATCCTCGGTAACCCAGGTGTGGTGCATTCGGTTTCTCTTCATCCAACACTGGACGCAGAGAAACGGAATGCATCGCGCCTGGGTTAACCACAGGAGCTTGAAGTTCGATCCTTAAATCACCCCTATAGCCTCAAAACCAAAAGCTCACAATGTCATTACATAATGACATTGTGAGCTTTTGGTTTTGAGGCTATAGGGGTGATTTAAGGATCGAACTTCAAGCTCTTCTAGCTTGACGAGGATGCACATTGCAAACCTAGTGATGCCAAACAGCGATCTTCCAGACATATTTTCTATCAACCCTCACATTCATGAAAATAAATCTAAAATAATCCAACGTTCAGTCTACGTCCATGTCTGTAGAGATAACATAAGAGTCCTGTTTTAATTCCCTGTATTTCTTGGCACCATCCTCTGGAGACCAAACATAATCATAGTTGTCTACAACCGACGGGACACTGCTGTAGCTTTTATACTTCTTCAAAACAAGTCTCCGCACATAAATGTCACCACCTTGTTTTTGAACAATATTGTCAACCTGGTTTCTTAAACTTTTTGAGGGAAACAACTCTTTCCGCCACACTTTACTATAAGAAGAAAATCCAGTGCAAAATTTAGAATATACAACTCTCTTTCTTTTGCAACCATTTGGTGTAACAGCGAATTCATAAAGAGCTGAGCAGTTCGTTTTCCTTTTAAAAATATCTCTCGCTGAGTATTCAATTACTTTGTCTTTATTTCCTATTCTTTGTATTGTGGGATCAAGATTCTTCCTTTCTTCACTGCTGATCACAAGTTTCCATGGAGACCAAGGAAATTCTCTAAGTGCAAAGTTTGTTTCAGGAACCCGTTCCCTTCGAAGACGTGGCACGGATGTCTTCACAACTTTGTTTTTTGGTTTGTATTTACGTAATCTATTTCTAATACATTCATTTGCTTCAGTAGATGTCTTTACTTTACCTTCTTCAGTAGATTTGATTTTAGGCTTTCCTTTACCCTTAGAAGTTAATGCTGCACCTGTTTTAACAGTTTCACGGTTAACTTTCTTAGTTTTAGCTTTATGGGTAGTCGCAGCTTTACCAAGAGTTTTAGTCTGTCTGGTTGCCTTTACAGTCTTTTGTTTTTGTGCTCTTGTTTTTGATGTGTTGGAACTGGCTGTAGCACTGATGGCCTCAGTCGAAGCAGTTGAAACACTCTTCTTAAGAGTTGTCAACATATGTTGTACATCTTTAGCTGTTCCTCCAGACCTCCCTTTTACTTCAGCCACATATGCCTGGAAGAATTATCATAGGGCCAGTTAAGTAAAACATTTCAACTTAAAATTGCGATTATTTTCTTATCCATCAGTTAAAACATGTGTTTTGGGTGCTCAAAAGAACCGTCTCATTGAGACGGTTCTTTTGAGTACCCACAACATATATTTTGGCTGAGAAATAAAAAAAAATAATTTTCAGTTTCGCACTCTTATCTGGCGGCATGAACTTGATACATATATTTACATTATATACAGTACAACATTGATTATTCGCCCTTGTTTTATAAGCATGAAATACTAAGTTCAGACTGGGAGCACAGTGGCTCAGTGTTATAGTGCTTGACTCGAGACCGAGGGGCAGCGGGTTCGAGCCTCACCGGCGTCACTGCGTTGTGTCCTTGAGCAAGAACATTAATCCGAGCTTAGTACTGGTTCAACCCACGAAGACCCGTCCCTTTATAACTGAAAGATTGTTGATGGGGCGTAAAGAATCAAATCAAACAAAAAAAACTAAGTTCAGACTTTCAAACAGTCCACAGAGTGCTGCATATTACTACTGACTTTTGCTAATTGGAGTTAAAATTGGGATACATTGAATGATTTTAATGACTTCCCAGCAAAACATATGGTGTGAGTGGTTACAATTATAAACGTCCCAGTAATAAGAGGATAAAACATTCTTTTCCGTATATTAACGTTTGCCAAGCCCGAGTGTGATAATGTGTTGCAGCCCGAACCGCGAAGCGGTGAGGGCTGCAACACATTATCACACGAGGGCTTGGCAAACGTTAATATACGGAAAAGAATGTTATATCGTCATTGTTATATACCTTCCTTTCAAGCACAAGCAGTTCCAAATAATTTTATCCAATTTTATGCAGAAACGTCCACCGTAACATAATGAAGCGTACAACGAATTCACACCGGATTGATGACAATCGAAAACGTCAATATTATCGACGAACGTAGACCAAAAATAGTTAGAAACATACTTTTCGATTGCCATAAATCGCCCGACTGGCGACCATTGGCAATCGAAAACACTGGTAGTAGCGATTTCTGATCCGCGTTCGTCGATTGTTAAGAGAGTTTTCGATTGCCGCATATCTGGTATGGAAACAAATTTCTTTTTTTCAACAGAAATATGAAAAATGTATTAAATTATTCATAGTAACCCTTAGTAGGCCTATATTCAATAAACACTTCAGATATGCGGCAATCAAAAACGTTTATACTATCGACAAACGTAGATCTGAGATCGTTAGAAACAGAGTTTTTGATTGCCGTTTGTAGCCCGACAGTAAATTATTATACCCCCGGTACGAAGTATATAGGGGGTATATAGTTTTTGCCTTTTCTGTAATTATGTTTGTCTGTTTGTTTGTTTGTCTGTAAACTTTTTTTTTCGTCAAAGATTTCTCAGCAACTACTTGGGTTAGGATTCTGAAATTTGGTACAAGGCTTGATAGTGATGAGTTGTATTGTGTAACAAAAGAACAGCCACATATTGCTTATCAGTCCCTTTATTTGTTCATTTTTCTTTCCCTCCAATGGAAAAATTTTTCGTCAAAGATTTCTCAGCAACTACTTGGGTTAGGATTCTGAAATTTGTTACAAAGCTTGATAGTGATGAGTTGTATTGTGTAACAAAAGAACAGCCACATTATGCTTATCAGTCCCTTTATTTGTTCGTTTTTCTTTCTCTCCAATGGAAATTTCTGTCACAGATTTCTCAGCTCCTATTGGAGCCAGTGTTTTCAAATTTTGTTTACATCTTCAGGATGGCAAAGTGTACTGTGTAAATGGAAATTAAGATGCTAATCCTCATTTTGCCTTTTTTTCAAACTTTCATTTTTTCCTTCTTTCTCTCTTAAATAATACATATGGACATTTTTTCTGTCAAAGATTTCTCAGCAACCACTTGAGTTAGGATTCTGAAATTTAGTACAAAGCTTGATAGTGATAAGTTGTATTGTGTAAGAAAAGAACAGCCACATATTCCTTATCAGTCCTTTTATTTGTTCATTTTTCTTTCTCTCCAATGGAAATTTCTGTCACAGATTTCTCAGCTCCTGTTGGAGCCATTGTTTTCAAATTTTGTGTACACCTTCAGGAAAGCAAAGTGTACTTAGTAAATGGCAATTAAGATGCTTATCCTCATTTTGCCTTCTTTTTTCAAATTTTCATTTTTTTCTTCTTTCACTGTTATATAATACATAAAGACATTTTTTTCTGTCAAAGATTTCTCAGCAACTACTTGAGTTAGGATTCTGAAATTTGGTAAAAAGCTTGATAGTGATTAGTTGTATTGTGTAACAAAAGAACAGCCACATATTGCTTATCAGTCCCTTTATTTATTCATTTTTCTTTCTCTCCAATGAAAATTTCTGTCGCAGATCTCTCGGCTGCTATTTTTTTACAAATTTTCAATTTTTCCTTCTGTCACTCTTATATAACACATATGGACATTTTTCATCAAAGTTTCTCAGAAACTACTTGATTTAGGATTATGAAATCTTTGACAATTTTGTCTTTTCTCTGAAAGTGTTACAACCTCTGATGGCTACCGCCGGGGGTATGTGAGCTTCGCTCACTTCTTGCTATATTTCCTAGTAGCCGTTATTTTGGATTGATTTGGCTACGTATTCAGTAGGCCTGTATTCAATAAAACTTTCAGATATGCGGCAATCGAAAATGTTTATGCTATCGACAACGTAGATCTAAGATCATTAGAAACAGAGTTTTTGATTGCCGTTTGTAGCCCGACAGTAAATTATTCCTAGTAGCCATTGTTTTGGATTGGTTTGGCTGCGTATTCAGTAGGCCTATATTCAATAAACACTTAAGATAGGCGGCAATCGAAAACGTTAATACTATCGACGAACGTAGATCTAAGTTCGTTAAAACAGAGATTTTGATTGCCGTTTGTCGCCCGACTGGCGACAAATGGCTATCGAAAACACTGTTTCTAGTGATTTGTGAACCGCGTCCATCGATTGTTCAAAGCGTTTTCGATTGCCGACTGTCCGATATGATAAAGGAGTGTATTTTATGGTAATTGAAATAGTTTGGTCATTTCTCCATAAAATATTAGCGACGAAATATCTTAACTAGCAGACGATGTCCTTGAGCGGGCTGTAACGGCGTTGCAGCCCTCTGCTGCCATGTTGTAATCGGATTGAAGCCGGCGCACAGTGATTTGTCGCAATGCGACACGTTAAATTTATATGAAACGTACAACTGTCAGCGATTGAAACACGTCAAGTTTCTATAGTAAGCACTCATAAGGTATATAACAATCTACGTTGCTTGTAAGCACCCAGAACATATTTTTTGATAAAATATGTTGGGGGTGAGGGTGCGGTATATGCTTCTCAATGACTTTGTAACAATGATACTTGTAATAATTAGCAATGTATAATAATAATAATAATAATAATAGTAATAATAATAGTAATAATAAATGTATGTGTTTTCAGTACGCGGATGTTAGATTAAACTATACAAAAACCATGCTATGTATAATACAATGTCACAATATCACATTGACTGCACCTCTTGAATAATGCCTAGGGTTGGTGCAAGCCTCAATTGTTGGCATATACCATTTTAATTATCACAATGATGGGTGTCCATGGCTAATCAATCACTAGGTAGTATAAATGTAAAAGCTGAAAATGAGGCGTGGTTTTATTCAAAAGTAACTGTATCATATTGCACCATTACCTCAGTATAGACCCAAAACACATGATTTAGTCCTTAAAACGCCAGCAAAATAACTGCATCTAAAAATGTCTATTTACATAAGTATAGAGGCAAACATTGTGGACCCAGATCAGACTGCTCCTAGAGGAGCAGTCTGATCTGGGCCCTCACTGTTTATCTACGAGGCTTTAAATATTTTAGTGGACAACAAAAACATACATTTTGTGACTATGCGCTTTAAGGGTTAATAAATTTGAGTTCAGTGTCTATACGTTTAGGCTTTTCATGAAATGCACGCACGTGTGCGCGGCCCAAATAGCTTATTAACCCTTTACAAAATTATAAATAGAACCTGATTTCCCTTCCTTAGCAGATGAAATAGCCGAACCACGCCCAGATATTAATAGTAGAGTTGCCGCCTTTACAGTAGGCGAAAAGTCTATTAATACAATAACTTACAAATAGAGCATCCTCTCCGTGTTCCCTGTAACAGATGGCCATCATGAAGTCTAAAATGCTGTCGAAGTTCTTCAATTCAAGAAAACTGCCTTTTCCGATATCTGACAAAGATCCGAAAAACTCCTTACTATCATCTCCGCTCCAATCAGTCTGACAGTACACACCATAAGTGCGTATACCCTAGGAGAAGATGTATAGAGAATACTAGGTGAGTGTCTTTTGATATCAAGTTTACCAGGCAAGGCTTTGAGAACGCTTGTTGACATCGCGAGGCTTGCCGAGCGATTCAACATGCGTTCTCAAAGCAGAGCCTGGTAAACTTGATATCAAAAGACACGAACCTGGTATTCTATTTATCAGTTTACCCATTGTTGAACACTCTTCAAACTAGCGATTATGACGTATTTTTTGATTTTTGTGTTGATTCAGCGTCATTAGCGACGTCATACAAAAAGTGCAACGTCATCATGACCTGATAAAGGTAACATGCCGTGAGATAGGAAACGTTTATTAGGTCATGTTGAAACAATGCAGTTAATATTAGGGGTGACTGATAAAATCAAATATATACACTGTTAGGCCAGTCATTTTAGCCAATATTTGGGTCAAACCTACCACTAATTGCTACAGAAACGAAAAGTGCATTTTTGAAATATATAATCCTATATGTATCTCAGAAAAAAAGTCCTCAAATGTTGCATGATGGGAAATATAAAAAAAATTGATATGAGTCAGGCACCTAAAATCCGCAAAAATGTGTGTTAGTATTGGTAAATAAACATAGTTGGTATATACAAGACACTACAGTACCTAGCAATATGCAGTTCATGAACAACAGAATACAAGAACTTTAAGAAGGCTTATTTTATGTGGTGTATCATATCTTCTATAAAGTGGCTAACCAAATATCAGTGGGTGGGTAGGATTACCCCACCCACTCATTTCAATGGTACTGTAATCAACCAACTTCAGATTTGTATGATTGGAAACTCTAGCTATTTACAATGAAGAATAAATTTATATATAACATTACTGCTATGGATATGAAGCCACACTCATTTTGAAAAAAGAAACTTCATCAATCTAAATGAGCCAGACAAACATTACACAAACGTGCGATATACTGCAATATTTTACGGCTGTAAAAATGATAATTTTCAGATAGTTTTCTTATTTTTGCTCAAAACATAGATTGTGGGTACACTCTGAGGCGGTTCTTATAAGTACCCACAATCTATGTTTTAGAGCAAAAATAAGAGAAAATGTATACCCATGTAAACCCCAGTTATACTATATGAGCCGCGACATGAGAAAACCGAATTTTCGAATACGCGAAAACAAAGCCGCAGATCAGTTGTGCAGTACCTGGGTCAGTTTATGTCCATTCTACCAACAGTAATACTCCCCTTTTGAAAAGAACCAAAACTATGCCAAAATTCCATCTAATTACAGAAAAATACAGTAAAAACACCTCGTTGAAAATTTTGTCAAAAAATGCTTCAGCTTTTCTTTCCGCATATCTAAAAGCTCAAGAGAAAATAACGTGAACAGGTGTACTTAAAGTCGATTTTTCGTGTTACTTATTTATGTGGCAGTACTTTAACAAGAACCGTCGATATTATTTTTAAAAAAAAAAACACCTTTTTGACAAACTACTACCATGTTCGTTGGCCAAGCCAATTCCCAATTGTAGGGCTTACCTTGATTTTGTCATATTTCTATCATTTCTCATTCCAGTGAGCAAACAGTGAAACCTTGATCAGACGCCGAGCAATGGAGAGCTCTCCAGCGTCTGATCAACATCTGCACTGTTTGGTTATGTCCTTAAATATGACGCTATAGGTTATGTGCGGAGCTATAGAGATGGGGACAGGATCTTCCAAAATAGCCTAGTGTTTATTATTTTCTGTTATTCATTTGATAGTAGATTTATTCTTTCATTTTTAGGAAATCATTATTCTCTGACATTTCAATTTTGGCTCTTCAACATCAAACCCCAATATGTCGTTCACAAAATTTATTGTGATCCGTATTCCCATGTTATCATTCTCGCGAGACCTGACGATACCTCATCTAGATCTCTCGCATTTCGCCCTTTGCATCATGGGTAACTAGCAATATTTGGCTAGTCCCGTTCAATTCTCGCACTGCTGTGGTGACAGAATTTATTGTTAAATAGCAAAAAAGTTAAATTTTTGACAGTTTATCATTTCTCATTTAGTCAATATTTTCTGAATGTAAAGCCCTGAGTCATGCAAGCAGTGATTGCATAATATATTTTTAATAAAAATGGCGGTTCCATCCCAGTGTGCACCGAGCGAAAGGCGACAGGTTAGTTCGTGCTAGCGGACTTCCTGTGCGACAATGCCCATGTTATGGATCGATATCAATATACACGACAGTTGCAGCAACAGCGAATTAGTTTTAATACACGAAGCATGCACAATAGCCTTTACTAAGCTGGGGGAGCGAATATGATTGCGCATACACAGTGGCCGCTATGTCTACCATTTCCACACGTCCACCTTTTCTACGTTACACAGGCCCTCCTTCGTGGGCACCTCTGTCGCCAGTTCTCAGTTTCCTCCGCAATTGGATTGTAGTAACATTCGGTGCGGTTTCATATGGTAGCGTAATTTGTTTATATGTTTAACAAGTCATAGTTTTAAAAAAAATGGCTAGCTGAAGTTTAGGCCAATATTATCGTATGTTTTCTTGCACACTGTATGTTTTTTGTTGTTGTTTTTATTGCGTTTTTTCTGTCCTCTCAGGGTTGTCCAGGTTCATTTGTCATTATTTCTGGGAATTAACATCTGAAGTGTGATAACATCATATTCTTTTCTCGATTTTTCGCACGACAACCAAGTGCCAGTAGTTACAGTGGTAGCAAACTGTAAAGACTTCCCCCTGTCTTGGGCAAACCGTTGTCTTAGCCATGTGGCTGTACTTTTGACAGGTTCCTTTTAGAAGATCATATGTGGCTCAGTTCAAGAAGTATAATAATGAACACCTTAAGATGTTAATAAAGTTAATAAAGGTATCCCGATGGTATACATCATTAGTGTTGCATTCAGCAGACTTAAAATGGGATTGTATGATAGATCGGACAGGCCAGATAAGCATTTCCCTCTACCACTTGGCATAGTGGTCACCACCATTAGATAAGGCAATATGCACAACAGTTCATCAGACGAAGACAATTGTATACAGGGCACTAGTGACCAACATTCCCGATATTCAACACTTTGGTACGAATTGTGCTCCTCTTGTTGCAGATTTGTTTTTGTTTTGTTTTATGAGACAGACTTTATGTTGTCTCTGTCAGACAATAATCAAACTGATACTATTGAAGCTTTTAACTCCACCTCCAGATATTTAGATGACTTACTGAATATTGATAACCCTTACTTTGAACAATACAAATGGTAGGTCAGATATATCCTACTGAACTTAAGTTAAATAAGGCGAATTCTTCTGATACTGAAGCTCCGTTTTTGGACTTGAACTTGTCAATAACAAATGGCATAACTTCTTCTAAAATTTATGATAAACAAGATAATTTTGTAAATTTCCCCATTTCTTGATGGAGATGTTCCTCGCTCCCCTTCCTATGGTGTATATATTTCTCAACTTATTCGTTTTGCTAGAGTGTGTTCTAATGTTGATGACTTCAACAACAGAAACTTATTTTAACTGCTAAGTTATTAAAACAAGGTTACAGATATCATAAAATTCGAAAAGCATTTTCTAAATTCTACCACAGACACTCAGAGTTAATTGTTAAATACAACATTGGGTTAAAAACTCTTCTGCAACAAGGCATATCAGAACCTATATTTATGGTGATTTAGTTTATAAATTCAAACGAATTGTTGGAAAATCTAATTTTAGTGATTAATTCCAAAAGATTGTAAAACGTTATATAAGGGTTGGATATAACTTGATTATCATGCGACAGTGTGCATGCCTGGTTTTAAACCCAATCTCAGTTTATAGCTATGGTTTCCTCTTTAATTGCACGACAGTGGGTCAGGCCCAGACTCTATGATGGCTCTGACGTAAAGCTTTAATCGGTGGGTTGGTGCCTGATGCTTATCTGTAGCTGGACCCACCGTGGCTCAACTTGAGGTTTTCTTTAGCTCTGACTATCTGTGAGTCATGAGCCCTTTTCATTGTTTCATCATGGTGTGTTAATTTGTGTTTCTCCATGATGATACATTGCATTAGTTAGAAGGCCTCCATGCGAGCTGAACATTTCTTGTACTTCAACAACAGCAGAATCTAGGGCGAAGATGTGATACCAGTAAAATGCATTTAAGCCCTCTGTTGGCTTAGGCTGCTGTCTGTTCTCAGGCGGTGGTTCTGTTGTTGTTGACTTTTTGTTTATTGTTACTCCCATTGTGGGAGTCTGTAATTGTTCTATGTTTTGTTGTACATTACTTTATGTCCATTCTAGTATTGCAATCATCTTGCTGGGGAAGAGAGAGCTAATTGCTTTGCTTAATTTGTCTTCCTGGTGTCTCGTGATTGTCTTGTGGCTCTTCATTGCGGTGCCATGGGGTTGTCTGTGGTTTGTGATTGTGGCATTTCCTGATCATACTTACTATTTTTGTATAGGGAAGTATTGACCACTGTTCCCACGACGGAGGTAGCTTTATACAGAGCAGTAATGACCACTGTTCCCACCACGGCGGCAGTTTTATACAGAGCAGTAATGGGCACTGTTCCCACAATGGAGGTAGTTTTATACAGGGCAGAAATAACCACTGTTCCCATCAGGCAGGTAGTTTTATACAGGGCAGTACTGACCACTGTTCCCCAGAGGGCGGTAGCTTTATACAAAGCAGTAATGGCCACTGTTCCCACCACGGAGGTAGTTTTATACAGAGCAGTAATGCCGTCTAATTACTTATTAGAGACATCTAACAACTGATTATTTCTATTTTCAAGATTAAAAACGAATCTTTTTAATTAGAAACCTTCTTCAGAAGTGAAATCAAGCTGTAAACCTGATCCTTGCCATGTTTTTCGTAGAAATGCTTCGAAAATCGCCCAAAAACGCTTTGCACAAGTATATTCAATTTCATGATGACACTTATGTGCTTCCGTACTTTTAAAATTCGAGCGTAACATATTTAAATAATATGAATTAAAAAAAAAAAGAATCCTGCAACTTAATATATATTTCATATTTTCTTTCTGATTGCTATGATTCGTGACGATTTCTATGTGATATAAAATAAAAAAACAATAAAAGTTGTGCGAGAATTATACCCACGAAAATATGTGACACCAGGGAATATTAAGCATAGTTTTCTCTTACAAACGCACTGTCCCAGAGCGTCAGTTGCCTTGGGGCGATGATCAAAAATACGTTGATCGGCAAAAAAACAACTCAAAGATAATTACCTGTGTGTAATGGTCAGAGCAAAACTGCGACAAAGATTTTATTCGAGTCGTCTATACAACCGGAAGCGTTTCCTAGGGAGAGAAAGTACAATCTACGGTGGACTTACAGGGCCGCCGCAGAAAGTGTTGTATAAGGAGTAGATTAAGGTGTTATAATATCGTTTCCTTTCAGATATTTTGTGAGGACTTTTAGTATGTTGTAGATGACATAAGAAACTTTCGCTCAGGCACAAAAAAGTTTCTGTAGCAATTAGTGGTACCCCAAAAGCTATTATGACTGGCCTATGTGACTATATCGATTCTCACGGAATAGTAAAGCAGTGCAGGGGCCAATCCAGGTGTATGTGGTTCGTTTTGCTGATTTTATCTCATTTTTCATAAATATCTCATGAAAATGAAATGCATGTAATTTGGTCTCATTGAGACCGAATTATTTCATTTTCATAAGATATTTAAAAACGGGGGTTGGGGAGGGGGATCCAAAATTGTGATTTTATATTAGAAGATGCTATGTTAATCCTTTGAATACTGTGACAGGAAACCCCTAAATTGGTACTTTAACAACAGTGAAGACCCAGATGAAATGCCGCATATTGCAGCATTTCATCAGGATCTACACTGTTTCTTAGGTAAAAAAAGATATTCAGACAAAATATATATTTTTCAAAATTATATCCTGACACCCCTAGATATGTACAATGGACTATCCCAACTTTATTGTATCAAATCAGAAGGAAGAATGCATTAGTATACAAAGGGCTAAAATCCCTGTACATGTACAACTGACAACATGTTTTTGGGGTATTAAGCAACAAATTCACTGTTTCTTAAACAACGTCGTATTCATTAACGTTCATGCATGAGCAAACAGGTGTAGGATTTTACTCACATTTTAGATAATTCTAAACTAACCTTGTTCAGTAAGAATTTAACTTCTTCTTTCCAGTCCAGCTCTTCCTCTTGATCATGGACCTTATAAAATCCTGGAGTGTGTGGCTTGGCATCTCCTATCATGACTAAGATTTTATTTGTTCCAGGAGTCCACGACAAGTTTTCCCTGGATTGTTTCATCACAAGCTCATAACACTCATCCCAGTCTCCCCCTGCAACATAAATATATTTTGTAATTTTCTGCTTTCTTTCGTAACTTTAAATATGAGCCACAACACGAAAAAAGTTAACCGTTGAGCGTATAGCAAAGACTGACCAGCCTTGGCGGATGCCCAGACTGACCTACGTCTTCGCCTTGCGCATTCTATTTATCATATGACATCAAAATTATTTTGAAATCATACTTTTGGCGTGAAAACGTTACGGTTTTGCCATACATGCGTGACGGTAAAAGCGTCTTATCTTAACGGGAAATCACTATTCTTGCATAGATATCTACTCGTAGCTGTTTAAACCCATTATCAAATGAACGAAAACCCGGAGACTGACGTGCTGTTTGAACATGGGTTTGAACTTGAAAATACTTAAAATGAGCCCTGCATTATTTGTATGACGTTATACGGAAAGCGTTGCGGACCATGCAGACTGATCATTTCGCTGATGCTTTTTGTTCTCAAAAACGTTGCGTACGGTTATGATGTTGTGACGACTTTATAACGTTCGAAAGTGAAAATGGACATTTTAATGTTTTAGCAGCGTTTCCGGTGCGAATTGGGTTGGGATATGGTAAAATATGCAAGAATAACGATCACACATGTTTGTTTCATTGCATGAACACTTGCCGGATCCCTCGAGAGATGTTTGAAAACTCGGCCTTTCGGCCTCGTGTTGAAAACAGCTTCCTCGGGACCGGCAAATGTTAATGCATGAAGAAACATGTGTGATCCATATAGTGGTTTATCGATTTTAATGCATGGCGTTAGTTCACTTCCAGACCGCGACGTCATATGAGAAAAAAGAATAACCATTTGTATACTGGTGACTCCTAAATGCGTGCTTTGGCATAATGCGTCATTTCACTATAGGGTCTACACTGGTTTCTAAGGCAAAAACAATCTTCAGAGAGAAAAGTACAATTTTATTTAGAAATTATAATAGAACCCGTGACCCCTCGATGTATACAATGGACTGACCACCCCAAGCCTTTATTGCATCAACCCAGAAGGAAGAATCCATTAGTATTTTAAGGTTTAAGCTCAAGTAATAGTTATACCATGGGTTGTCAGCCTGTACATGGAGATAATCCACGAGCTTTAGCGAGTGGATTATCTTACGTACAGGTGGACAAACATTGTATAACTATTTTATACCATTTACATCAGTGTAGACCTTGCACATCGCGAGATATTTCATGCTAAAGTTGGCAAAGGTGGTATAATGATAGTTACCGTCCGTAGGCACAGAGTCCTCGATGAATTGACATAATTTTTGAACATCATCTGTAAAGTCTGTGAAGCGTGTAACATAGGGATTGTGGTTGCCGTGCCTTGGCTGGAAATAGTCCCCGTGCGCAAAAAGAGCTATACGAATTCCTGGAATATCGGACTTCAGTCGTTGTACCATATCAAGCAGTCTCGCTTTCACCTGGTCAACGTATGATGTCATGGATACCGTGGTGTCGAACGAGAAGCAGATCTCAAGTTGGCCGCCTGGAAGTCCCACTGGATTGGCCATATCTATAGATACAAATAAAGCACTTGTCAAAGCTTCTGCCTCAAAAATTCACCAAGAAAATAATATTGCATCATGTTAGTTACATGCACATGAGTAAAAAAAAATCAGGATCGTACTTAAATTCAGGATTCGTGTGCTATGAGTCAACTACAATATCCTAAATTAGGCATAATATAAGCTGTTTTCATTGTTTCAGTGTTAAAGTCCATATAATAATGATTTTGCCCATATACAAGTAAGCCTAGCGTCCTTTATGTGGGACATAGGCAAACGCAGAACGCGGCGTCTGACCAGGGTATCCACTGTTTGTTTACAGAAAATTCTAACAAAATTTGGATAACAATGGAACATAGCACCCAACATCCCTAAAATTTGAAATAAACTCGTCCTACCTATAGAGATAGGAACATAATACGAATTTGCAATTTAAGACTTCTTACTTGTAGTTTTTATCATATGTCTGTCTATAAAAGAGATCTAGTTGTACAAAATGTATACAAGTTCGCCTTAGGCAGTCTTTATATAGGCAAATACACATCTATTTTAAGAATAGCTGTATTCGCCGGACTTGAACGAACTTGCGCCGATCTGGTCGTCTGCCCACATATGAATGCGATTCAGAAAGCAGAAAACCAGTGATATACGTCAATTGATTTTTCCGACAGTCAGTGCTTCTTTAAAAATAGACCGTTACAATATAAGCGTTTAGAAAAGTAGTATTAATTGGATTATACAAAAAAAACTTGAAACAAACAAACAAAAAATATAACCCCTTCATGCAGTCCGTTTTTTAAAAGTTCTATTAATGCTTTGCCTGGGAAATCAGCACCAGCCTATCATCTGAGTAAGAAATTTGTATTGATAATACAATATTATGACGGAAACTGTATTTGTAGCCTACATTTAATGATAGGGCAGGCCTATAAAAGCCAAATGACACAACGAAAGCACAGATCAGCCAGCGCGTCAGTTTGATCATCTTTCTTATGTAAATTCACTATCAGTAAATTTTATTGAAAACCCACTAGATCCAATACTATATGTTTCGAACAGACATCTGTAACATGTAGCTCAGTGGATATGTTTCTCTGTTGGTCTAGTTTATCGCAAACCCTAACAGCAGATTTACTCATAACAAGCCTCATCATGGTTATAAAAAAATAAACTGCAAATAACCGTTTAAGCCATACATTAGGTAACCTTTTTTCACACCTTCCATCGAAAAAGGCCCATGTTTGTACATGGAGCACTTCTTTTTGTTACAATTCTAATCTGGAAGGCTTAGCACAGTTCCCAGTTAGTATAGTATTACTCAATCTCAGGCCTCCATCAGCCCATAAGCGAAACGGCGTTTCCATGATGGGACCGTCTATGAACACTTGATCACACTTTTATATGCTTACTGGGTTCATTGAAATAAGGAATATTTGCCTTAGAACGGACAGCACCCAAAGTCACTATGGGACTTAAAGTAATTTTACTAGCCAAATCTTCATCCTAGATTCTGCTGTTGTCTGGAGAAAAACAAACAATAATTGGGCTGCAAACAAGGCTTTCAGTATACCCCCCCACCCCCGTACACACACACAATATTATGTTCCTCCTTAAATTCGCCCAAAGCCTTAATTGACCAAAATAAAAACGGACCAAGATAAGATTGTGTAAAGTTAAAGAATAAACAATGACAAGGAACTGTTACAATCCAAACCATAGTCCTGCATTCTAAACTTAAATGGAAAACAATTGAAACAAGGTATGTGCTGCAATGATCAAAAATTGGCCAAGGTCAAAATGCTTTAACTTGTCAAAAGAAATTCGGGGTCAAACTATTTCATGCACATCTTCAATATGTCTATAACATACTCACAAAGTATTGAAAGGGTACACTTAAAGCTCTAAGAGGAGTTCATTTTTCATTTCACAAAGTGTGCACTGTTAATATGGGATTTCCAAAAACGTCTCAATTAAAATATATATATATATATATATATATTGCATTGTGCATTGGTCGTCGTCAATATCAGTGCTACTTGAACATCCTTTTTTTGGATGTCTCAGTGGCGCAGTTGGTAGCGTCGATGTCTGGTGTAGTGCTAGGCGGTGTTGTCGAGGTCGTGGGTTCGAATCTCGCTAGAGTACAACTATTTTCAGTTTACTATATCACTCTGTATTTATCTACTGTAAATCTGCCTCAGTTCTGATCCTGTGTAGCTCGAAAGCAATGATGTTCGTATATAGTACCTGTAAATAGTTTTAACATGGGATCTACGTATTTAAAAATTTCTTGTTTTAAACATGGTAACCCACACTCTAGGAAGATTATTACCCCTTAAGTGGAAAAAGATGGCTGGGAGGTTAGATAGATAGATAGATAGATAGATAGATAGATAGATCTGTTTCTGTTTTAGCGGTAGAATCCAATTCTGGCATCTACAACCGCGGTGTGTGCGCAATAAAATTAGTAGCACTTATGGACAGCTTCTCTGAAGCTTTTAAGTGTCTTTGCGAATGTGACTCTCTTCCAGCTGGATCCACTCACTTACAGTTCTAATTAAGAATGAATTCCTGTATTGTTCTGTGTGAGAATCAGGTATTTTACAGCACTCTGTATGATTGGTTGAATATTTTATATTGAATATTTTTCCACAATATTTGTTGTATGGAAGCCAGGTTGTAAACATGGTTTTATATGTATCTTATTCCTAATGGGAATGAGGAACTCGTCAGCACTGATTGGTGGTACCATACCCCGCACAACTCTGTATAACATAACCAGCCTTATATCCAAGTCGACGATTTCTTACGACGCGTCATTTTGGAAGGTACATTTTCATCAACTGTTTTCAGTGAATTGGTTTCAAAATAGTTCCATTATTCATCAATGTTCGCAGGGATTATTTAGCCTGTTCCATGACATGGTCCGAGATATCTTAACATGATTTCTATTGATGAGATGGTAGGGGCCTGATGCTTTGGCTGTTTGTCGGGCCCACCGGGGTTTACCTGTTGGATTTCATTTGCTCCGGTATTCAGTTTTATTTACTGTTGAGTCCTTATCTTTGCTGTATCTCCTTGTTATATCTTTATTTATATTTATATGCATTGATAAGTTAGTAATCTTTCATGCAAACCAAATATCTATGTGTCTTGATCCACATCTGAATTAAGGATGAGGTTGGGGCGGTTAAACCGGTTTAAGCCCTCCAGTAAAATATTTTACTGACTGTTCCAAGGCGGTACTTCTTTTGTGGATCTTTTATGTGTTTTTTCTGTCTTGTATTTGCTATGCCTTTGTGCGCGTCTGTTTATATGTGCTTTGTGGTCACCTGCTTGGAAAGGGCTGACCTCTTGGCTCTCGTTTGTGGTGTCTAACTGTGAGTTTGTCACTTTCCCATTGGTAAATTGGGTCAGGTGTGGTTCTTGATTGTATCGATTCCTGATCTTTGCACCTTACTTACTTTTATTTGAAAGACTTATTCTATTGATGAGATGGTAGGAGCCTGATGATTTGGCTGTTTGTCGGGCCCACTGGGGTTTACCTGATGGATTTCTTTTGCTCCAGTATTCAGTTTTATTTACTGTTGAGTCCTTATATTTGCTTTATCTCCTTTTATATCTTGATTTATATATTCTAGGAGATGATGCATTGATAAGTTAGGGGTCTTTCATGCAAACCAAACATTTATGTGTCTTGATCCAGATCTGAATTAAGGGTGAGGTTGATGCATCGTTAAACCGGTTTAAGCCCTCCAGTAAAATATTTTGCTGATCGTTCCAAGGCGGTACTTCTTTTGTGGATCTTTTTATGTTTTTTTTCTGTCTTGTGTTTGATATGCCTTTGTGCACGTCTGTTTATCTGTGCCTTGTGGTCACCTGCTTGGAAAGGGCTGATCTCTTTGCTCTCGTTTGTGGTGTCTAATTGTGAGTTTGTCACTTTACCATTGGTATCCTGGGTCAGGTGTGGTACTTGATTGTATCGATTATGGATCTTTGCACCCTTACTTACTTTTCTTGATTTCTTCCCAGTTTGCTCTTCCAAATTTTAAAGAATTTCTAGCGATAAGGCGAGCAATCTCCCTAAACGAGACGTTCGTTTTACTTTGTTAAAATATCGACTGGAGAAACTAGGCACATTCAACAAATATAAATAGACGAGCCGTCGATGCACCATTTCCCCCAATTTGTATATTTAAAACGGGGTTTCCTTCATGCATGTAATAACTCTACTTCTTATTGAATAAGAATTTATTTCGATCGTCAACTGTGCTTATTATTCAGTAACATATATGGGAACTATACCGTTAAACAGGGAACCACGCTATGTACAGTAAAACTATTTATACAGTTGATGTACAATAAAAACGACCATCTTGCAAAGTGGTCTATTTTTGTCAGATATTTAATGTCTTCTTTCGCTTATATAACCCCTTTCCCCCCTAGACCCAAGACGCCATTTACATATGTTATATATTTGTATAGCGACATTTAATTGTCCAAAGGGCATCTTGGGTCTAGGGGGGAAAGCATCTAAAAATAATCTGAAAGACGCCAGTTTCATCTTTTCAATGACAAACGTCACAATTTTAAGTCTATTTCGTACGCATGCGCAGAAGGAATACCGCAAAGTTTTGGAAATGAAGGGCACTTATCTCCTTAATATTTTAGCACTTTTACTTTTTGAAAACCTGCAAAGGATTTACTAAAACTATCGTCTAAACGGCATCCAGTCTAAAGACGTAAAATGAGGGGTGGGAGTAGAAGGCGCAATTTTTCACGGCTTTCTAAATGATCGATCGCTTTGAAACCTACTTTGATGCTTTCTATGCATATTTTACTACCGAAAAAGTCCAATTTTAAAAACATTATGGCAATTTGAAAATTTAGGTTTTGTGATCATGTCAACTAGGGAAAATATACGCCTTATCGCTAGAGCTCCTTTTCCTCGGCTTACTGAATGTGTACTGAGGTTGTTTATCCGCATCCGTGACTACCATAGCATGGTCAGAGATTCATGGCGCGTTTGCAGTAGATTTAATAATGATTGGTTTGTGATAAATACTAAGTCCAATACATTATCTTCCCTTATTGGTTCATTGTGCATTTGTGAGTGGTTAAATTCAGACATTATTTCAGTTTTGGAATGTTTCAAGCACAGTTTATCCCAATCAATGTCAGGGCAATTGAAATATGCACATAAAAATATAAGTGTATAAGTTTGGTTTTGTTCAAAAGTTCTAATGATTGTCGTAAATTGTTCAAATCTGTCATGTTTCGTTTCGGCATAAAGAAGGATCCTACAAATAGTTCTTGTCTGTCTTTCAGGCGGATTTCAACCAAGTCCAACTCACAGTTCGTAACAAAGTCCACACACTCAATAGTCATGAGGTTTGATCGAACAGCAACAAAAACTCCCCTGCCTCTAGCGAGTCTATCATTTCTGAAGACATTAAAACAATCAGTGAATATTTCCGAATTGAAGATAGCATTTGTGTTGTATTGTTTTCCTGTTTTTTTTCCCGTAGCCATGATTCAGTACCGCAAATAATGTCCGTTTTGATATACTCTAAAGCAGCCTTAAATTCTGAGTTGTTTTCTTTAACACTTCTGCAGTTGACATTTTGAATTCTGAGATTTAACTTTTTTTTGGTAAATCATAAGGGGAGTCAATAGTTTCCGTGTTGGAGGATTTGTTTCTGGACTAGCGTTGTACTCCTGGAGACACATTACTGCAAGTTCTTGGGCTACTTGTATGCAAAGAGCTAAATCACGCTTAGGGATGTCTGTTACAACGCAAGGTGGTTCTGGACGACAGTGCGTTACGGGTACCGGACGAAATCTTTCTAATTATTGTGTTATTGAATGTGTATCGTTTTGGGGAGACTTAAGACACAATTAACCACAAGAATCTTATTTTGTCTTTGAATATTTGTCCACGACACTTATCTAAACTTAATCAATCCTGTAAAGCATAGCTACTGTATCCAGTTAACGCGTATATGATGCATTATTATTCTTGAAATTGTATTTTACTACTACATGTGTCCTCATATTCTTATTTAGTACTTTCACTTTCGTTTTCTTTGAACATTTTATGACTTGATGTGATTAGATATTGCATTTTCCTTCACATAGACCAAAAAAGAATTTTCTTATAAATCTGCTTACTTTAAACGAACGCGTTTTTAAAACCAAAACGAATGTACTGCAGTCATTTTTACATGTTACAGATGTGTAACGACTGCAAATATTTTGTTACAAGTTATTGTCGACAGCGTAGCAGGTGGAGACGACAGTGATGGATTTATTAAATATATCTTACACCCAAGAATCTTCTGTTTGAACGAGGGTGAAATGTCATTTACCCTGTACGTGAATACAAATATGGCTGATACTAGTATTATATACTGTTATTTCAAGCCCCGCACGACTTGACATCGTGGCCTTGTGCTTCGCGTGTCAGACTTTGGAACCAGAGGAACAGGTTCGATACTAGGATGGGCACTTATAACAATTTTTTTTCTTTTTCTTTTTCCTCTTGTAATGCAAAATTACTTCATACAAGAAATATAGAATCATATAAATAACTAAAATTACACTCCTTAACGTTTTATATAATTGAAATTCTTCGAAATGTGTGGGGGTAGGGATAATTTTGGCCCTTCTGAAAGATAATTAGTTTGGTGACCCCCATTTTTTCTAAAATGTCAAATGATAGTCCATGAAATAAAAACAATAAATAAGATTTATAATGTCAGATTTTTTTATTAATAATTTACTCTAAAATCAAAATCCTTCTATGGGGGAATAGCCAAAATATATCATGCAGTATCTGAGGGTCTGGGACTCTGGATGGGGGTCTGGTATTCACTATTCATTAAAATTTAGCTCATTATTCATCTCATTAAAATTTTGGGTTATTCATTAAAATAAGACCAATTGTTCATTAAAACTAAGAAAGGTGGTAAAGAAATATGATTATTCACTATTCCCTATTTTTTTTCTTCAATTCATTAAAAAAGGATTATTCATTAATTTTTAGGCCTTCATTATTCACTATTCATTATTTTTGGCTCATTATTCACTATTCATTATAAAAAGAGCCATTATTCACTAATCATTGTACCCATCCAGACCCTCGTATCTTGACATGGCTTGGGAAAACAATACATTTTCACATTTGCTAGAAAGCTTGAGGTCATGAGCCAAAATTAAAATAAAGAAGCTGGATGGCGATTACAAATTTTTTAGCTTAATATTAAGGACTTGGATTTTTTCAGAAAATTTGTAAAATTATGAAAACTTCCCTGTGAGATTATGAAAACTTGAGTGTGGTGACATATCCTTTTTATTTCATAACAGTCCATATATAAAACAAACTGTATGCAAACAATTAAAAAGATTTTAATGTGGGAATTATTACCTGCAATGGCCCTTAATAAGCTCCAGGTCCAACAAAGTGCAAGTCACATATCATACATGGTCTAATAAAATAACGTTTTAAGCTCACCAAAGCCGAAGTCTCTGAGGTGAGCGAATAGTACACAAATGACTCCAGCCTCCATCCGTCTGTCTGTTTTACAACAATTTTAAACATCTCCTTTGAAACCACAATGTCAATCGAACTCCATATGGAGACTCCTTAGGATGGAGGGACAAATTAATTCAAAAGATCTTAAAATGCATTTAAGCCCCCACCCCGTTGCTTAGGCTGCTGTCCCTTCTGAGGCGGCGATTCTCTTATTGTTGATCAATTGTTTAATGTACTTCTCATTATGGGGGTTCTGTGTTTGTTTTTGTTTTGGCATGCATTACTTTGCGCCCTTCCTAGTTTTGCAATCATCTTGAAGAGGAAGAGAGAACTGGTAGCTTTGCTTATATTGTCTTACGGATATCTTGTTTCTGTAAATGTTCAGTAGCTCTTTCTCATAATGTAGTGGGTTGGTCTGGAGTTTTTGATTGTAGTATTTCCTGATCATACTCACTAACTTCTTGGTCTTGTGACCACGATGCCGCCATGCTCAAATAAGGTAAAAACCCTTTTAAATATTCTCTGGAACCAGAAGATTAAAATGCCACCAATCCCATATATGGTATTAAGCTTTAAATTCTTCTGATTACCTGGGGCTTGGTATGCACATTCGATGGGAGGTCGCACAATGCTAAACTACTTCTTCATGCGTTGAATAGGCTTCAGAGCAGTATTTACATCTACTCAAGTGTTCATGAAAGAAAGAAAAATGTCGTCTCACATCTGTTACAGAAAAACTGACGTCGTCTATTGCCTGTTACACAGTCGTCTCTAACCAGTAACATTAGAAAAATGAATTTTTGAGTTTTTCAGTTTTCTTTTAAGAAAGACATGTTAAAATTGACTGTAAAAACCTTGTGAGATCTACTGTCTGACCATTTATGCTTATTTCATGATGGGAATGCAAGTCATTAATCACAAATTACATATTTCTGAAGTTTCTTTTCCAGACCAGAGTTTTTCAATTTAACTACAAATATCTATGGTGTTTGTACTTCTAATGTCGAACTTACAAATACTTATATGACAGAAAGTATTTAAAATAGCCAAACACACTATATTAACATTTTCTGCGGCGTCTGTGTGTGTTGCCCCTTTCCACTGTCGTCCAAAACCCTAAGTCTGTCATCCAAAACCTGTTACATGTCGTCCAGCACAGGTAAGCAGTCGTCATGGGCCCGTAACGAATTGTCGTCCAGAACCACATTGCGTTGTAACTGACATCCCTAAGCGTGTAAATACTTGTGAATGGATGGAGTCAATAGTTGACTCCAAAGTCAACGGATGTTAATGAATTTGACGTCTGTAGTTCAAAACTGTGGAAAAGGAAAGTGTCACAATTGATATTGTCGCATTTACAACATTTACATGCAACGTTCGAGCGTTCTTAAAGTTGAACATCATCTGAGCAGAGTGATATACAAGATTTGTGATGCCATGATTCACAAACGTCACACGCTACACCGTCCTGGGACCAATATATATAGATGGATGGATGGATGGATGGATGCATGCATAGATGGATGGATGGATGGATGCATGGACGGATAGATAGATGGATGGATGGATGAATGGATGGATGGATGGACGGATGGATGGATGGATGGATGGATGGATGGATGGATGGATGGATGGATGGATGGATGGATGGATGGATGGAGAGGGAGAGCGAGAGATGGGTGAAATTCCAATCCATTCTGAATGGATTGACAGACGGATAGATTGACAGAGAGGGCGAGAAAGACAGGAGAGATAGATAGATGGGTGTATAGATAGATGGGTGGATAGATAGATAGATAGATAGATAGATAGATAGATAGATAGATAGATAGATAGATAGATAGATAGATAGATAGATAGATAGATAGATAGATAGATAGATAAATAGATAGATAGATCTGTATCTGTATCTGTAGTATACTGGAAAGTGGCTCAATCACTGAGCAGAAATTATCCAGGGGGTGTGCGCAGATGATTTAGTAGCACGAAATAGAGTCCTTGAAACCATTCACAGTGTCTGAATTTACTGCACTTTCTGATGATGAATTCCAATCTTTAATGGTTCTAGGGAAAAATGAGTTCTTGTATATATCAGTGTTGGTGGTAATAACTTTAATTTGTTTATTATGTCCAGATCTTGACGGTCTTGTGTTGAATACTATGTGATCGGTGGCAGGGATAGCTACCAGGCCGTTGATGATCTTGAAGAGTAAGGTTAATCGTTGTTCTCTTCTACGGTGTGCAAGAGGTTTCCATCCTAGTTCGTTCATCATTGCTGTTACACTAGTTGTTCTTTGATAGTCTTTTTGTACAAATCTTGCTCCTCTACGCTGAATACTTTCGATTCTGTCGATGTCTTTCTGCAGGTAGGGGTCCCATACAGATGCTGAATAATCCAGAACAGAGCGAACTAGGGATATATATGCTGTTTCTTTGAATTTCTTATTACAATGTTTTAAATTTCTTCTGATGAATCCTAATGTTGAGTTTGCCTTGTTACACATTTTATTTATTTGAGATGACCATTTCAAATTATCGCTGATGGTTAAGCCAAGATAAGGATTTTCATTTACTTGTTCTAGAATATGGTTATTTAGAGAGTAGCGGAATGTGAGTGGAAACTTTGTTCGATGAATTGACATTATGTAACACTTGGAGGCATTAAATCTCATTCCCCATTTATTTGCCCAGAATTCCAGAGCTTTCAGATCTTCTTGGAGTTGGATTTGATCTTGTATGGTTTTAACTGATGTATATAGTAAACAATCATCCGCAAAGAGTCTGACTTTGGATTTAACACAGTTTGGGAGATCGTTTATATGACACAAAAATAGTAAAGGACCTAGGACTGTTCCCTGAGGCACGCCTGAATCAACAGAGCAGGAATCTGAGCTCTCCCCTTCGATGACAACTTGTTGTTTTCGTTGAGTTAAGAATGATCTAATCCATTTATTAATTTTCCCATCTATTCCGTAATGGTTCAGTTTATGAAGTATTTTTTTATGTGGAACTGTATCAAAAGCTTTACTGAAGTCTAGTATTGCTAGGTCAGTTTGTTTTTTGGAGTCAAATTGTTTCATAATGTCATCTAGGGTTATGATTAACTGGGATTCACAAGAATGTCCACTGCGGAAGCCATGTTGCAAATTTGTTAAGATTTTGTAATGTTCAAGATGGTTCATGATATGACGACAAATAATATGTTCGAGCATTTTACAACAAACACAGGTAAGCGACACTGGGCGATAGTTCGCTGCCGTATGGCGATCTCCTTTCTTAAATATTGGGCTAATATTTGCATTCCTCCAGTCTTCTGGTAAACTGCCATTGTCAAGACTCATCTGGAAAATGTGGCTAATTATTGGAGCAAGTTCTTTTGAGCATTCCTTTAACACAATGTTTGAAATTTTATCAGGACCGCTAGCTTTCTTAGTTTCTAGGTTTTTCAAAAGTTTTTCCACGCCTGAGATATCGACTTTAATGTTATTGATACTAGAAAATTTTTCACTGTCCATTTCAGGCATTTTTTCATTTGTTTCTTCCTTTGTGAATACAGACTTGAACCAGTGACCTATATAAGATAGTCACTGCTTGAACTGGTCATTTAGTATGTTTGCTTTTTCTTTGCTTTCTTGGTACAATGTTCCGCCTTTTTTAAGTCCCGAGACACCAATATTGTCATTCCGTTTTGATTTGACATAGGACCAAAATGGTTTGGAGTTTCCACTTTCTAATGATGTATTTAGAACAGAATTTACATAAGTCCAATGTGCTTGTCTGACCGCGCGTTGTGTTTTCCTTTTATGCAACTTATACCTTTCCCATAATTCTTTACTTCCTGCTTGTTTTGCGCGCTGGTAAAGATAGATAGATAGATAGATAGATGGATGGATAGATGGATGGATGGATGGATGGATGGATGGATGGATGGATGGGGTGGGTGGGTTTTTGGGTGGATGGATAGATAGATAGATAGATAGATAGATAGATAGATAGATAGATAGATAGATAGATAGATAGATAGATAGATAGATAGATAGATAGATAGATAGATAAAGAGCGAGCGAGAGAGAGAGAGAGAGCGAGAGAGAGAGAGGGAGAGAGAGAGGGAGAGAGAGAGAGAGAGAGAGAGGGGGGGGATGGGAGGGAGCCGACTGTCATGCCAACAGCCACTGCCAAAATTTCAACAGAGTAGTCTCCCTTATCTGAGCCCAAAGTTGTGAAATATTTTTGTTTTCCCGTAATATATACTAGATTTATGTACATTGTCTTGGTGGTAATAGCTTAAATGTCTGCTTTTTAAGTTCATTAAAAAGAAAGTGCTAAAATAATGGTTACATTTGATATCTCACCTGAGTTTCAGTTTGTTGTTATATGTTTTCGTGGTTGTGCTGTAGAAGCAATGCACAGTGACATATATTGCAGAATGGTCTTTCTGCACACGCGTATAGCAAATTTCATGCCGAGTTTTTCCGACATGTTCCGATTAGCTCCGAGCCCTCCCGCTAAGAAAAATATCTGGCCAATCAAAAACACTTCCCAACAATGTGACGTATATTTAAATAATCACTGCAGATACTCAATGTAAACAAGTGAAAACGTGCAAATTTGTGTAGTTTTCGGTTAAATTAGTAATTTCTATCGCTAGATTGACATGATAGCTCGATGCCACATTACCAATGATGTTTTTGACGATATTTTGAGTCATTCTTCAAATGGTGATATTTGTTGTTGATATTTACATAACGTAACACCGGTGCTGTGATGTACTAAATACTGACGTCATCAGCCTGTAAATAACCACGGGTGCTGTTTGAAAAACATACAATTGGTTTTGAAGGTAACAATAAACATACAAAGCGGCTCTAAGTGGCCCTTTACAACTAATCCTCACTTTGTATGCAATATATACAAGCCTGTTTGCTTACAAACAGTATTTCTTTTGTTGTTTTGATGTTGGCCTCGAGCACATGGCTGCTCGGTCGCGTGGTAATGGAACAAATTTCGATTGGTTGAGAAAGTCATGTGATATTAGTACATGTGACTTGAGTCCCGATGGAAATCCGGAAAAGTATGGAAGGCCTATGGAATCAGCTATTATGTAGTTTAAGGGTCCGCAGGCCAAATTTCTAAAATGTATTCTTATCCATAAAATGATTGTTTTTGTCTTTAATAGAAAACAGTGCAGACCCAGAGCTCACTAGGATTTTGAAAACAGGAGTTCAGGACTCCCATCTGGCAAAAAGTAGGAGTCCCACTGGAAATGGTGGGAGTCCCACTCCAAAAAAGTTGGAGTCCCACCAATTTGTGCATACCGTATATCTTTTCCATTTTAGCCGGAAGTGATACATTTGAATATTTTTTAAATCGACTGATTTTAACCCTTTAAGCATTAATGGATTGTTCCTACTATTTTGGTATATTTTTTCATGTAACCTGAACACACATTTTTTGTTTGGCCTTATCAAAATAAAAGATTAAACTGTTGGTACTTGTTTTATTCACTAACTAGACAGGCAGGCAGACAGACAGAAAGACAGACATCCTCTGTTTTGTATAATCTTATGCAGATGGAAGTTTTTTCTTCTAGAAAAAACACATCTCACTGAATAGACATGACATTTCTTAGCCATGATTTAGAATGAACGATTTTACTTGCTGAAAGTGATTTGTTTGTGTTTATTCTTCTAGACACTCGGCTTGAACCGATGATATATTTCATCGCAGCTTCATTTGGAACTGTTACCGTATACGGCTTACCGCTGTACCGGTTTTTTTTTTCAACAATTCTCAGACTCTTTTGTTTGCCGTAGCAATGAACGAATGAAGAAATGCAAATCCGTAAACTTATTGTTTTTCTCTCCATGTTTATGTTGCTCAAATCGCAAACGAGTGCAATATAATGTTTTCTCTTTCATCCCTAATAAGTCGAATTCGGAAATCGGTAGTCCGATGTTCTTTACAATACCCTATTAGTTTTTCTCCCTTTAATTAACAGCAAATCGGTGGCGCATCTGTTTCAAACAATTTTCCGATAATCCTTGCTTAATTACTTTAATAATCACCTCGTAATAATCACATTGTCTCGCATTGGTAATCCTGTCAATCACCTGTCAGAATTGCTACACAGCAGTCCGAGTCAACAGAAACGGGACAATAATCACGTCTCCCGCAGCTCAAAAAGCCTATAATATCAAAGGGCTTTTGATCTCCCAGTGTGTATTTATCTCTCGAGTCATAGCTACTGGATTTTTAGCGCGTGCCGACTAAAAAACATGCGTACGCGGAACTCTCGCCTAGCGAAAGTCATGCGTCCCAGGGAAAAACGTGCGTACTAATACGCGTAATTCTGCGTTTCCGAGAGCTCTGCAGACCCTGATAAAATGCTGTGTTCTGTGGCACTTCATCTGGGCAGGCTGGGAAAACTTCCATTTTGATCTATTATAGTTCATTTGATCTCAAATAGACCAATCTGTCTACTTAACAGCACTGAAATAATGCTTTATATGCTCTGCGCAGGTGTTGCCAAAAAAAATGCAAAGTCATTCTACAGCCAAACTTTAGCCTTTGTTGATGCGATCTTGATGGTGTAAAAGTTTTGATTTTTCATCAAGGAAATTTTTGCAGAAAACCTTTTTTTTAAATAAATTTGTATGCTGAATATGGTAATGGTGTTTGTTTATTGATTCTCTAAATGTGTATTAACAGGTTTAGATAAGCAAACGTTTTGAGGGTAAAATTGTAAATATTTCCTTACCCATCATATTAAACATATGATTTGGTGCTCAAAAGAACCGTCTCATTGAGACGGTTCTTTTGAGTACCCACAACATATGTTTTGGTTGAGAAATAAGAAAAATAGCTTTTTTGTTATGCACTCTTAACTAAAGGCCTCTGTTACCAGGTGAAGGAGTAAGCTGTTGTCAGCAGTATGCCAACAATGAAATGCCATTACGAGGTTCTTGCTGTTCCAAGGGATGCTGGTGCGGATGATCTGAAGAAAGCTTACAGAAAACTCGCTTTAAAATGGCACCCTGGTTAGTCTTTCTTTACATTAGAGCCGTGGCATGTGATTTCCTACAATGTGGCAATTTGACAAGTGTAGACTCAAACGAGCCTCTGCGACCTCCTTTTAAGCTTAGAAACTCCAAATGGTGTTCAGTCAGTAGGTAGCTTAACAGTCATAGAATACTTAAGACTAGCAAAGGCTCTGATCAGACTGTGGCTATGCGCATGCTGATCTGAGGCTTTGCTGGTCGCACATAACACATTGTTGGAAATCACATGCACTGGCTCAATATTTAACACTTGTCCTGTCGAATATTTATATGTACGTATTGCTCTCTTCCTCAATATTTATCCTTTTAACTCTAGCAGCGACTTTAGTTGCCTGCTGATAACCTATGTAAACAGTTTGGAAACTTTGGGCCATAGTGTTCCTGAAAGATTTTATTGAAAAAGTTAATTTTGGAAAAAAAAGACTGCAGATGGCGTGGGTTTTTTTGTCTAAAATTTAGCGATTTTCTGCCTAAAATATAATGAGGATCAATAAATTGTTGTGATTACCGATTAAACAATGATTGAGCAAAAAATGGTTCAATCATAGGTTTTACTGATTGACAGGTGAATTTTATTGATAAGCCAAATATTTTATCGTAAGCGGTTAAGTGGCCGAAATTTTATAATCAAAATATGAATTACAGAATTGTATCAACTTCCCTTTTACAAGTCCAAGGACAGGTTAATATTAATTTCCAACTTGTCCTAAATGAAATGGGACCAGGTCGGACAAGCCTGGCATGGCATTTCCACACCCCTGGGCAACATTTGGCCAAATATAAAAAATAAGTGTGTTTCGGGTAACATGTCTAAAAATTTTAGGTATGGTAGGCACTCAAACGTTTTTTGATATTTTTTTTTCTGGAAAAAATATAATTTTATGCATTTTGAAAGGCCAAATGCCTTTCAAAATGCATCAAATTATTATTATTTTTCTTAGAAAACCTGAAAAAATTCTAGGTTTCACCAACAAATTTAGGTAGGGTGGGGCTACCCTAAACACAAGTACTTTATATTTTGGCCTTATAAAGGGGCTGCACTCCCAGCTGCACTGTATTATGAGTTGTGGCATTGTTTCCTTGTTTCAGACAAGAACCTTGATAATGCAGAAGAGGCAACTCAACAGTTCCGTCTTGTACAGCAAGCATATGAAGTTCTTACTGACCCACAAGAGAGAGCCTTCTATGACAAACACAGGGAAGCAATCCTCAGGGGAGGTAATTATAAAAATTACATTACATGTAGGGAGCGCAGTGGCTCAGTGGTATAGTACTTGACTTGAGACCGAGGGGCTGTAAGTTCGAGCCTCACGGGCGTCACTGCGTTGTGTCCTTGAGCAAGAACATTAATCCTAGCTTAGTACTGGTAACACCCAGGAAGACCCATCCCTTTATAACTGAACGATTGTTGATGGGACGTAAAGAAGCAAATCAAACAAACAAATATTACATGTATATGGTAAATGTTATAAAATTTCAAACACTAGTTGTCTGCCAAAAGGCATAGTCAAACAGGACAGACCCAGATCAGACTGCTTCTAGAGAAGCAGCCTGATCAGGGTCTTCCCTGTTTGTTATGCAGACAAGCATTTTATGACTTCCCGTCCTCATAATTTGCATTTTTAAAATTTGTGATTAGAAAAAGAAAAGTGTTCGAAGTTTTAGAACATTTACCATAATGATAAAGCAGAGGGCTAATGAAAAGTGTGAAATGATGATCGGAACAATTTATTACATTTTGTCATAAAGCAAACAGCTAGCCCAAATCCAAAAAGAGTGCTTTAGTATCAAAAGTATTTACTTTAAATGCAGTGTAGAGCGATATATCTGACCATTTGTTTAAAAGGATTGCATGTTTTTAGTTATTCATCTCAAAATATTTGGAAGTATACTTAAAAGCTTCATTAAGATCACCCACAGATTATGGCTTCATCAGATAGTATTGATATGCCCCGGTGTCCGGAGTTATGTTACACACAGATCTCCTACCACTCATATGTTTACATCCTTTGTCAAGTTATTTTAACTCTAAGGCAATACATTGAACTGACATGCATGTTTTCATAAATCATTACACATACTTGAAGTTTGCGCATGGGTGTCAGGTCTGAACGAGTATGCACAGGACTGATTTCTTTCTTGTTTTATAAAGCATCATCTCACACTTGCCAGTGTCCGCCATATTGATTGGGATGTGTATTTATGTTAAATTGCATTATGGGAGTGTTGTCAAGGTGTTGATGTAAACACGTCGTCTGGTTTTTCGGCTGTCAAATCAAAAAGTTCAACTTCAAGAGCATATTTACATTAATTCTATTCATCAAATTTTAAATCATCGTAAGGGTCATTCTATATATTCATTTGCCAATGTTTACATGTATTTATTATGCATCAGTCATTCATCATTTAGCATTTATCAGTGTTTGAAGCCGATCACCCATTCATTTTATCGGTTATTTGTAATGTCGGCACCCGCAAAGTAAAGTGTTTGCATCACGTGTGTTAACGTCAACTATCGGTGCGTGATTGCAGACAGTTTACGTTGTGTGCATGGTTAGTATATAAGTCGGCGCGCATTTAGCGCGTGGTCCTCGCATTTTTGGCTTTGAACTGTGCAGTCAAACAAAAGCACGACAGTCTTCGCAGCGCAATATCTGCTGATTATACGCATATTAATCTATTCTTATAACCTGAAATATTCTGATTTGATAAAATTGTGTACGTTTATCCCAAATATAGTAAGAATTATCTTTTAAAGTGAATTTTAATCATTTTTACTTAGCGAAAAAGACTGAAAACTCAGACTGCTCAGACTATTTTATTTCCAAAGTTTCTTCATCGCAGTTTCAACCAATCAGCCTTTACGCATGCACTTTGGCTTCGTATTTGTAAACAAATATTCATTTGTTTAACTATTGTAACTGCTTATAGGTCCATTTAACTTTTGAGAAATTCTATTTATGCCCATTCATCATTGATCGAGTCATATTTTCTCATTGCCGCTCAACTCTTCAAGATATCATCTCTTGCATTAGTGTATTGTATTTGGTTCATAAAACGTTTGCATCTACAATAAACAAGCAAACGGTACTTAAGTGTTATTCTTATTAAAATTACCACATATAGCCGGGTCTGAAAGATCAACAAAATCTAAGTCGAGGTCCAATTTATTTTATTCCCCATTGTTTCTCACTAAGAAACAGTGTGACCACGAGAACCACAATCACATACAGAGGTTAACGTACGAGGGTCATCAATTCATATACTGGCTAAAGAGCTGCTCATTTGAGACACAGGTAGCGCGTTACATCAAAAGTGGTGACAGCGGTGCGGTTTATATTTTATTTTTTGTAAACCGTAAGATTCGAGCCTAGGCTATCTTGTAGTAATAAAATGAGCACCGAAAATTTATCCAGTATGCACAAAGAACATGAGCAAGACGGAGCAACGCAATTGTTTGCAGAACCGTCTGAAAATATGCAGTGCACTGTAGATACGCAAAATACGACCTCATATAGCCATGGTGATATGACAGACCAGGTAGCTGCTGAGACACTGGTCAGGTTCAGAGACCAAATGCCACAAGGGCAGCAAATGATAAACTCGCAATGCGCTTTGTAACATGTATGTTGTTTATCTGTTTATTATATTTTTGTTTACTTAGTTTCTGCTGACCCAGATATTGGAGACATTGATGGTAAATAAGTTGTTGTAAACAAGGTATTTATTTGGTTATAAGATTTTTCTAGAAGGATGACCAATCATCTAGATGGTTCTTGAACCTTGGAGAAAAGACCAGAACTTACTAGAATTTTCTTTTCCATGCAAATAGAAACTTTGAGTAGGTTCTAGAATTCAGTAGAAGTTTGTGGAATTTTCCAGAATAAATAAATATAGCATATGATATAATAGTCTTTCTTGACCGTTCTAGAACTTTCTTAAAGGGTATATATAAGAGTAAATTTTTCATAAGGGCATCTTTGAAATAATTTCACCTTTTAAAAGTCTAAACCTCTTGTGCTGGAATTCTATATTGGAATACATTGTGCTTAACTTATTCATTCTGGATTACTTTGGATTATTCAGTTTTGGATTCAGACTTCATGTTCATTTGGATTTATCTTCAAAATCTGGGATCAGAAACTGCTGAAAGACTTGTGTTGATAAATATTCTGAGGGACAATTTGGACATATAAGGTATTGTAAATTAGACTTTCTTTGATTGTATAACTATTTTCCATTGCTTATTGTAAATGATAATTTTGTTTTAATAAATTTTGTTAAATTTTAAAAGTGCTTTTTGCTGACTTTCCAAATAGCAAATTTTGGTTTCCTGAATTCTTTTCTAGTTACGCCTGGCACGTAACAGAAATTGGGGGCTCAGAGTCCGGGATTGAAATTATTTTTGCACCAAATTAGTTTGAAATTTAAAATAAATTTTACTGTTTGCTGTTTTACTAGCTGAAGCCAGCAGAAAGCAAATATGTCATTCAAACTTAGTGATTTTACTGCGTCGCCTTCTCAGGAGCTGTTAGACTTAGCAAAAAAGTCTGATCTTTTAGACATTGCTGATTATTATGGCCTACCCAATATCAAAAAGACCATGTTAAAACATGAAATTAAGAATGTTCTCATTCAGTTCTTTGTGGACGAAGAAATATTTGATTCCTCAGCCACATCTCAGATTCTGGTTACCCAGACTGATTTGCAGCTGAGAGAATTAGAAATTAAAAGGCAAGTTGAGATAGAAAAAATAAGGTTAGAATATGAAGAGAGACTGAGGCGTGAGAAAGAAGAGCGAGAGGAAAGAATAAGGGCAGAAAATGCAGAGCGTGAAGAGAGATTGAGACGTGAGAAAGAAGAGCGGGAGGACAGAATAAGGCTCGAAACATTAGAACGAGAAGATAGGTTGTTGAGACAAAAAATTGAAATGGAAGAACGAGAGAGGGAAAAACAAAGAGAAATGGAAAGAGAAAAATTAGAACAGCAAGAACGCATTGAAATTGAAAAAGAAAAATTACAATTTGAGTTAAAAATGAAAGAACTTGAGTTAGAGGGAAAATCTAAATCAAAACCTTTGCCTTTAGACTCTGGCAAATTTTTTGATGTAACAAAACACATCAGACTCGTTCCTCCATTTCAAGAAAAAGAAGTTGACAAATATTTTTTACATTTTGAAAAGGTAGCAGAAAACCTGAAATGGCCAAGAGAGCACTGGACCTTACTTTTGCAGAGCGTTGTAATAGGCAAAGCTCGAGAAATTTACACTCAGCTTTCACTAGAACAAAGCTCAGATTATGACAAAGTAAAAGAACTTATTCTTAAGGCTTATGAGTTGGTCCCTGAAGCTTACAGGCAGAAATTTAGAGATTGTAGAAAAGAACCCAACCAGACTCATGTGGAATTTGCTAGAACAAAAGAACAATTATTTGATAGGTGGTGCTCTTCAAAGAAAGTAGGCTCTGATCATGAAAAACTAAGACAGCTCATGCTTGTTGAAGAATTCAAATGGTGCATAAATTCTGATGTCAGGGCTTTCTTAAATGAAAAAGAAGTAGAAAATTTGGATGTAGCAGCTAGACTAGCTGATGATTATTCTTTGACTCATAAAACTTCTTTTGTTAACAAGCCATTTCCTAGGAAACCATTCAACCCTCAATTAAAATTTACACCTCAATCAAGACCATTTATCCCTCAGTCTAAACCATATTCCCCTCAGTCAGGTCCAAAATCCAACCCCAGTAATTCATCTGATAATTCCAGTCATTCATTTACTCCCAAACCTAGATTTTCTGGTGAAAACAAAGGTCAAAGTCCTTTATCCCAGCCAATTTGCAATTATTGTAAACAATCAGGCCATATCATTTCTGAATGTATAGCTTTGAAAAGAAAGAGAGAAAAAGAAAGACAGGAGAGTCCTAAACCCACAGGTCTCACCTCTTTAAGGCTAAAACCACAGTCTTCTATTCAGGATGAGAATCCTATTTTGGCCAAAACATCTGAGACTGATGCCGTTATGGAGATTTATGAACCATTCTTATCAGATGGTTCCGTGTCACTAAATAGTGACTTTTCCCAGTCTACGCCTATTAAAATCTTACGAGATACTGGTGCTTCTCAATCTCTTATCTTGGCAGATACCCTGCCTTTTTCTGAGAAGACTTCTTCTGGGACAAGTGTCCTTATCCAGGGTGTAGAGTGTGGATTTATAAATGTACCGCTCCATAACATTTATTTGTCCTCAGACTTAGTTACTGGTCTCGTGGCTGTAGGTATTAGACCTTCTTTACCTTTTAAAGGTGTTCACTTGCTTTTAGGCAATGATTTGGCTGGAGATAAGGTTGTGGTAGACCCACTTTTGACCAGCACACCTTGTGTTGATCAACCGCCTGATCCTATTGAGCAGGAAATTCCTGACCTTTACCCTTCTTGTGCTGTCACTAGGGCAATGGCAAAGAAAGCCAATCAGAATTATGGGATGCAGGATATTAATATAGCTGACACTTTGATAGGTCAGTCCTTTAATGATGAGATTTCAAATTCTTTTTCTCCCACTCAGTCTGACATTCAGACTGACTTTGACACTTCAAGGTCAAACCTTGACCTTTCACCTTCAATTTCAAATGACCAGCTGTCAAGGTCACAGCTTTGTAAGGAACAACACAGTGATCCTGAGATATCACCTTTATTCGACAGAGCTTTAGATGAAAATGAAATGTCACAAGTCCCTGTTTGTTATTATGTGAAAAATGGCATTTTGATGAGAAAATGGCGTCCTCCTGATGTCTCAGCAGATGATGAGTGGACTGTTAACCACCAGATTGTGGTTCCTAGGGCTTATCGTCCTGAAATTTTAAATTTGGCTCATGAAACTCCCATGTCAGGCCATCTAGGTGTAAATAAGACCTACCACAAGATTCTTAATCATTTCTTTTGGCCAGGATTAAAATCTGATGTTTCTCAGCACTGCAAATCCTGCCACACTTGTCAAATGGTAGGAAAACCCAATCAGATCATTCCAAAAGCTTCTTTACAGCCCATTCCTGCCTTTGATGAACCTTTTAGCAGAATCATTATTGACTGTGTAGGTCCCCTACCCAAAACAAAGTCAGGTTGTCAATATCTTTTGACTATTATGTGTGCTTCAACATGCTTCCCTGAAGCCATTCCACTCAGAAATATCAAGACTAAGACAATTGTTAAGGCACTTGTGAAGTTTTTCACTTTTGTGGGACTTCCAAGGTCTGTACAATCTGATCAAGGTTCAAATTTTATGTCAGGAATTTTTCAGCAAGTCATGCATGAACTTGGCATCAAACAATACAAGTCATCGGCTTATCATCCTGAAAGTCAGGGTGCTTTAGAAAGATTTCATCAAACTTTGAAAAACATGATCAGATCTTACTGCTTTGACACTGAAAAAGATTGGGATGAAGGTATACATTTGCTTTTATTTGCTGCAAGAGAATCTGTACAAGAGTCTCTTGGGTTCAGTCCATTTGAACTGGTATTTGGGCATACTGTGCGCGGACCCTTGAAACTTCTGAAAGAAAAATTTCTCTCAGATGATGACAGTTCTTTGAACTTACTTCAGTATGTGTCTGATTTCAAAAATAGACTATCAAAAGCCTGTGAAGCTGCTCGGTCCAATCTCAAATCAGCCCAAAGCAAAATGAAACTACGTTATGATGAAAATGTTCAGGATAGAAATTTTGAACCTGGAGACAAGGTACTTGCCCTTTTGCCCATTCCTGGTAAGCCATTGCAAGCTAGATATTATGGTCCTTATACTGTTGACAAAAAGTTAAGTGATGTTAATTACATAGTCAACACTCCTGGGAGGCGTAAACAAAAACAGTTATGTCATATCAACATGCTCAAAAAGTACATTGATAGGGATAGTTCTGTTATTTCATCAGTAAATCTAGTTAATACTGTCCCTCTTGAACAAAATCAAATGGACTCTGAAGATATGAACTTTGTGAAATCTGATCCCGCGTTGTCAAAACTCAAGAACTCTGATATCTTAAAGAATCTTGACCAGAAATTGTCTCATCTTAGTTCAGACAAGAGACTTGAACTGAAGCAGTTGATTCTTGAATATGAACACTTATTTCCAGATATTCCATCCAAAACTGACAAAATTTATCATGATGTTGAACTTATTGATGGTTCAAAACCTGTGAAACAACATCCATACAGAATGAACCCTGTAAAACAACAAATTCTCAGAGATGAAGTTCAATATTTGCTGGATAATGACTTTATAGAACCTAGTCAAAGTGAATGGAGTTCTCCTTGTATTCTTGTACCAAAACCTGATGGAACATTTCGCATGTGTACAGACTACCGTAAAGTAAATTCTGTCACCAAAACGGACACATTTCCAATTCCTCGAATCGATGACTGCATCGATAACATTGGACAAGCCAAATATGTTACAAAATTCGATCTGCTTAAAGGATTTTGGCAAATACCTCTGACAGACAGAGCAAAGGAGATCTCAGCATTTGTTACTCCAGACGGATTGTATCAGTATAAAGTTATGCCATTTGGAATGAAGAACTCTCCAGCAACATTTCAACGCTTGGTTAACAGCTTGATATTTAATCTGGTTGGCTGTAAAGCCTATATCGACGACGCTATCATCTTCAGCGAAGAATGGGAACGACACTTACAAACTATCAGAGATTTCTTCGACAGACTTAGTGAAGCTAAACTAACAGTTAACTTAACAAAGAGTGAATTTTGCCATGCAAATTTGACATTTTTAGGTCATCTGGTTGGACAAGGTCTGGTAAAACCTGTAGAAGCTAAGGTTGAGGCTATATCAGATTTTCCCGTACCTTCTGGCAAAAGACAACTGATGCGCTTTCTTGGTATGGCTGGATATTACAGGAAATTCTGTAATAATTTCTCTGTCATAGCAGAGCCTTTGACTAACTTACTTGGCAAAAGGGTCAAGTTTATTTGGACTGATAATTGTCAGAAGTCTTTTGAAAAGCTTAAAGCCATACTTAGAAGTGCTCCAGTTCTCTTAGCACCAAACTTTGACAAAGAATTTAAGTTGGCCGTAGATGCCAGTGATGTGTGTGCAGGCAGTGTATTGTTACAAGAAGATGACAATGGTGTTGATCATCCTGTTTGTTACTATTCTAAAAAGTTTAACAAACATCAGAGAAATTACTCTACCATAGAGAAAGAATGCTTATCTCTCATCCTTGCACTTCAGCACTTCGAAGTTTACCTAGCCTCTTCAGTTGCACCTATTGTCATTTTCACTGATCACAATCCACTGACTTTCATTCATAAAATGAAAAACAAGAATCAGCGTTTACTCAGATGGAGTCTTATGTTGCAAGAGCACAATCTAGATATTAGACATATTAAGGGAAAAGATAATATCATCCCAGATGCGCTCTCTAGAGCTTAGTTGCCACTGTACTGTAAATGTTGAGTTAGTGCTATTGCTCTTTATTGATCTGATGTGATTTAACATTATTGTTTGTTATATAATTGTTCATTAATGCAAAAGAAAGCTTTACTTCATAAAACTTTCTTTTCTTTGAGGAGGGGAAGTGTAACATGTATGTTGTTTATCTGTTTATTATATTTTTGTTTACTTAGTTTCTGCTGACCCAGATATTGGAGACATTGATGGTAAATAAGTTGTTGTAAACAAGGTATTTATTTGGTTATAAGATTTTTCTAGAAGGATGACCAATCATCTAGATGGTTCTTGAACCTTGGAGAAAAGACCAGAACTTACTAGAATTTTCTTTTCCATGCAAATAGAAACTTTGAGTAGGTTCTAGAATTCAGTAGAAGTTTGTGGAATTTTCCAGAATAAATAAATATAGCATATGATATAATAGTCTTTCTTGACCGTTCTAGAACTTTCTTAAAGGGTATATATAAGAGTAAATTTTTCATAAGGGCATCTTTGAAATAATTTCACCTTTTAAAAGTCTAAACCTCTTGTGCTGGAATTCTATATTGGAATACATTGTGCTTAACTTATTCATTCTGGATTACTTTGGATTATTCAGTTTTGGATTCAGACTTCATGTTCATTTGGATTTATCTTCAAAATCTGGGATCAGAAACTGCTGAAAGACTTGTGTTGATAAATATTCTGAGGGACAATTTGGACATATAAGGTATTGTAAATTAGACTTTCTTTGATTGTATAACTATTTTCCATTGCTTATTGTAAATGATAATTTTGTTTTAATAAATTTTGTTAAATTTTAAAAGTGCTTTTTGCTGACTTTCCAAATAGCAAATTTTGGTTTCCTGAATTCTTTTCTAGTTACGCCTGGCACGTAACAGCTTCTACAGGGTTTTGGCAACAGGGAACCAATAGTAACAGCAACGATTACGTGCAGCAACTACCACAAAACCCACAAGAAGCCACGTCACTACTTCAACCCGCTCTTGTATATTCTGAACCTAATCTGCATAGCACTGTTTTTGGTCTTAGTAGAGCAATAACTAGTCTGCAGCAGAAACAAGAGATTATTACAGGAGCACTGCAGAACGTTGTGTCAATATTGCAGGAGATTAGAACTAAACCTGGGTCAGATAAACCAGATGAGTTCAATAGTCTTCACGCGAGAGGCACCAGTTCAAGTGGAATACCCCATGGTAGACAAGAGGTAGTCCCTGATTACTCATACTCTGCTAGTATAGACCAAAGTCAGAAGGGTTCCGCTAATTGTCGAAATCCTTCAGAACAAGGGTCTATTACTAACCACAGTAGTACAATAGAGAATTGTACTTCTATTGACCAAAATCCAGAAATAAATAGAGGTTACACAAGCTACAACCATACAATAGAATCGGGTACTACTTATCACCGAAATCCAACATACGAGAGAGGTAGCACTAGCTACAGGCCAGCAACTGGAATGGGTACTACTAACTTCCGAAATCCAGCAGAACTGAGAGATAGCACTAACTACATGCCAGCAACAGGAATGGGTACTACTATCTACCGAAATCCAACAGAAGAGAGAGATAGCACTTACTACATACCAGCAGCTAGAATGGGTACTACTAACTACCAAAATTCAACAGAAGAGAGAGATAGCACTTACTACATGCCAGCAACTGGAATGGATACTAATTACCGAAATGCTACAGAAGCGAGCAACACAAACTGCATGCTGTTAACAGATAGGGGTACAACTAATTATCGAATTTCAACAGAAGAGAGAGGAATTACTAATTATCAAACATCAACAGACAGACATAGTTTGTATAACTACCCAAGTTCAATAGAAGCGAGAACTAGTGCACTCTATCCTGCATCTATAGTAGACAATGGCAGTGTTAGTCACAACAATTTGAAAGAAGGTACTTCTAATTGCCAAAGGACAGAGAGATATGGGAGTACAGGGGAGCGTTCCAGATGGGACTATTCAACTCACAGACAAAGAGACAGGGAAAGTTGCCAACAAGACCAAATTTTACCATTTACCAGTAACACTGACAGAAGTTACTCAAGCCAACGAGCACCAGTACAGAACTATGGTGTTATGGATGATGATGCAAATAGAATTTTTCTATATGACCAAGATAGGACAAACTACTCAGAACAAGATAAGGTGTTATATGATGAGAGCCGGTTTAAGACTTATCCTAGAAACAATAGCTTCAATGAGAATAGAAGACAACAATATAGATCTAACTATGATATGAAGCTCCCTTCATTTGATGGGAAAGAAGACTGGAAAGTATGGGTAAGCAGATTTGAGGCGATTGCAGAAAGAAGACAGTGGGATGATGATACCAAACTAGATAACTTATTACCTAAACTACAAGGAAGAGCAGGGGATTTTGTTTTTACCCAGCTACCCAAACAGACATTGGAGTGCTATTCAGAACTAGTAAAAGAGCTTAATAGTAGATTTAGAGTGGTAGAAACTAAGAGAACATTCGCAGCAAAGTTCAGTCAACGAGTACAACGACCAAACGAAACAGTGGAGGAATATGCAGCTGATCTGAAGAGGCTATATTCTAAAGCACACCAGAGCAGAGACGCTAGAACAAGACAAGAAGATTTAGTAAGACGGTTTTTAAATGGACTCAGAGATAATGACGCTAGATTCGAGATAGAATATAACAAGGAACCTGAGGACATAGATGAGGCGGTTTACCATGCTGTTAACTTCTTACAGACACGTCGGAGAAGTAATCCAGATGCATTTGCTGATAAGAAATTCAAGAAATTTGCTAGACGAGCAACTGATGAGATAGTCTATGACAGTGATGGAGAAGAGTATCAGGAAGATGTCACAGATATAGATCATGTGTATAGAATACCAGCCAAGTCAGAGAAACCTGCAGTAAAGAAACAAGTGAAGCAAGAGCAAAAGTCAGAAAACGTTGACAACGTTAAATCTGGATCTGATGATTCTCAGAAGCTCTTGGCAGAGACTAAGAATTTAATGCAGAATCTAGTAACTCAGATCGAAAACATAGCTCAGAGTAATCAAGGTAAGCAGACCATTCAGCCACCAAGATTTAGCCAACAGCGCAGGGGCATTGTTTGCTATGGATGCCATGAGCAAGGTCATATTTCAAGAGACTGTCCCAAGAGAGTAGGTAAAGCACCACAGAAACCAGAGCAGATAAGTACAAGCGAACGTGATAAAAATAAAGCTGGTTGTAGTGGGACAAGTAACTACTCAAACAGTCCTTTAAACTAGAAAAGGCTCTCTCTGGAGGCCACAGAGAAGCCTGTTCTGATACTGAAGGCCACAAAAATAAAATTAATATGCAAAGTGACACTGTTGTGAAGTCCGTAAAGGCAACAAGAAAATTGCCTGATGGGGTATACATACGCGGCAGTGTCCAAGGTTATTCAATACTCTTTACAACAGACACTGGTGCTTCAAAAACCATCGTTTCATCGCGTGTTTTTGAATCAATGAAGCCAGTAGATAAACCCATGTTAACAAAAGCCTCAAAATTAGTGGGAGCTAGTGGATCACCCATTAATGAGAAAGGTAAGGCTAGATTCTCACTGCAGCTTGGTGCTGTGAAATTAGAGGTAGAGGCTATAGTCGCTGACATTGAGGATGATGGCCTTTTAGGTGTTGACATTTTGCAGAACGGAAAGGAAGGTCCAACGGACATACTTCTAAGTAAAGGGGTCTTGATGATAGAAAATCAAGAAGTTCCCATCATACAAGTGGGTATAAAGCAGTGCATCCGTAGAGTGACTGCAGCCAATCATAGCATAATACCAGCACAAAGTGAAGCTGTGATTGACGTATACGTTGAACGGAGGGACTATGACGATTTTACATGTGAAAGTGAGTATATAATAGAACCCACTGAACATTTTCGGCAGGAATATCCCTTACAAATGGCTTCCACTTTGGTAGACATTAACCAAGGTTGTACCTGTAAAGTAAGGATGTTGAATCCGTTTCCAACTGCCATATCTATAAAACAGAATTCGGTGCTTGGTACTGCTGAACCCATTATTGGGATACCAAATACTGTTGTACAGCATGAAGATGATCTAGAGCGTACTAACTATTGTAGGGTCAGACGACTCCAGTTACAGCAAAAGTTTCAATCATCATTGGTTAATGATGATATAAAGCCAAATAGGCGAGTAGAGAATAGAGAGTTAGAGTCTGTACCAGAGCACTTGATAAGCTTGTATGAAAAGTCATCAGAAGGTCTGAAATCTGATGAGAAAGACAAGCTTCAGCAACTATTAGTAAAGTTTCAAGACAGTTTTTCTAGAAACGAATGGGATCTAGGTCTCACTCATCTAGCTGAACATCCAATTGAAACTGGGGATGCTGCACCGGTAAAGCAACCCCCGAGGCGTGTACCATTGGCATACACTGCAGATGAAAAACAAGCAATAGAGGATTTAAAGGCTAAAGGTGTAATAAGAAATAGTACTTCACCTTGGGCTAGTCCTATTGTCCTAGTACGGAAGAAAGATGGAGGGGTACGTCCATGTGTTGACTACCGTAAAGTCAATGAGCTGGTAAAGCCGGATGGATTCCCATTGCCCAGAATCCAAGATTGTCTTGATTCCGTAGCAGGTTCAAAGCTTTTTAGCACATTTGACTTAACTAGTGGATATTTCCAGATCCCATTAAAGGAAACTGACATACCCAAAAGTGCTTTTGTTTGCAAATATGGGCACTTTGAGATGACCAGAATGCCTTTTGGTCTCAACAATGCAGCTAGCACCTTCCAAAGAACAATGGAGTTAGCCCTCCAAGGTCTACAATGGATAACATGTCTCATCTATATAGATGATATAATCGTTTTCGGAAGAAGCTTTGATGAGCACATTAGCAGAATTGAAGAGGTCTTTGAGAGGCTTAGACAAGCTGGTCTGAAACTAAAGCCTCAGAAGTGCTGTATGTTGCAAACTGAAGTAGTTTTCATTGGTCATGTGGTGACGGCAAGTGGTGTGAAGCCAAACCCAACGAATGTATCTAAAATTCTGGATTGGCCTCAACCCAAGACTGCCAAACAGATTAAACAATTTGTTGCTATGGGGTCCTATTATAGGCGCTATATTAAAGATTTTGCCACCATTGTCAGACCCATGGTAGAGCTTACTAAAAAAGGTAAAAAGTTTGTCTGGAATGATGCCTGTAGCAAGGCTTTCAAGCAGCTAAAAGAAGTCTTAGTTAGTTCTGATGTCATGGGCTACCCTCTGAATAATGCTGGGCAATTCTTTCTTGATGTTGATGCATCAGATGTTGGAATTGGCGGCATTTTGCACCAGGTTCAGGATGGGAAAGAAAAGGTGATTGCCTACGCTAGTAGAGCCCTTAACAAAGCAGAACAAAATTACTGCATAACAGAAAAAGAGTTATTGGCAGTTAGGTTTTTTATAGAGTACTTCAGACAGTATTTATTAGGAAGAAAGTTTACCATTCGTACTGATCATCAAGCACTAGTTTGGCTTTTTAGGTTAAAGGAACCTAGAGGGAAAATAGCAAGATGGATTGAGATTCTCAGTCATTACAATTTCTCTATAGAGTACAGACCTGGAAAGAAGCAGATGCATTGTGATGCATTATCGAGATGTGAAGACCCTAGGACATGTGATTGCCCATATCAGAACACAGAAGAGTCATTAAAATGTGGTCCATGCAAGAAATGCATGAAACGTGCTCTAGACATGGTTCATAGGGACCTTGTGACTGAGTCAAATTCAAAGATGGATCAAACTTCAGAAAACCCAGAAGAAAAGAATGAGGTTTATCAGCCAGTAGCAAGGGGTATTGAGGTAACAGATGAACAAGTTCCAGGACCATCTTCTCATATTGATGGAGATGTTAATGAGACTCTTGCAGCTACAGTGATTGGAGAAAAGTCTTTCACAGAGCTACAGAAGTCACAAAGAGAGGATCCAGACATTGGAACCATATTGCAGGCAAAGTTGTCAAACACACGACCAATCAGCCAAGAGATGGTAGCAAAAAGTCCAGCAGCACGTCATTACTGGGTGCTATGGGATACTTTAGAGGTACACAGAGATGTCCTTTTCAAACGATTTAGAAAGAAAGATGGGACTGCAGAGTACCTTCAACTTGTTGTGCCACAAAGTCTGAAAGAAGACATACTTTTCCAAATGCACAATTCAGTAATTTCAGGGCATTTGGGATGTAAGAAAACCAAGGCTAGAGTGCTACAAAAATTTTATTGGTTTGGTTTAAGAGAAGATATAGCTCTGTATATCAGAAAGTGTGACATTTGCGCCGCTGATAAGTAACCCATGAAGACACCACATGCCCCTATGGGATCTCTTAAAGCTGGTGCTCCAGGGGATTGTGTGGCAACAGATTACTTAGGACCACTTCCGGTAACAGACAGAGGAAATCGGTATATTTTGCTACTTACTGATCACTTTACAAAGTATGTTGAGATCTTAGCTGTGCCAAACATGACTGCTGAAGTTTGTGCAGCTCGGATTCTTAATGAGTATGTGTCCCGATGGGGATGCCCGCTTTCCATACATAGTGACCAAGGTCGAACATATGAAAGCAATGTTTTCAAAGAAATGTGTAGGATGTTAGAAGTTAGAAAGACCCGAACCAGTGTCAGAAACCCTAAGGGAAATGGGCAGTCAGAACGATTCAATAGAACCTTAATCTGAATGATCAAGGCTTACCTATGCGGAGAACAGAAGAACTGGGACCTACATTTAGGATGCCTTGCAGGTGCCTATCGCTCCACTCCTAACGAATCTACCACGTTAACTCCAAATCTGATGACAATAGGCAGAGAGGTTCGCCTACCAGCTGAGTTGATTTTCGGAAGTACTGAAGCATATGATGGAGAGGAAATAACATCTTATGGAGAGTATGTTGATTCATTGAGGTCGCGGATTCAACATGCACATGAGGTAGCAAGAGAACACCTTAATGTTGCAGCTAAGCGCAGTAAGGCAATTTATGACACAAAAATTTCAGTGAACAGATACAAAGTGGGAGACTTGGTATGGTGCCTTGATGAATCTATGAAAGTAGGCATCACACCTAAACTTGAACGGATATATGAGGGTCCATTCCTGGTTACAAAAAGATTTAGTGAACTGTATTTCCTTATACAGTTAGATAAGAAAGGTACAGAAAAGGGGGTTAACCATGACAAACTTAAGCCCTATGAAGGTGACCACCCACCTGCATGGTTGAAGAAGGCCCGTAAGAAGGTTCTGAATAAATCACAATAAATGTATTGTAAAAGTTATCATGGTACACAGAAAAATAAATCCATGGTATCAAATGTCATTTCTTGTTTTTTATATATGTACCTAGAAGATACGCATATTTTGAAGTATTTTATATGTGTTAAGCAAAAGTTGATTTTGTGAATAATAAACATCTATCTCAAAGCAGTCTGAGCAGGATATTAAGGTCATTTCTAATTGAAACATTAAGTGGTGATTTAACATGTGTGTTGATGAAATGTTATTCAACTTTTGTTGAATTGTTAATGCAATGTGTTGATCAAGTGTTATTTCAACATGTTTGCTGAAGTGTTAATTCAACTTTGTTGTTGAAACGTTATTCAACTTTTGTTGAATTGTTATTGCAATGTGTTGATGAAGTGTTATTTCAACATGTTTGCTGAAGTGTTAATTCAACTTTGTTGTTGAAACGTTATTCAACTTGGTTGTTGGATTGTTATTTCAACTGTGTTGATGAAATTTTATTTCAACATGTTTGCTGAAGTGTTAATTCAACTTTGTTGTTGAAGCGTTATTTCAACTGTGTTGTTGAAATGTTGTTCAACTTGTTCGTTGAAGTGTTATTTCAACTGTGTTGTTGAAGAGTTATTCATTTCTTTTGTTGAAATGTTATTCAACTTTGTTGTTGAAATGTTATTCAACTTAGTGGTTGATGAGCAAACCTGAAGTTTCCCTGGAATATGTCATGTCCATCAAGTGAGCGGTTTAAAATAGAAATATTAGAGGCACCAATGTTTGGTTGCGAACGGTCATTGAGATAAAAGATGATGCTTGGATATTTGATTATGAGAGGACATACAGTGATTGTTGTATGAGTTCGGGCAATTTTACTTTATGAAGTGGGAAGAGAAGGCAAAGTACGGTTCAGTTTAATGAAGTTGTTGGAAAGATAAATAGGCAACCATGATGAGATTGTCAGTGATGTAAGCAATGTGGTTTGCATCACTGAATTTCTCAGAAGGTGATGATGTGATTAAGTAGCTCATTTATGGCAGTGGATATTCCAGGTGTGAAATCAAGGGATTTTTGGCATTGTTTGCCATGATAAACTCAAAATTGTTCTGTATACTTTCAGAACATGGAAGGTACAACTGTAGGTGGAGGTGATAGAGAAGAAAGCTTCAAAGCTGCTAGAAGAGGGAGAGGGTATATGTGCTTGAGGTGTTTCTCGAAGAAAGGAAAAACAGTGATCAATACAAGAATCAGGCTTGAGAGGCACATCTTGTACAACCACCTTAAGTCAGGGCAGGCACCTTTCATGTGTTCATTATGTAATCACCCAACCGTGAACTGGAATGATTTGTTGAAGCATTGCCAGAAGAATATCAAGCACAAGAATCTGATAAAGAAAGAGGGTATCGAGGACATAAGTCAATTTCTGATAACAAATAAGAATGGGTATAAATTTGGAACCACAGATTACAAAGTGATGGATAAGGCCGATAGTCATAAGGTTTTTACCCAGAGAGCTGTAGAATCATGCGAAAGGAAGAACCAACTACCCTTAGAGGTGCAGGAGTGCTTTAGGAGTGGATATTTTGATCAAGTGATAAAAGGGGATAAGCCTGAAGGGAACGATTTTGTACAAGAAAAGGAGTATTCAGCAACACCTATAGAAGTGAACAGAGACCAGAATGTTATAGCAAGAAATCATACAATATCTAGTCTAGAGGAGTTTGATAATGCAGCAGGGATTAATGAAGAGAGTGTTAAAGATGTAGGGTCAGTTGCCGAGTTGGTGAATAAATTAGGGATTGATAAAGAGAGTGAGACATACGAAAGGGATGAGAAGTTAGATGAGGGACAAAAGGACAGTAGACATGTAATCAGCGTAGAAAAGATGAATCAAGGAACTTTGGCTACATATTTTAGCAAATTAATAGAAGCTACAGAGCGTAATACTAGAGCATTAGAAAGAGTTGAGAAATTATTAGTGGACAATTCAGTTATGATCAGCAAGAATTGCGGAGCAACCACCAGCTTGAGATGGGCCATTGAGCGATATGAGAGAAATGAAGATATAAGAGAAAAAGGAAGACAAGCGTATGACAGAAGGATGGACGATGAAAGAAGGAGAGAGACAGAAAGATGGAGAAGAGATGCAGAGCAAAGGGCAGAGAGCAGACGGAAAACAGAGAAGAACAGACGAGAAGAAGAGAAGGCAGATAGATGGGAAGGGAAAGAAGGACGGGAAAGAAGTGAAGTTAGAGACAGCAGAAGGGACAGATGGAGGTTTGAGAGAATGGGACAGGACAAAGAAAACAATGTACTTGGAGACTTGAATTGAGCTTTAGTAAGAAAGAATATAAACAGTGATGTGCTAAAAGGAATGCCAAAGAATTGAGAAGGAAAAATAGTGACAAAAATTATATAGTTGAAGATCATTTTATGTTCCATGCCAGTAAAATAAGCGTTTTATGTCATTTTAAGGGCTAGATTAATGTTTCACAAATGTTGTTGTAGTTACTTATGGAACTGATATCTATATGCATTAATTAATTTTGCAGTTTGGTTGTCAATAGCAAAGGTTCTGGTAAAACTGTGCAGTTGCATAGACTCACCTGAATCATTGCTGTTGATATGTGAAACCCTTATTCCTTGGCATATTTCATATTGAACTTCGTGTTTAAGTGGAAAATAATGGTGATATATTATAGCTTTATTATATGTGTAAGTGCTCAAGTGAAAATAAGAGTGTATAATAGAAATTCTGTGTTAGTCAATTTGAGAATGCAAAGTGCACTTCTGTAATATTCCAAAGGATCAACCAATTGCTAAATTGAGCATGAATTCGTACCTAAAGTACAGTATATATATAAAGAAAATGTAGTTCTGAGGTAAGTTAGGAATTAAAGTCTGTGTGGTATTTTAACATAATCAAAATGATTACAGGAAATATTAATTTGGTTATGCTTTAAATGCTAAAGTGCAATAGAAGCGAGTTTCATTTTTTTAAATGTATAATATGAGCCGGTGCGTGAGATTTCCAACAATGTGGTATGTGCGACCAGCAAAGCCTCAGATCAGCCTGCGCATACGCGCAGTCTGATCAGAGCCTTTGCTGGTCGCTTGACTATTCTATGAACGTTAAGCTACTGACTGAAGATCATTCGGAGTTTCTAAGCTTAACAGGAAGCTGCACAGGCTCGTCTGAGTCTACACTTGTCAAAATGCTACATTGTTGGAAATCACATGCACTGGCTCATATGTCTGTTAAAGGTTGTTATATTCATCAGTCATTTAAGTTTTCATGAAATTTTAAGAGTTATAAGTTTCATAACTATGCAATTTGGTACCGTGACTGGGATCAAATGGTGTGATTGTTAGGAGATCTTTGGGTGCTGTCATATCTGTGTTTCCAGGCGTTAGTTGGAACTTTAACGCCTTGGGAGGGGGGTTATGATATGCCCCGGTGTCCGGAGTTATGTTACACACAGATCTCCTACCACTCATATGTTTACATCCTTTGTCAAGTTATTTTAACTCTAAGGCAATACATTGAACTGACATGCATGTTTTCATAAATCATTACACATACTTGAAGTTTGCGCATGGGTGTCAGGTCTGAACGAGTATGCACAGGACCGATTTCTTTCTTGTTTTATAAAGCATCATCTCACACTTGCCAGTGTCCGCCATATTGATTGGGATGTGTATTTATGTTAAATTGCATTATGGGAGTGTTGTCAAGGTGTTGATGTAAACACGTCGTCTGGTTTTTCGGCTGTCAAATCAAAAAGTTCAACTTCAAGAGCATATTTACATTAATTCTATTCATCAAATTTTAAATCATCGTAAGGGTCATTCTATATATTCATTTGCCAATGTTTACATGTATTTATTATGCATCAGTCATTCATCATTTAGCATTTATCAGTGTTTGAAGCCGATCACCCATTCATTTTATCGGTTATTTGTAATGTCGGCATTGTTTTCGAACGTTTGTGTGCACCCGCAAAGTAAAGTGTTTGCATCACGTGCATTAACGTCAACTATCGGTGCGTGATTGCAGACAGTTTACGTTGTGTGCATGGTTAGTATATAAGTCGGCGCGCATTTAGCGCGTGGTCCTCGCATTTTTGGCTTTGAACTGTGCAGTCAAACAAAAGCACGACAGTCTTCGCAGCGCAATATCTGCTGATTATACGCATATTAATCTATTCTTATAACCTGAAATATTCTGATTTGATAAAATTGTGTACGTATATCCCAAATATAGTAAGAATTATCTTTTAAAGTGAATTTTAATCATTTTTACTTAGGGAAAAAGACTGAAAACTCAGACTGCTCAGACTATTTTATTTCCAAAGTTTCTTCATCGCAGTTTCAACCAATCAGCCTTTACGCATGCACTTTGGCTTCGTATTTGTAAACAAATATTCATTTGTTTAACTATTGTAACTGCTTATAGGTCCATTTAACTTTTGAGAAATTCTATTTATGCCCATTCATCATTGATCGAGTCATATTTTCTCATTGCCGCTCAACTCTTCAAGATATCATCTCTTGCATTAGTGTATTGTATTTGGTTCATAAAACGTTTGCATCTACAATAAACAAGCAAACGGTACTTAAGTGTTATTCTTATTAAAATTACCACATATAGCCAGGTCTGAAAGATCAACAAAATCTAAGTCGAGGTCCAATTTATTTTATTCCCCATTGTTTCTCACTAAGAAACAGTGTGACCACGAGAACCACAATCACATACAGAGGTTAACGTACGAGGGTCATCAATACATATACTGGCTAAAGAGCAGCTCATTTGAGACACAGGTAGCGCGTAACAGTATTTATTGCTTTGATCATAAATAGTTGGCAGCAACCTTATATATGATCATGCCAAACCGCTTTAACCCTTAACTCCATAATAACACCTTTTGACGCCTTTGAAATATCACATATTTGAAAATATTATGGAAAATGGAGCATTTGCTCAAATGGAGCAAATGCTCCATTTTCCATAATATTTTCAAAAGTATTCAAAACTTAACTTAAATTTTTCTTGAATTTTTTTTCAATGTTGTCTAAAATTAGAAAATGATGTCATGATCTAAAAATAGCCTATGGAGTAAAGGGTTAATATGCTGAATTTCATCTTTTTTAATTGTTTACTACATCATAGAATTTAGTATTTTTATATACAATGTACATACACAATATAATGGCAGCTCCTTGTTGCTGGCTTCAGGCCTCGTAGCGCAGTGGGTAACGTGTCCAACTGCAGATCCAGGGTTCACAAGTTTGATCCCGGCCCAGTCCCATACTTTCATGGAGATTGATCATGAAATAATTTCTAAGGTCATTCTCGTCCTTTCGCTGATTCAAGAATGGGTTTTTTCAGTTACAAGAGAAAGTTTGTGCACAAAGTACTGATTAACCGCTTAGTCAAGCTTGCCCAGGGAAAGTGTTAATAGGTGAACTGACCGTCTTAACATGACCATAGCTGTTGACTGAGGCATTAAGAATCAAACCAAACCAAAACCTTGCTGCTGATTGTACAAAAACTAAACATATGTTTATTTATTTTGATTGATTTTTCATTTAAATCAGAAAAATGCTTTGTGGGTTTGTGTTTAACATCCCATCAATAGCTATGGTCATATGGAGATGGGGCCAGCTTAAAGTATCATCCAACAGTCTTGTGAATCTGGGGATTGCATCTCCTTGTTTACAATGTAAGTGGTTTATCTACTACACCACAGTGACCCCTAATTGCTTTGTACATACATATATCAGGATAAGAGTGTGTATTGATAAACTATTTTCTTTATTTCTCATCCAAAATATATGTTGTGGAAACTCAAAAGAACTGTCTAAATGAGGCGGTTCTTTTGAGCACCCAAAACACATGTTTAAATAGATGGGTAAGAAAATAGTTACAATTTTACGGTAATAAAATGTCTTTATCTGGATCAATGATATGTGAAGATGCCAATAAAGTTTTAACTCTTACCTTGCTAGTGGCGACTTTTGTAATCTGCTGATAACCTTTGCAAACAGTTTGGACCCAGATCAGGAGCGACAGAATGTGGGTCCTGATCAGGATCCAAACTGTTAGTCACTGATAGTGTACTTAAAAGAATGTTTTGGAAAAGTCAATTTTGAAAAAATCAGCAGATGACAACAAAAATATGAAAAATTACCCAGTATGCAAATCGTTTAGGCACTAAGTTCAACATTATTTGGGCCTCAAAGCGAGAAAACCTGTCTTGGGGGGGTTCATGAACAACAAGGTGCAGACCAGCCTGCTCATCCCCGCAGTCTGATCAGCACCTTTGTTATTCTCATTTTGGAAAGTATCATATCTAAACTTGCTACATACAAAATTTTGATTTTCTAGCTAGTCGGTGTAGTTGATGAGATTGGTTTGAGTCTCACTTTGTCGGAAACCCCAAAGACAGGCTTTGTCGCGTCGAGGCCCATTTGGTATATATTTTTTCCAGGAATGGGCCATGGGGATAAATATGAAGATGATTGTCTCGATGTTTACCAGTACTATAACTCTTCCTGCTACAAAGGCTTCGGAGATGACAAAGAGGTACAATGCACTCTCTTTATAACACACCTCATTATAACAAGGATTTGGATATGACACGGTCATGTTGTTGCTCCCTAATCTTTAGCCACAAACTTTTACTAAAGAATTATGATAGGAAAATGACCATAAAATTGTCATTTTCCTATAATTTCTTTGTAAAATTGTCCCTTTATAACACAGTTCATTTATAAAATAACACGGTCCATTCCTATGGACCCCACCATTCCTATTGGACCCAAATCAGGCCCCCAGATAAGAGTACCTACCATGAAAGAAAGGGACACGAGGCTTACCTTGTTTATACATACAGGTTATTATATGGCCGAGGGCCTATATGGCTAACCAGTGCCAATATGACCTAGAGGCACACTTCGGCCATATTATAACTTTTTTAATACATCCGCATACATTTGTTTCTGTAATCTCTTTTGCTTTTTTAAACTAGTAGCGTCAGTGAGAAGGAAAACTGGCGTGATGTAAATTGCACAACAAAGAACGTGATATAGAAATTGACGTCATACCATAAGCATTGTTTATATTGTCGTTGACGACGAGACATTTCTGCGGACTTTTGTCAATAAAACAATCAAAGACAGCCTTAAGATTAGCATTCATGCATATCTAGATAAGTGGTAATACGGGTATATCTTTCTTCTTTCACTGTATTTCATGGAGAGTCATCTTTTCCCCAAACAGTGTTTTATATAAAGAGCTAACAGAAACTTAACAATCTCCATAATGATGGCTCATCGATCCAATCAGCTTGACACAATCAACTCAGGCCGGCTAGTTATTTGTTTGTTTTACCTAAACTGGCAAAATAGCCAAACTGTGCCATGTTCTAATGTCCCATGCTTTATATTTCTGGCATTTCGTTATTTTATGGCCCCAATCACGCAGAAAATACATCAATGGAAAACAGGGTCACATAATGTTTCTAAAATCTACTCAGCCCTGTTGAAGCGAGTCGAATCGAAAAAGTGCACGCTATCTATACATCATGACTATAAGGATTTTTGGCACTGCCTCATAGTGATGACGTATAGATAGTGTGCACTTTTTCAATTCAACTCGCTTAACATGGCTGGGTAGATTTTAGAATCGCTATGCAACCCTGTTTTCCCATGTATTTTGCGCGCAATTGAGGCCATAAAATAGTATAAAGAATGGGACATTAGAACATGGAACAGCTAGGTTTTTTTGCCAGTTTAGGTAAAACAATAATTAACCCTGAGGTTGATATTGTGTCAAGTTGATTGGATCGATGAGTGATTGTTACCGGGGATTGTTGGGTTCCTGTTATCTCTTCAAATAAAAAGTTAACTTTCCATAAAATACAGTGAAAGAAGAAAGATATACTCATATTACCACGTATCTAGATATGCATGAATGCTTATCTTAAGGCTGTCTTTGATTGTTTTATTGACAAAAGTCAAAAGTCTGATGAAATGTCTCGTCGTCAATGACAATGTAAACAATGTTTATCTTATGACGTCAATTTCTATATCACGCTCTTTGTTGCTGCAGTTTTCATCTCGCCAGTTTTTCGGTTTCACTGGCGCTACTGGTTAAAATGGCAGAAGAGATTATAGAACAAATTTACGGGGATGTTATAAAAAGGTTATTATATGGTCGAGGTGTGCCTCTATGCCATATTAGCACTGGATAGCAATATAGGCCCTCGTGCCGATATGGCTAAACCAGTGGCAATATGATCTAGAGCAATATGACCTAGAGGCATACCTTTGCCATATAATAACCTGTATGAATCCCATTGTGGAAAGTATACGCTAATGAAGAGGTTCATACAATGTATTGCATATTCTACCTATTATCTTTTGAGCTGGAACTTTGTCTTAAGTAAGTATCAACAAGATAGATACATTTCATCAATGACTAGGGTTTGAGACTGGTGTGCAACTCATCGCTCGAAGCTAGCTCACCTGTAGTGCAACCCATGTGCAACTCATGTGCACAAGGGTGTAAAGTGTCTCTCTGGCTTGACTGTATTCTACCCATTATCTGTTGAGCTGGAACTTTGTTTTAAAAGTGAGTACCAACAACATGTAGTGTGTATCTTTAGTTGGGAAAGGAAAATAATTCAGAAATTCATTTACCGATGATCTTAAATCAGTGTTACCTATTTAAGCATCTTAACGTTTTCAGGGTAAGGATTATTGAGGATCTATATAAAATATTCTTCAGGGTTTCTATGCTACGTATGAGGAAGTGTTCAAGACAATAGCAGAGGAGGACAGACAGTTTATAGAGGATGAAGAAGACTTCCACATCTATGAGTTTGGAAACTCGTCTTCAGTTTTTGAAGAGGTATGGGGTTCTGCTTGTCAATAACTTAACAGTTTCTAATCCTTTTGTAATGTGTTAATATATATATATATATATGCCATATATCCGTGTATGTATGTCATGAAGTTGAAGGATCAGATAAGCAAACATTTTGAGCAGGAAGTTTGATTTTTTTCCTATCCATCAGTTAAAACATGTGTTTTGTGTGCTCAAAAGAACCGTCTAATTGAGACGGTTCTTTTGAGTACCTACAACATATGTTTTGGTTGTGAAATAAGAAAAATAGTTTTCAAATACACACTCATATCAGGGGGCCAGGGCCCAAGGTTATTTCATGCTCAACTCAACTGAGCACAAGATAAAACTAAAATACCGACAAGTGAAGAAGTTTCTTACTTTAAGTCTCTCAGATGTTGTATTTATCATGCTTATAAATGTTAAAATGCCAACAACTGTTGGCATTTCAACATTTATGATCAGGATCAATTTTGTGATCAGCTGAGTTGAGCATGAGAAAAGCTTTATAACCTTGGGGCCTGGCCTCAGTTCAGTAACCTGAGATAAGTCTTCCACATCTATGAGTTTGGAAACTCGACTTCAGTATTTGAAGAGATAAGGGGTTCTGCTTGTCAATATCTTCACATGATATGTTCAGATAAGCAAACTTTTTGAGCGGAAAATTTCGATTTTTTCCTTATCCATCAGTTTAAACCTGTGTTTTGGGTGATCAAGAGAACCATCTCATTGAGACGGTTCTTTTGAGTACCCACAAACATATGTTTTGGTTGTGAAATAAGAATTTTTTTTTTCAAAAAACACACTTATCAGGGGGCCTGGCCTCAGTTCAGTAACCTGTCAGATAAGACTTCTGTCTTGTGTTTGCTATGTTTTGTGCGCGTCTGTTTATATGTGCTTCGTGGTCACCTATTGGGAAAGGGCTGACCTCTTGGCTGTCATTTGTGGTGTCTTCTGTGAGTTTGTCACTTTCCCATTGGTATCCTGGGTCAGGTGTGGTACTTGATTGTATCGATTCCTGATCTTTGCAACCTTACTTACTTCCATATCTATGGGTTCGGAAACTCTGCTTCAGTATCTGAAGAAGTAAGCATTTTTATTTGTTACTTCTTGTCTGTCATTATATGTCAGTAGCCTATGTTCAGTATTAATGTTGGTTGGTTGGTTTGATTCTTTACGTCCCAGTCAACAGCGATGGTCATGTCGGGATTGTCAGTGAAACTAACCACACTTTTTCCTGTGCAAGCTTGAATAAGCGGTTAACCAGTACTTCCTGCACATACTTTTGCTTGTAACTGACAACAACCCATCTTGAATCAGCGGAAGGGAGGAGAATGACCATAGAAATTATTTCATGATCAATCTCCATGAAACTATGGGACCGGGCTGAGATCGAACAAGCGACCCCTGGATCTGCAGTCAGACACGTATCTGCAGTCAGACATGTTACTGACTGCGCTGCGCAGCACGGTTCAGTATTAAGGTATGACATGACACAGTATCTTAACTGAAATGAAATATATAACATTTTAAACTGAAGTTCAAAATGAAGATGATTTTAAATCGGTAATGAAATGCTACCTGTATATGCAAAGGATGGATAAATACCTATACACATATGTAGAAAAATTTACCAGTGTCAGAAATGGGTAATAAGTTTATAACTATATTATCATACATCTTATTCTGTTGCATACCATCTCATACCGTACTGTATACACTGTCTTTATCCCAATCAAAGGGCACTATAGTGTTTTTTTTTCAGGTAATAAGTGACCCCTGGTTTTCTTTTTTTAAACAGCTTTAAATCGAACTTAGAAGAGCGGCACTTAGCATGTGGATTTGAATGCACAACACGTAACTAAAACTTATTTTTGGGAGACGCCCTTATTTGTAACTGAAGCCCCAGTCCCCCGTACAAAAGAATAACTTAGTTGTTTTTCCCTGTGAATATACCTATGTGTACCCCAATAGATACATGTGGTATATTTGCATTGCTATGATGATATGTACTAGCCCACAGGACTATCTATATCTGTTGATTCAACGAAAATCTATTCCGCAAACCTCACTTGTCATCATTTTGACACACACACACGCACGCACACACGCAATTGTAAAAGTCTATAGGGGTCCTAGACTGTGCCGTATTGAAAGCAGGCAAATATAAGGCTTAAGCATGAAACTTGCATGTACATGTAGCACCTTCCATTTCGATTCATTGACTTGTTTTGCCTACGAGGTAATTTGTCATGATTTTGTCGTCTGCTGATTTTTTTTTTCAAAATCAGTTTGTTTCTTGTTGTTGCTGTTTCTAAAATTATCGTTTGGGAATATCAGTAGAGTGCCAAGCAGTTTGGATCCAGATCATGCCCGACGTTTTGTCGGGCCTGATCTGGGTCCAAATTGTTTGCAAAGGTAATCAGCAGACGACACTTGTAAGTAAAGAGTTTATGACGATAATTCAAGTTTAGAGAGTTTGGGATATACAGTAAACTTAAAGAGCATCAAACATTTGCCTGCTAAATCTATTTCGCTGATAAACTTTGTCAACAGCCGAAGGCAAGTTCAGGTTAAAATGTGGGGCTTTATCTGGATACATACTGATTGATAACCTACTTCTATTCCTGAAAGACATATTTTTAGGAAACAATGATCTCGAAAGAAAATTCAGCCATTATTTAAGGTTCAGACAATACTGTTACTTGAATCGTTTTTTTTAACACAGGCCATTTCAATGCATCCCCTTCAGATGTACAGTGAAGTTTATGAGTCAGTATAAGCAGTGAAGCATAGCTTAATGCACGAAAATTGGGCCAGTTAAGCAATTTTAGCGTGAAGTTGTGATTGTTTTTTATCAGTTTAAACACGTGTTTTGGGTGCTCAAAAGAACCATATCATCGAGACGTTTTTTTTGAGTACTTGTTGAGAAATAGGAAAAAATAATTCTCTGTTAAATACTGACGAATTACCTCCACTGACCTGTATAAGCCATGTTTTATTTATATCGCTAGGTTCACTTGGGGACTAATTCAAAGAAGAGCAGCAAAACCACACCAAAATTCCATCTAATCCCAGCCTATACAAAAATTCAAATTTATGTGGAAAAAATAAATTCAATTACGCGGTATATATCTAAATTCATTTCTCTAATTATTTTTTCAATTAAAATCACCATTTAAGAATAAATAGCAAAAAAGGGGGTCACTTAAGTCCTGGAAACACATTAGTTATAAGTAGGTTAAATGAGATGAAATTATTTCTAGCATGAATGTTTTTTTCATAATATAGCTCTTAACTTGTAAGACGTGGTTGCGTTCCAGTTTGATGGGTTTTCAAGATAGAGCTTCACCTTAAAATATCAATCCAAATTCTCAACTGATCTATCTGATTCTCTTTGGACAACCCATTAATTTGCCAGCATTAGCTCCCATGTTTCAATGTGCTGTTTATACATAGCTAAATGACAGATTAACTTTCTGATCTTAGCCATTGTCAGCGCAGGCCCAATACTCAAATAATCCACCTGTCTGCTACGGTACATCACGACTGAAAAATGGGTTTTGTGTAAGTACACGGTATACATTACTCAAAACACTACATTAAAAAAGTGACAAGCGCTGGATGGCTATAAATAATCCATTTGTGGAGACATCAAGTAACCTTTGGTAGCTAAACAATAACAATGATTGGTATTACAGTATTTAGGGACAGAATGATAAGATTTTCAACACTAAAACATTTTTGAAAACATTTGGTCCAAAAAGTGGTTTCAGTGGCATGTGATGACACATATTGATAACAAGTTTGAATCGACCAATCGGGTGAATCACATAATTTGATGACCCATTTGGTAAACAAGTATGTTGTATGTACCCACAATGCTCAAATCAGATATGTCAGTATGCAATAGTAATGCCACCTTTTTAAAATATTGGATATTAGCATAAAAATAAATTATTTATGATATGTTATAGGTTTGATTTTAGACTCCCTTGCAGACTAAAATAAAAGCTAACATTTACCACATTTGAATCAAAGTTTATGGGTTTTCCAGAAGTATTCAATTGGACCTGATATTTAAGCATTTGATAGGTCCAAGTCCCCAGGTTATAAAACTTTTTTCATGCTCAATTCAATCCATTATGAAATTTATCATGCTCATAAAATGTTAAAATGCCAACAATTGTTGGCATTTTAACATTTATTAGCAAGATAAATACAACATCTGAGAGTTTAAAATCAAGAAAAATCCTTATTATTCAGCATTTTAGTTTTTATAAGCATTTGACATTTCATGCTCAGCTGAGTTTAACATGAAAAGAGTTTATAACATCGGGGCCTGGTGTGACTTTTTTCAGGTTGTGAAGCCATTTTACGACTATTGGGATACCTACTGTACTGCCAAATCTTTTGTGTGGGTGGAGAAGTATGACCTGAGAGAAGCACCAGAGAGGAGGGTGAGAAGGTTGATGGAGGCAGAGAACAAGAAACTCAGAGATGCAGCCAAGAAAGAAAGGAACGAGGAAGTCAGGGTTGGTATACAGTAGGCTCTTGTTTACTCAAATTCTATCATGCTGTTTGTATTTTTGAGTTATCAGTACAGTAGAATTTAAATTGCTCGAACTCTGATGGCTAATTCAGCCTGGCTGGCTAGGACTATAACCATTGTTCCTACAGGACATTTTATGCATAAGCCACCCTGGATGGCTGGAACTACCCATGGCTAGAACTATTTTCCATGGTCCCAAGCCTGTTCGAGCCATTGAAGTTCTACTGTAGTTCAAGCCAAAAGGAATTGGGTTGTATCTACATTGCTTTCAACACAGGATATATCAGGGGTTTATTTTGGCAAGTGTTAAAGTGTTACTCTGCAGCTTTAATAGCTGTGTGTATCTCAACCTACAAAAGTATAAATTTGTTCTCAAGTTAAAATGTCTTTCTCTGCAGCTGTTACAGTAATAGGAGTTTAAGGCATAGTTATTGTCCTTGACATACTCATCAAGTATGCATTCCGACCTATAGCTCAGTTTCAAGTGACAAATAGTTATAATTTTAATTCATGTATAGCCGAACCTGCATTTAAAGAATTGAAAATTCTTCATCGTGAAAATTGGACATCGTAAATGGGATGCCAATTCTGTGCTGTATGAATCCTGTAGAGGACAAAAGTCAACTTAGAGAATTTTGATAATTATATGGGACTGAAATGAATGGAAACCGGGCCTTGTGGTTAAAAACTTTTTATGCTCAACTCTGCTGAGCATGTAATTTATCCTGCTGATAAATGTTAAAATGCCAACAATTGTTGGCATTTTAACATTTGTTAGCGGGATAAATACAAAATTTGAGAGTTTAAAAGTAAGGGATATCCTTATTTCCCAGCCCTTTAATTTTTATGAGCAGTTGAAATTTCATGCTATGTTGAGTTGAGCCTGAATAAAGTTTTATAACCATGAGCTGGATCAAACTTTACATACCCATTAGCTGTATACAATGAGTGCAGAGATGCCAACCATTCCGATTTTAGCGGAATCATACCGTTTTTCAAGGCTTATTCTGCATTACAATTCCGAACGTCAAAATTTCGGCAAATAACCATTTTTAAATTGTACCTGGTAACAGAAAGGGGATTACTCCTACCTCTACACCGGGTATACCTGATAGATAGATAGATAGATAGTAGAATAAAATACAGACTGGTTTGTGCGTAAGTAATTGGAAAGATGTTACTTAAGCGGGTAAAAAGTTAGGAGTCCGAGAACCCGCCTGTGATACAAAACAAAATGGATTCCTTGGCCAAAAACGTTGTGTGGATGCCGAAATCATCAGATCATGGAAACCTTTGGCCCTTACTGAAGCCAATTGAAGGCCGGATAATATTATGCATGAATTTGAAGTAAAACTCTCAGTCATGCATTTGGAAGGAAGAAGGTACTGTATCAGGTTATATTGAAGCTCGTCTTGCAAAAAACTTTTATGAGTGAATTTTGTACTTTTATGGCAAAATATGCAGCATTCGGGAAAATGTCCCCAGATTTCTGAAAAATGCCTTTCATATTCCTGAAGAGCCCCATTTAGGGTTGGCATCTCTGTGAGTGGTTTGACAGTGATCCAGTGGTTTTTATTCTTTTTCTTTTCTCTGTATTTCAGGCACTGGTGAAGTTTGTGAAGAAGAGAGACAAGCGAGTTCAAGAGTACAAGGTAAGCTTTACATCTTAGAAAGTAAACAAATACTCTAGCAAGGAACTCTAAACAAATGCAGACATGAAAAAAGGACAATAATACTTATAGCTAATTTCTGACAATCCGTTAAAAATTCAGCCTGAAGATATAAGAACAAAGGTTTTATAAATACCTATATTTTGCTGTGAAATACTTTTTTTTTGTAAATTTATGAAATTATACGACATATTTGTTGGACATGACATGATACAAAATACTTCTTTGTCAATACAGTAAGACCTGTGTAAAACGGCCACTCTCAAAAAGACTGAAAATTGGGTTTGAAGACCAATTATCGTTTAATGCAGGTCAAAAGTATTGCAGAATGCTCTAAGTGGAGCATTCTGCAATACTTTCGACCTTTATTAAGCTACCATTTGTCACTAAGATCTTTGTTTTGTATATTTTTGAGTGACTGTTTTACACAGGTTTTACTGTATATGAGTTATTTCCCTTTTGCAGAAAAAGCTTGAAGAAAGAGCTGCAGAGATTGCTAGAAAATCAAAGGAAAACAGAGATAGACAGTTGAAGCAGAGTAAGAAGTAAGTTGGTTTTCTGAGGATACTGTCGGGCCTCTATCGACCTACCAGCGTAACACCATTTGAATGGCGTTTCGCAAATTGGCCAAATGTTGCCCGCTTTTGAGTGCTTATTGGGTATAGGATACCTTATGAAAATCAAATTAACTATAGAATAAACAGAGGATCTTACAAGAGTGCTCATGTATTATTGAATTTATTAAACAAGTTGAGGAAAAGGGATGAAATGTGAGGCTTGCCGAGCATTTTATCGCTTTTTCGCAACCAGTTTAATAAATTCAATAATACAGAGTACATGTATGAATGTTAGATTCGACTTATCATATGACACTCGAAGTTATTTGAAATCATGTGTTTTGCCATATTTACTTGACTTTGTTAATGGGCGTCATTTCACAACATTACCAAAATTGAAGGAAATGAAGTTTGAAATTGTGCAGTTATGTACACAATTTAATTGGAGCATAGCATGTTGATACTAAAACAAAGCGTGTACAACATACAGTAAAACCTGTTTTAAGCAGCCACTCAAAAATAGACAAAACAAACATCTTAATGACAAGGGTAGCTTAATACTGGTCAAAAGTATTGCAGAATGCTCCAAGGGGAGCATTCTGCAATACTTTTGATCTGCATTAAGAGATAATCTGACTTGAAAACCAATTTTTGGTCTTCTTTTTGAGTGGTTGCTTAAGACAGGTTTTATGTTATTTGATTTGATTTTGCCACTGATTGATGCCCAAATTAAAGTAGACTTAGGGGTTGGAGAAATGTGAATAATATATTGTGATTTACCCTTTTCTCTGAAATAACTTTACTTTCTGGTGGATAAAATTTGACTCATTTCAGATAAAGCCTCTTCTTTGGCAGAATATCATGCAGTGTCTGTGATGCTTTGATTCAAAATATTGATTCAGAAGTAATACAGGTTAACCTCGCTATGTCAAACTTGCTTATCTCGAATACAGGGCATATGTTGAAGTGATCATCCATTCCCGAGCATATCCCATATATTGCTTTGTATTTCAAAGCTGTTTATGTCGAACTTGGTTATCACGAAATCTCAGCTATATTGAAGTAGTTTTTCAGTCTCGAAAACTAGTTTTCCGCTTCTATGCCACTACTTGTGTCGAAGTAAATTTTGTGTCGGTCAAAATATTAAACAATATGAATGTCAAACAAAGTAATTAACCTTCAGACATCGAACAATAGCCTTTAATTCAGTCCAGTATAATCCATTGTTGCGGGTAATCGCCAATTAGTTATAGCGTGGAGTCGGCCATTGTTCATTGATAAATAATTGCATCAATTGACCTTGATAATGCATAACAACAAAGGCGTGCTTGATTTGAACATCAGACAATTAGCGGTGCCATTCAAATCTTAATGTTGTTTATTGGTGTCCTTTGATGAGATATTTTCGACAGTCTTTACTTATACAACTTGGTTTGGTTTTCTCTTGAAAAAAAAAAAATCGGAAATTTCAATAATTAAAGCCTGTTTTCACCATTTCCCTATTCATTACCAGTAGTTTAAAAAATCTCTGTTTCCGCAATATTGTTTATCCCTCGCTAAGGCTGTGGTGTTATGGCGGGCCACACGTAATTTAAGTGGAAATAAAACAAACTAAAATGAATTTCTTTTCTCTTCATTTCAATCTGGTTTTCAGTAGGAACAGTTTGACTGCACATGTACTGCAAAAGTATGTCTTGGAGAAATTGAACATGTACATCATATTGTGGTGACGTCAAATTTTGTTTATGTCAAACTTCGGATAACTCAAAGTATTTTCGCCATTCCCTTGGACTTTGAGATAGCGAGGTTGACCTGTATATCATTGTCAGATATATACATGTAGTTTAAATCCAGATCAGGATCAACATTTTGTTGGACCTGACCTGGGTCCAAACTGTTTGTAAAGTTAAACAGCAGTTACAATAGTTGGAAAATTGTTAAATCAAGTAAACCAGAGTTCTCGGAAACGATGAATCAGGCATATTTTTACGCCAACTTTTGGTTTTGTACACGTACTTTTCCTGCTGGGGATTCTAATTTACGCCAATTATTTTTTCTGCTGACGCGTCTCAAACTCATTAAAACACCTGAAGACAAAAGCGGGAGTCCAAATTTGGCTTCTGGCTCAAAAGATCAGAAGATCGCCGCTAAGCCGATGCCCCAGGCTTTGTCATAAAATGTCCAGTCGTACGTTTGCAGTAGGCGTGATCTCATTTAGCTCTCGGCCAATCAGAACGTCGCACAGCGACTGCGTCTTTATTGACAGGACAATTATTACGCCTATGCAAATTTGAGAAGCATGTGGTCGATTGGTTTTAACTTTTCCGAGTGCGTGTAAAGACAAATGATAGTCGCGCATCCGTGACTGTCTGTCTCAATCAAATCTTGAAATGTTTCTTACTTTTTTGAACACATGTAATCGCTTCAACAGCTCGAGTTCCACAGATGGTTGATAAAATAAAAATAAGATTTGCTGAAAACATCGGTAAACCAAATAGGATAAAGTCCGATAAGGCAACGTTCCGAATGAAGCGTCAATAGCAACAAACGAGTGATGCAATCAATTATCGGTGTTTTTTCCACCGAATAAACTATTGTTAGGGTATTAAATGCAAACAAATGACTTTCAGCAAGAAAACCCTTTCATTTTAAACCATTGAAATCGTCTCACACGTAGGTAGGAAATCAAAATAATCATCTTAATTTTGGAACAATTGCCGTAGACTAGGTGCACAAAAAGCACTTGCATGCAAATAATTAAATGATTGAACTAGTCTAAGATCTATACATCTGCAAAAGATCTAATCGTCTGTCTGTCGGTTCGTCTGTCTGTCTGCTTGTGAATGAATAAAACAACTACATGTATCAATAGTATAAGCTTTTTCATTTTTAAGGCCAAACATAAAAATATGTGTTTCATGATACATGAAATTTTAAAATATGAAAATATTTTTATTTTGATGGAGAAGATGGGAAAACAATATAGCCAAACCCCTTTGAAATCCCCAACAATGTTTAGAAAATATTTTGTAGGGGTTGGCGAAGAGGGAGATTTAGGTTAACCTGATACAAACTTTTATTTTTGGTCTTCACAGCTAGTCCTCACAAGGATTTTGAAATGGATAAAAGACATTACATCCATAAATAAAACTTTTCATATTTTGACTAAAACTAAAAACTCCAACTTTTCCAGGTCAACTCCAATTTTTCAATTTTGACTCCAACTTTTTCCAGGGATGGATTCTATGAATCCTGTTTTCAAAATCCTAGTGAGAACTCTGAGTAAACTATAATGTATGTATTGTCTCAAAGCAAGCAGTATTAATTTCCTGGTTGATCAATGTTTGTTGAAGGAAATTGCATGCATATGTCTGTCCTTGCTAACTGCGACTTTTCATACCCCTTGGGCCCCTGCAAACTTTGTTTGTGGTGGGTAAACTGTTTTCACGTTGTCTGTCTGTCCGTAAAGTTTTGTTTCCTCAATATCTTGAAGAGTCATTGCTGGAATTTCATCAAACTTTGCAAACATGTTTATATATACAAGACAAATACTTTAAACAAAAAGTAAGGGCAAGGGGCCAATTCTGTTAGAGTTATTTCCCTTTGTAGTTCTAAATGGCTTTTTATATAGGGGTTTATGCTTATGCTATTGTAGTCTGTACACAGGCCGATCAACTCCTACCACAGCTTTTGATGGAACACTTTTATACTTTTCCTATACAATGTAGACACATTAAACATATGCATGAAGGAGTTTGGTTCCTAAGAAATGTTTTTTGACAACATCACAGCTGTGAGAACTTAGACAATTTTTCCCATATAAGGCTTTTGTATATGCACAGATAGTGCCTTCATGGGCCGATCAACTTCTACCACAGCTTTTAATGTAACAATTTGATACTTTGCCTATACAATTTAGACACATTGAACATATGCATGAAGGAGTTTGGTTCAGAAAAAATAATTTTTGACAAAATGACAGTTGTGAGAGCTTAGACAATTCTTCCCTAGTAAGGCTTTTGTATATGCATAGATGGTGCCTTCATGGGCATATCAACTCTTACCACAGCTTTTGATGGAACAATTTGATACTTTGCCTATACAATATAGACATATTGAACATATGCATGAAGGAGTCTGGTTGAAAAAAAAAATTTGACAAAATGACAGCTATGAGAACTTAGACAATTTTTCTTTTATGGCTTTTGTATATGCATGGAGAGGGCCTTCATGAGCCGATCAACTCCTACCACAGCTTTTGATGGAACAATTTGATACTATTCCTATACAATGTAGACACATTGAACATATGCATGAAGGAGTTTGGTTCAGAAAAAAAAAATCAACAAAATGACAGCTTTGAGAACTTAGACAATTTTTCCGATATCAGCTTTGATACATAGAACTTTCAGGTGTGAATAATTTTGTGTATTTGATCTTAACAAACGGCCAAGATTGCATGCTTTAAGATCATTTGCACAGATTCTACTGAAATCTTGTTTTCAAAACTAAGGTTTGCTGGTTTGAACTATCACTTGCCAAAATGTATGTTTTTCACTTTTCCTCACTGTGTTTTTTTTTCATTTCATCTGCCGATAACCTTTGCAAACAGTTTTTGAGTCAGATGAGTACCGACCGAATGTCTGGATCTAAAATGTTTGTCATTCTGAATTTTTGAAAAAAGTCAGCAGATGACAACAAGAGCATGAAATATTACCCAGAATGCAAAGAATTAAGGCATCATATGAGCCATGGCATGTGATTTCCAACAATGTGGCATTTTGACAAGTGTAGACTCAGATGAGGCTGTGCAGCCTCCTTTTAAGCTTAGAAACTCCAAAAGATGCTCAGTCAGTAGCTTAACACTCATTGAATATTCAAGCCACTAGCAAAGGCTCTGATCAGACAGCGCATATGCGCAGGCTGGTCTGAGCCTTTGCTGGTCACACATGCCACTTTCTTTGGAAATATCAAGCACTGACACATACCATTGTCTGTTTCAGATTGCTAGAGAACTACAAGGAAACAGAATGGTCATCAACATCAGGACTAGAAGACCATTATAAACAACTAGAGGCAAGCTATGCTACTGAATTTGGGGATCATGAAGAAGCATTAGGTAAGGCTATATATGGCAGGGTTTCCACAAGTTCTGGAAACCATGGAAAACCTTGAAAATCACCCAAAAAGTTCCATGCATGGAAAAATCATAGAATTTGAAAAAAACCCTGAAAAATCATGGAATTTTGTGAAATAATTTGACGAAACCACCAGTAGCCAGAAAACTAGCTGTCATACACACAAAACTTGTGTGTCTGACAGCTAGTTTTCTGGCTACTGGTGGTTTCAAGTTTTGATTATTTCAAAATGCATGCATGGTCTACAAGCTTATTTAAATACATTACTGTTGCTGCATTCCACATTTATCTCAGCATAGTGAAGATGCCACTAAAAGGGCATTAAAAAGTCATGGAAATGACATTCATGATCATGGAAAAATCATGGAATTGTGTTTTTGAATTTCTGTGGGAACCCTGATATGGGATAGCACACAAGATTTTGGTACTTATAGCATATGTACACAGAAGTCTTTTTTAACAGGGTTCGCACAGGCTTGAAAAGTACTTGAATTTAGAGAGCTTTCTTGAAAAGTCATTGAAAATAAAATATGCCTTGAAAAGTACTGGAAAATTGCTCAAAGGCCTTGAAAAGTCCTTGAATTCTTCTATTTTCTGTAGAAATTAACACTGATGATAGAGATCTAAATCAGATAGAATTGTTATGCCTTAATTTGGTGCAGTGATTGCTGCACCAAATAGAGGCACAACAAATTTATGCTAATTTTCTAGTACTAATTTCACCATTATCTCAGTCTAGCATTTCTGAAGGAGAATTTTAACACTTAAATGAGGATTTTTCATAAACTTTTTGTCCTTGAAAGCCGTAGGATAGTCTTTAGAGTTCCTTGAAAGATCCTTGAATTTTACTCAAACTTGCCTGTATGAACCCTGCTTAAGCACCCATACTTACATATCCAGTAAGGCTTGAGGTCTTATGTTTAGTGTGAGTCTTCATCTACAAGTTTGTGTATGGGAGCATTGAAGGCTTTGGAGCCATAAGCATCAGTAGACTTATATTGGAAAAAAAAATCTTCTCTAAAACCATGTGACATACAGCTTATATATCATATTAAGCATATCTAGAGGTCCACTATATAAGTCCTGCCAACCATGTCCCTGGCATCCACATTGGCCACACTCCATGGGTAATTAGCTTCCATAGACTTATAAAGCCATGAGGCACACAGCTTATATATTCATTATGTAGCAATGTATGTAGTCTCCTATTTAAACCCAGCCAACCATGCCCCTTGGGTTCGGATTGACCACACTCTGGGGGTCATTTTCTCCCATAGACTCATAAAAAAATCTCTGAAACCTTGAGGCCAAGACCTCAGGTGATCAGTATCGGCGAATTTAGCCTTTTGTTGTAATATTCTACATTAATACAATATATACATAAGGTAGTGAAGGATTTCAGGATTTATCAATTAGCTGTCAGCTTACATGGATGTAATTTCCTACATGATTGTTTGATACTGTAGATTCGGAAATTTTCGCGAGAACTTAATTTTCGCTAATATTTGCGAATTCGCTGCCTCGCGAATTCAAAGTTCTCGCTAATATTGACTTGCTCAAAAGCAAGTTGCATTGATTGTTGAAGATCTTTGAGAATGGCTTATGATGGACGATGGAACAAACAGATAATGAAAAGAGAAAATCTTGCCTTAATGTATTTTACTCCCTCATTAATGTTATCCAAAAAAGATGAAACAATATTTGTGTATTTATTTGCGTTTCAGTAAAAAGAAATAAATCACTGTTTCTCGCAAATTGACTAGTTGTAGTTTAAAGGTCAAGCTTAACTGTTATTGGACTTGAAAAGATTACGCAAATCAAGGTCATTTTACGTGAGCGTTCAACCGTTACACAATAGACGCTTAGTGATACGTGGTCTAACAAAAGTGTTGAATTGATGGCTTGGACAAGGGAAAGATAAGAGATCAATTACGCTAAAAATACAAATACCTGATCAATGATTCAGATATGGACCAGTGATTTTGGGCCGCAGCGTGTGTTCAAAGAGACAATGACATAATTATGGCAGTTAAAGTGGGAACGTCAAAAATGGACGGCTATTCTGTGCACTACAACTTTTGGGAAACTACAATTTGCATGCCTAGTTTCAACCCACGGAAATGACTGACCACACGAATGCTTGCTCGCGAATTTAAAACTTCGCGAAAAATTGGAAAATCGAAAAATCGCGAAATAAAAGTCACGGGAAAATTTCCGAATCTACAGTACATTCAGGCCTTTAGATTTATAGTGGGCCCAGATCATTGTCCCATGATTTCAAAATATGACCTAACACTTTCCAAGGCAGTGGGCCCAGTGGAACCATCCTTTTTAGTTGTGAAAACTCACTTTAATAAAAATGTTCATCTTACAGCAAGTCTACGAACTCCACAAAGCAGAAAGTACATAGGTAGTCAATACAGTTAAGCATGTCTTAAACAACCACTCAAAAAAGACAAAATAACAAAGATCTTAGTAACAAATGGTAGCTTAATGAAGGTCAAAAGTATTGCAGAATGCTCCCCTTGGAGCATTCTGCAATACTTTTTGACCTGCATTAAGCGATGATTGATCTTCTTTTTTCAGTGGCCGCTTAAGAAAGGTTTTACTGTTTCATCAGCAGTCAATGTACATATGCATACAAGTGTCTGTGTCAGTATGTAGGTAAAGTACACTACCCAAATGTCAATTGTGGTTAGTTTGATATGCTTGGGCCCATAATTTCAGAAAATGACCCACCATTTTTTGCACCATGGGTCACTTCGGCCCACCAATCTTGAAAAAAAATCTGAAGCCTTGTACATTTATGTCTGGACATTTCAGATTCCAGTGAAGACCAGGATGGTGATGAGAAAGAGGAGGAGATATTTGATGATCTATTCTGTGTGGCTTGTAATAGGGCATTTAAGAGTGAAAAAGCGTAAGTAGGGTATAACTCCAAATATATGGACACCAATCACACCATATCCAAAAAATTGGGCCTTGACGTGACGAAACCTGTCTTCGGGGTTTCCGACAAAGGGAAACTCAAACCAGACTCTGCAGCTGCACAGACTAGCTAGAAAATTTAAATTTTATTCTGTGTGGCTTGTAATAGGGCATTTAAGAGTGAAAAAGCGTAAGTATGGTATAAACTCCAAATATTTTGACACCATATCCAATAATTTGGGCCTAGACGCGACAAAAGCTGTCTTTGGGGTTTCAGACAAAGCGAGACTCAAATCAGACTCCAGAGCTACAGAGGCTAGCTAGAAAATTGAAATTTTGCTTGTAACAAGTTTAGATATACTTTCCAAAAAGCAAATAACAAAGGTGCTGATCAGACTGGGCGGCTGGTCTGCGCCTTTGTTGTTCGCAACCCCCGGAAGACATGTTTTCTCGTTTGACTCTTATTTGAACATCACCATTTGACTACCAAATGGGGTATGTAAAATTTAGTTATCAATGTATACAATATAGACCAAATCAGACTGTTTTGCACTGCTTGTATAAAGGATCAAAATTTGAGTCAAGTATGCGCTTTGTAAGAAAGTGTGTTATAGCATAAGCTGAAACTGAAAGCACATAACAAGTTAAGATATAATACTTTCCAATAGCAAAGGCCCTGATCAGACTGCGCAGATGCGCAGTCTGATCTGTGCCTTTGTTGTTTGCAAACCCCGAAGACCACATAGTAGAATAACAATTCATTATAGCATGTGACCTATACACTGACATATGGGCTTCCCTGTATACTCACACCCTTTGAGTGTTTTCTTGCATTGAGTGCTAAATGAGCCGTGACATGGAATTTCCAACAATGTGGTATGTGCGACCAGCAAAGCCTCAGATCAGCCTGCGCATACATGCAGTCTGATCAGAGCCTTGATAGTCGCTTGAGTATTCTATGATTGTTAAGCTACTGACTGAACATTATTTGGAGTTTCTAAGCTTAAAATGAGGCTGCAGAGGCTGGTCCAAGTCTACACAATGTCACATTGTTGGAAATCTCATCCACTGGCATAAATGTCTTTACAGGTTTATTAATCACGAGAAATCTAAAAAGCACAAAGAGTTTGTAGCTATTATTAAAGCTCATATGGAAGAAGAAGAAGCTGAACACAGGAAGACACTGGGGGATCCTGGTTCTGGCGAGCCTGATGATCCTGTAGAGGAAGACGAGATAGAGGAAGATACACTTGATCTTAATAATGAACCACAAAAGTAAGCTTGTTTAGACGGATGCTCATACATGGGTTCGAAACTTCATTAACAGAGCCACCGACTCAGAAAAGTAAATCTTATGAGGGTCTTTCCGGTTCTGTATATGGAGGCTGAAAAAAAAAGGCTAAAACCCGGAAGTTTTCCATTCGGTGCTTTTATGGTGTAAAATAGCGTAAAGATGAGAATTAATGTAGTACTCCGCTCTGGTCTTTTAACTTGTTGTCTAAGCTGATACGAGTTGCAAATTGTATACCTTTTTGTCGTGAGGTACATGAAGGTTGTTTACTTCACAACAATAACGAAAATAGTAAACTGTACACAATTTGCAGCTCACATCAGCTTGGATTAGAAGTTGAAAGACCAGAGCGGAGCACTTTATTTTCTTTTTTTTCGCTATTTTACACGATAAAAGAAATATTTTAAGTTTTTAGGCGATTTTTTTCAGCCTCAATATACAGAAACTTCCTACCCAGTGGACAAAAATTCCACTCGTCCGCTCGTAATTACGAGTGAAATCTAGAAAGGACAAGTAATTCTTCCCAAAGCACTCGTCCTACAGGACGAGTGCTTTTGGAAGAATTACTTGTCCTTTCACCCTAAAAGCTGAAGGTGAAACTAGCATTTTCTGAGTATTGACTGTGAAATCTTTTTGTCAGTATATGGGATGCAGTTATGAATTTGACAGTGTAAACATCATTTTAACAGTGATATAAGGAACTTTATAAGTCATATTACAAATTACTTCCTTAATATGTTCTTTATTGTATACGCTTTTAAAGGACAAGTACATGTGTTTGCAGGACAAGTGAAATTTGTAAGTCACTCGTCCTGCAGGGCAAGTGCAAAATAGAAATATTTTTGTCCCCTGACTACCCATGTCATAGGTCGAGATAAACAAAAAAATTAGCACAAAATTTCAAATATTTTCTTATCTTATGGGTTACCAACCAAAGAAGGTTATGAATAAGGTGTACACATTAATGGGTTTGCAAGCGAGAAAGTTTAACTTTGTGGAAAAGATCTACACATTGGTTTTCAATCGAGAAAGGTTTAGTGAAAAAAATACACATTTATGGGTTTTCCAATCATGAAAGGTTTATGGATAAAGTATACACATTTATGGGTTTCTAACCAAGAAAGATTCATGGATAAGGTGTACACATTTATGGATTTTCAAGGGAGGTTAGTGATAAGGTGTACACATTTATGGGCTTCTATTCAAGAAATGTTTATAGATAAGGTGTACAATTTTGTTGGGTATCTAATCAAGAAAGGGTTTATGGAAAAGTTGTATAAACTTATAGGTTTCGAACTACTAATGTGTGAACTGGACAATGTATTCATGCTTATGGGTGTCAAACCAGAAAAGCTGTGAAGCTTCTTTTTCATTTTCCATTTATGACTTTAACAGGTTGTCAAAGAAACAGAAGAAGAAACGAAAACAACAGAGAAATCTAGCTCAGGTAATATTAACCCTTGCCATGCTGAATATGATTATGTACAGTAAAAGGGCCACTCAAAAATAGACAAAACAAAGATTTTAATGACAAATGGAGCTTAATGAAGGTTAAAAGTATTGCAGCATATGCTGCACCAAATAAAGGCACAACATACCAACTAAATGATAAAACTAACTAATTAAGTTTAAAACAGATAGAACATCAACTCTTTCCTAGCTAGTGATGGCTTTTGTCATCTGTTAATAATTTTGCAAACAGTTGAACCAACATCAGGATCGACAAAATGTTGGATCAAACCATTTGACATACTGAAAGAATTTTTTTAAATTTAATTTTGTAATAAAGTCAACAGACGACAACAAGACCATGAAAAAATTACCCAGCATGCATCAAGTTAATATTAGAATATTTTTTGCATGTTCTAAAATTATGAACACTAGTTGCCTGCCAAAAAAGTCCTAGACAAACAGCACAAACCCTGATCAATTTGATCAGGGTCCTCGGTCCTCCCTGTTTTCTATCCTGTCAAGGATTTTGTTAATTCTAGTCCTTGAAACCAACATTGTATTTGAAAACAGAAAAAAAGTGTTTGAAATTTGAGAACATTTACTGTACTTTGTTTCAGAATGGTGAAGTTGATGATGTTGCAGGGAACCAGATTGCTGGTGAGAATGGCACCGCTGCAAAAGGGTAACAACTGTTAATTTCTCTCATTCATTTGGTACAGGCCCAGGGTAATGAGCCAGTTCAAGATATTTTGGGACTTGTAGCATCAAAGTGCAAGGAACAAAAATTGTAATGCATTAAATTGTGAATATTTTCTTAATGTATCCATTTTAACATGTGTTTTGGGTGCTCATTGAGACAATTCTTTTGAGTACCCACAGCATATGCTGATTGAGAAATAAGAAAAAATAATTTTAATTAGCATGTGTTTAATTTAAAAGTCACTTTTTAAAAAGACATAAACAGCTATTTAGTAGGGCCAGAAGTCTTAATTTTTGGCCTGAGCCTCATCCACGTCCCTTAATAATGTTTGTGAGTTAGGCTCTGATGAGATTGAACATTTACATAGGTTCCTATTAGCTATCGAGGCTTGCATGTGGAATCAGTACCAGGCTCAAATTACTTTGTGTCGATGCTTTATGTCCCTGTCAGCAATTTTTCAGTCATGTCAGGACAATTTCCTGTATTCCTTGGCGGAACTGTTACTAGCAGAGGATAAAATATCTTGCTCAATGACACAATATACTGCCTCTAGTGAGCCTCAAACTAGCAACTCATTGATCCCAAGTCTAACACTCTACCACTGAGCCTCTGCACTCCTCCCAAATTAGTTTGTATAAATGGCAGCAAACTTAGGCGACCTAAATGATGACTTTCCTTGTTTTCATAAACATGTTTCTTGGGAGCACAGTTGCTCAGTGGTAGAGTGCTTGACTCAAGATTAAGGGGTTGTGGATTGGAACCTCACTGTGTTGTGTCCTTGAGCAAGACACATTAATCCTTGCTTAGTAAGTTAGGATTGGTTCAACCTAGGAAGACCCGTTCCAGCATAACTGAAAAATTGTTGACTGGGACATAAAGAATCATATCAAACAAACAATTTATAAACATATTTCTCTTTGTTTTACTTTTGGGGGTTGTGGCCAGGTATGGCTCAATCCAGCTGCTCAGCTACAGAGAATAGTAAATTGAAACATTGCATATAGCAAGGTCAGCTATTATACTTTCCAGTGAGGAACTGGATGTATGTTTACAACTATTTATCTGTGAGTGACTAAACTCCAGCTAAGTTTTTAGACCTAATTTTTGGCAATAACTTTTTATCCTCAATTTTACCAAAATGAGTTCGTGATGAAAGTTGTAGACGAGAATTTCCGCCAACTTCTCGAAAAGGTCTTGTGCTTGTGACACAAACAGATTTTTGTGTATATAGATGAAGATTTTGCAACAAATTGAACTCGTCCTAAATTTCTAAGTCTTTTAATGACAGGCATAATTCGTATAGGCGTGACAGAAAGGGATAGTTTCAAAAATATTCTGAAGCGGTGCATATCCTGTTCATAGCATAAAACTGCCGTGAACATACTCAGAATTTACTGTGCATATATGCAGAATCAACTTAAAGCAGCCTCATTTCTAGGAACAAAGGCTGGGCTATCGCATGACGTGATTTTTTTTTTCTCTTATGCACATGCTATGAAATGAACGGTTTTGTGATGACCCTACTAGTTTAACGCACGAGCGAATCTTGCGCGATTTCTATTTTATTTGAACAAGCCATCCATCGCTTTAGTAATCGAATTAGGGCGGTGCTATGTAACTTTTTGACTGACATTTTGGACTTAGTTTATTTGCGCTTTGCTTAAAATGTTCAAAGAGTGCATCTAAGCACAGAGGAACCTGCAGCATCTAGGATGCTGAACCATTTGGAGAAGTTGGCGGAGATGTTCCTGAATACTTTTCATCGCAAACACATTTTGCTAAAATTGAAGATAAAAAAGTTATTGCAAAAAATTAAGTCTAAAAACCTATCAGCTGGAGTTTAGGATTATTGATACATACAAAACAAAGATTTATTTAGGTCTTTTAATATGTTATTGTATCAGAGTGGGGAATTAATCCATATAAGGTGGGAGCGCAGTGGCTCAGTGGTAGGGTGCTAGACTCAAGCCCGAGGGGCCGCGGGTTCAATTCTCACTGGCGTCACTTGCGTCCTTGAGCAAGAACATTAATCTTAGCTTAGTACTGGTTTAACCCAGGAAGACCCGTCCCTTTATAACTGAAAGATTGTTGATGGGACATAAAGAATCAAATCAAACAAAATTCTTTTTGTCCATTTTTGGGGACATTGGCAAAGAATGCAGAACCAGGTCTGATGCCGCAGAATGTGGCATCGTGGCATATGATCAGGTACTGCACTGTTTATTTACAGATGTGGGTGTTAAAAAGAACCCTCTCATTGACTGTTCTTTTGAGCACCAAAAACTAATGTTAAGTTTTGATGGAAAAGAAAACGTTCTCAGTATTATGCTCAAAGATTTTGCCTATCTTTTTCTCTGTGGAGTCTACCATTTGTTGGTCTGTGCAATGTTTCAATTTCCCCCTGTTGTGTGTACATGCAAAAATGTATCTACAGTTAAACCTGTCTGAAGCGGCCACTCAAAAGAAGACCAAAATTGGTTGTTTATACCGATTATTGCTTAATGCAGGTCAAAAGTAATGCAGAATGCTCCAAGGGGAGCATTCTGCAACACTTTCAACCTTCATTAAGCTACCATTTATCTTTAAGCCCTTTGCTTTGTCTATTTTTGAGTGGCCGCTGAAGGCAGGTTTTACTATAGTTAAAGACTGTGTGTTTTATTACAGTAAATCTAAGCATGAGAGACGAAGAGCCAAACAGAACGAGGAGTTTGACGAGGACTCGGAGGATGAAACAGCTCAACAAGAGGTAAAAAGACGGTTCTCATGAAATATCATACCTTATTTTTTCAGAAATCAGGAAATATTTCGCAAAATTTGTCGTCTGCTGCAGTTATGATTATCAAAGTATATTAAAATGTTTATATTGATTTCTTACAGGATTATATTGGTAATGTAACTGAGGATAATTTAGTTGATGATCTAACAGAAAGACTGAGTGACACTGGCTTAGAAGATGAAACAGTCACTCAAAGACTTGATGAGGAAATTGTACAAAACAGGTTACAAGAGTAAGTATTATAATTGAACTGGGACATGTGATTTGTAACAATGTGGCATTTTGACATGAATAGGCTCTGACAAGCCTGTGCAGCCTCCTGTTAAGCTTAGAAAGTCCAAATAGTGTTCAGCCAGTAGTTTAACAGTCATAGAATATTGAAGCGACTAGCAAGGGCTCTAATCAGACTGCACGTATGTGCAGACTAGACTGATCTGAGCCTTTGATGGTCGCACATACCACATTGTTGGAAATCTCAGGTCGCGGAACATATTACTTGGGCCCCCAATTCGAGAAAACCTGACTTTGGCTGAAACCAGCCTGCTTAGCCACAGAGATTACGTTGAATATAGAAATTTTGCATGGAGCAGGTTGCCTACTAAGCTTTCAGTGAATAACAAAGGCGCTGATCAGACTGCACAGATGTGCAGGCTGGTCTGCACCTTTGTTGTTTGAAACTAACAAACTCAGGTTTTCTCTTGGTGAGGCCATCTTTACATTAGGTTAAGCTGAGTATTTGTCATCAAATGAGTTTTTTTGTATATATTTGCAATGATTGTGGGTAGCTTAGCTGGTAATATCATATTTTAACTATTTATGATGCTGTGTTAAATAGTAGGAATATTGCTTTAACTAGATATGACAGTAGTCAAGACAAGGAAGAAATGAGGTAGCTTTTATAGGGACAATTTGGTTTGAATTTCTGATTCCTTTTAAGTTTTCTTCACATTTTGGCTTGCTGAAGTTTTTGAAACAGTGTAGATCCAGATCAGCTGGCTTCTGAAGAAGTCAACTGATCAGGACCTACAGTTTCTCATTCAGCCTTTGGATAAATTGCATCAATTCTACATCCAATATGGCATCCATGACAGGGATTTCACTACCCTTAAATTACAGTAAAACCTGTCTTAAGCGGCCACTCACAAATAGGCAAAACAAAGATCTTCATGACAAATGGTAGCTTAATGAAGGTCAAAAGTATTGCAGAATGCTCCAATGGGAGCATTCTGCAATACTTTTGACCTTCATTAAGCGATAATTGGTCATGAAAAACATTTTTGGTCTTCTCTCTGAGTGGCCGCTTAAGACAGGTTTCACTGTAGCTTCTCAATATACTCAAGCTGTAAATGCAATGGTCTGCTAATATCTTGGCAGATTTGATAAACTGTGAGCATTGTCTAGAGAAAAAATGATTTTTTTTTTGTTGCATGCGAATGACATGAGCATAAGGATGAAAACCTGACTTTGTTGTATGTGAACAAGAAGGGTGAAGATCAGCCTGCACATTAGCACCTTTGCTATCAGGAAAGTATATAGTCAAACTTGATCCATGCAAAATTTCAATATTCCAGCAGGTCGCTGTATCTGAGCAGAGTCGTTTGATTCTTACTCCATCAGAAAACCCACATAATCTGAACACTCTGGAAAGTATAATAGCCAAACAAGCTACATTTGTGCATGCGAAATTTCAATATTCTATTTAGAGTCTGTGTAGCTGAGTAGGTTGGTTTGAGCCTTACCAGATAAGAGTGTGAAATTGAATATTATTTTTTCTGGTTTCTCAACCAAAATATACTCAGCGTCATTGAAAAGTTACCAGCAAGTCCCATACACTTAACATAGGGCAATTTTTAATTCATTCTGAACGCAGAACTGTGGATACTTCAGCACTCAGTTTTATGGCATAGAGTCCCATGCATCATCACTGTGAAAAACGATATACATCAAATCGGAATGCTTTATACCCATTCCTTGGTGGACCCCAGTAGTTTCCATTGCATTGTATAGGAAAATGTAAAGTTTTTGTGCTACCTTAAAGTTTATCGTCATTTTTGTGTTTAATGGGATAATTCAAACCATTTTGTTGGCATTTTCAATGAAAACGTCTAGGTTATGTACTGGCATGCTATCTTTTGAGATTTCAAATTCTTAAAAACTGGGAAAAACATAAAAAGCATGTGCATTACCTGCACCATAGTTCCAGGGCTAGTGGAACTGTTTTATCTCTCTAAACCAGTCTGTTGTTGACCAGAAACAAGAATGTAAAAGTAGCCATAGAGCTGTATTATATTTTTTCCAAAATATCAAAATTTAAATACTGGTAACTTTTCACTGATGCTGAGTATATATGTTGTGGGTACTAAAAAGAACCGTCTCAATAAGACGGTTCTTTTGTGTACCTAAAACATATGTTTAAATGGATGGGTAAGAAAATTATTTTTATGCTCATTTTTCATGTATATTTCATTTGTTATTAAAGGCCAGATGCAGCAGAAAATGAGCCTCCAGAAAATGAAGATTCGAAAGCTGATAGAAAGAAGTCAAAAAACAAAAAGAAACCAGGACCAGATCCAAACCAGAAACCAGTAAGCAATTTTTGTCACACCTCCTTGATATAAGCCTCTAGATACTAAGAGTGCAGTTAAGATAAAAACAATTTTCTTATTTATCAACCAAAACATATGTTGTTGGTACTCAAAACAAGAGCCTCAATTAGAAGGTTCTTTTTAGCACCCAAAACAAATGTTAACATGGGTGAAAGCTTTCAGGATTATTCCTGAATTCAGGATTTTGAGGCTGACTAAGTCCGCCTCAAAATCCTGAATTAGGCAGATTCATATGGCTTTTTTGATTTAATTTCAGTTTGTCTAAAGACAATTGACCATTTAAACTTAAAACTGTTGATATTTATAGGCATACTGCAAGTTTTACGATTTGATTTTCAAAAGTTCAGGATTTCAGAAATTTTGAACTTAAACCTGATGGATTATAATTATTCACAATTTTTACCATCAAAAAGTGTGTTTATCTGGACCAATTACAATTTCATCATTACTATCTGCACAACCATAATAATTTTCTAGGCTTTTTGCCCCATGCAGATGGGACATGGACTATTATATCACATGGGTTGATCCTTAACTCCAACAAAGATGCTGGTCATTTGAACTAGGAAGGTTTTCAGGCTGATCTCAGTCTTTATTGTCACACCTTTTGTTATTCTGTATCTTAATAACATTGGTAGGAAACCTAGTCAGGCTGGCCGAAAATGCGATATAATCAGTAAATAATGCACTTGTCATTTGTATCCCCTAAACCCTGCTTTGTCCCGGGTATTCAAGTCTCAATGAGACAGTTCTTTTGAGCACAAAAAACATATGATTGCGTTAATTGATGGATGTTTATTTTACTCTTAAAAACTTTAAATATAAAAGAGGGTATTTGAGATGGAATTTTCTCTTATTTCTCAACCAAAACATATGTTGTGGGTACTCAAAAGAACCAAATGAATGAGGCGGTTCTTTTGAGCACCCAAAACACATGTTTAAACTGTCAGATTGATGATAAAATAATCACAATTTTATGCTAATTTTTTTTTGCATTCTTCCATTTCTCAACCAAAACATATGTTGTGGGTACTCAAAAGAACAATCTCAGTGAGACTGTTCTTTTGATCACCCAAAATGCATGTTTAAACTGATAGATAAGAAAATGATCACAATTTTACCATCAAAAATTGCTTGCTCAAAAATTGTTTGCATATCTTTTGATTTATATTCGTAGGCTAGCTGTGGGATATGTGGGGCAGACTTCCCATCAAGAAGTAAACTGTTTGACCATATCAAGAGTACAGGACACGCGATGAGAAAAGATGTAGTAATAGAACAGGCACAACAACAAACACAGGGAAAGAAGAATAAGAAAAAGAAGGGAAAATGAGGATAGTTTTGTTTAGGCATATTTCTGTGAATTCAATATTACATATTTATGATCTCTCAATTGTCTTGGTTCATTTCTGGTTCTACAATAAGCCTTAACTCTTTGCATGCTGGCTAGATTTTCATTCTTTCTTTCAAAATTAACTTTTTCAAAAATTCTTTCAGGAACACTAAACTCTAGTTTTTTATGTTTTTCACAACTGATTATCAGCGATAACTTTTTTATTACTAATTTTAGCAAACTGTGTTGGCGATGAAAGTTGGAAAGAAAAATTAGCGCCAATTTCTCAAAATGGATCTATAATCCAAGATGCTGCAGTTAACCCTGTGCATAGATGCACTCTTTGAGATTTTAAATCAAAGCTCAAATAAACTAATATAAATATGTCAGTCAAAAACTACATTGCGCCGCACTAATTCTCTTACTTAAGCGATGGATGGCTTGTTTAAATATATTGAAAATTGCTCCTGGTTCGTTCGTGCGTTAAGCTACTGGGGTCATCTCGAAACCACCCGTTTTGGAGCACGTGCATAAAAATAGCATGCCAGCATAATCACAGCTTCTGCTCCTACAAATGATCACACTCAAATTAGATTCTGTACTTTATGGGTTTGCAAACAGCAGGCTTATGCTTTGCACAGCCTCTGAATAATGGTATATTCACCGCTTGTGAATATTCTTTTGAGAAGAACCATTTCTGTCACGCCTCTACGAAATTTACCTGTCGATAAAAGACTTAGAAATTTTGGCTAAATTCCGTTTATCACAAATGCTACATCTATGTACACAAAAATCTGTTTGCGCCACAAACTTCGGACCTTTTGGAAAAATTGGCGCTAACCTTCCTGTACAACTTTCATCACGATCACATTTTGCTAACATTGAAAATAAAAAAATTATCCCCGAAAATCTATTTGAAAAACATAAAAACTTGAGTTTATCAGATTGTCAAACAGTTTGGACCCAAACTGTTTGCAAAGGTTATCAGCAGATGACAAAAGTCGCCAATAGCAAGGAAAGAATTAAGAGGGCTTATGATATTTGTGTATGTCTGTTATAGGACTTGTGTCTGTCCCATCTGGATAACCCCTCCTACAGTTTTCCTCTTAGAGGAAAGTAAAACAATGATATTGTGTAGGGCTGCATTGAGGTAACAGTGATCAAATATCTGTTGTATCACAGCAGTCTTACTATCCACTGTTTTATAATTTTCAAAGTGTGAAAATTTGCCCGTACCTCTATATTATACTATGCACAATATATTTAGCAATTTTTTATGATTTATAATTTTTTTTGCTCACCTTGCTACATCATGGGATTATTTCAATGGCAATGACCAGAACAGGACTAGGCAAATGAAAACACAAATCAACAGACACCATCATTTAAATACCCATTTGTGGAGAGCAACATTTGCAAAAGGGGTCAGTAAGCAAAATTCACATCTATTATAAGTAATGCTAAAATGACAGACATGTTTGGTGAGCTTTCATCTTTTTTGTGCAACCTACGCTTATAAAAGCTATTGATTGTGTGACAGTTGGGATAGAGCTCTTATTCTGAAAAAAATCAGTTGCCAACAATGACGTCAAAATTTAGACATCACTTGGTTAAACTCTAATGTTCGTTGGTGCTTCAACATAACAGAAAATCAGATTAAGAAGATATCATAGGCTTACATTGTAGCCCATCTTATGATTGATTAAAACCTCAAGTGACTGAAAAAATGGTATGCCGCGTTTTTGAGATAACAGTGACGTTAAACTTTAATTTTCGGCTCATATTTGTCTTAACAGGTTCGAGGCATCAAACTGCTTAACTTGTAAATGTGGTTCAAGAAATACCAATTTCAAACACTGTTTAAATGGGATAACATAAAGGTATTGATAAAACATCAAATTGTGCAAACTTTGTGCTTTATTTCTCGAAGAAAGTTCAGCATATTTCAGCATTTTCTTTTGCTTTAAATTTTTTGTTATCAGTGACCAAACAAACTGTCTACATTAGCCGCTAGTTTTAAAATCTGAAGTCACCTAAGCACGGTCACTATGTTTGTAAATCCTGTAATATTTTACATGGAAATCCTTTTCGGATGATCTGCGCTTGTTTCTACAAGCCAAAAAAATGAAACTGAAGATCCGTTGTTGATGGACTGACCCATACAAAACAATTGCTAAATTTATTTGCATAGTATATATGCACTACACCTTATATTGGCCTTACTTAACACAAAGCTTGAAAACTGGCAGAAATTATCAGAAAAAAACATTAAAATCCAGTTGGAGGTAAGGGTAAGTCAAATTTATTTTTTAATTATTCACCCTTCAGAGTACGGAAGAAGGCAAAGATCAGGAATTGATACAATCAAGCACCAAACCCAACCCGAGACAAAAACACAAGAAAACACCACACACAAGAGAGCCAAGTGGTCAGCCCTTTCCCAGGCTGCAAGAACAGACAAGACAGCATAATAAAGACAAAATGAAACATAAATAACAAAAAGGATCCACAAAAGAAACACCGCCTTGGAAGTCAGTAAAAAAAATACTGGAGGGCTTAAACGTGTTTAACGGTACCAACCTCACCCTTAATTCTGATGTGGATCAAGACACATAGATGTTTGCTTCGCTTAAAAGATCCCCAACTTATCAATGCATCTCATCTCCAAGAACCTACAAATCAAGATATAAGAAGGAGATAAAACAAAGATAAGGACTCAACATTATATACCGCTGAATACAATTCTGGTTGGCCTGACCAAAGACATGAGATAAGACTAAGTCAGGACCGTCATAGAGTCTGAGGTACGACCTGCCGGCATGCAATGAAAGAGGAAAGCAAAGTTGTCAACCTTGATTGGGTTGACCACCAAGCATGCAGTCTGTCGCAATACATTAATGTTATAACCAATCTTTTTTACAATGAGATATCATTTTAAGCTTTATTTAGGGTTGGGTTTGCTAATTCCACTCCTGTCCTTCCTTCAGTCTGTGGCATTTTTTTTCTTATTCTTTTCCCTACTACCATGTAAAGTTTTGGTCCAAATAAAATATTTCATACATACCCACCTAAAGCAGACATTGCACAGAGTAAAGGTCTCAGCAGCGGTGTATTAAGATGAGGGTCGGAGTGGAAGGTCAAAGGTAACATGTACATGATGGGCTCATACCGGTAAGTTTTTTCAAGGACATCTAAAAGACTTTCCTACTGTTTTCAAGGACTGAAAACTTATGAAAAATACTGGTTTGCACATCAAAATTCTACTTCTCAAATGCTAGAGTCCATTACTAAAGATATTAGTTTTAGAAAATCAGTGTAAAATTATGGTGCCTTTATTTGGTGCAGCCTTTGAGTGTTTTTCAAGTACTTTTCAAGGCAAATTTTATTTTCAAGACAGTCCTATATATTCAAGTACTTTTCAAGCCTGTGCGAAGCCTGACATGATTTGTGTCAGCTCCATATCTCCTGAATACCTGGTCCGATTCAAAGGATATTCCACACACTTGTCCACATCTTTGAGCACAGCGATAGGTTCAGTTGTCTTGTACTAATGTCAAGCTTATAGTGTAAGGTCATAAGTTACATATACAGAATTTTAATCACCAAACTTTAAAATATTTACTAAATGTTAAAGAAAGTAGCTATAATTATTACTCATAAGACATAACACATACACGAATTTGCAACTTCATCTGTACTTTTACTTCTAATGGTTACAATTGCCCACTACCTATACTACTTGAGAATATTGGAAACCAAAAGGACTAAGCATGATTGAAGAATATAGCTGATCTTACTTGAGTACTTGTGTAATTAATTCATTAAAAGTTGAGGAAAAGAGATAAAATGTGAGACTCGGCCAACTGTTTATCTCTCGTGCGGAGAGTTAAATTAATTTCTAAGATGCAGGAGCATGAAAGATTCTTTTTATCATATGGCACTAAAATGATTTTTTAATCAATTTTTTGGTAAGAAAATGCTAAGATTTGACTAGATAGATGTGATGTTACGCACATCATTATACATAATGCTACTAAATAAAATCTAAACCACTATTGGTTTCTTTATTTTAATATATGGCATTATATCACTCCTAGACGGAAGGTCAAATAATAAATTAAAGCAGTGTTTTCAGAGGAAAACTATGTCCTCCCAACCGTAAATTGACTGACTAGTGAAGCATGCTTACCCAAAACAGTCCATTATTGTGTCACAATGTTCAATATATTAAATAATGCCTGGAATCCAGAATTTATTTCAAGAGACAGCATGCAGAAACATAATTTTGGTAAAGTTTGAGAAGAGGCTGGTGTGACCTTGAAAATAAAGTCAAGGTCACTGGAATTTAATCAACTCTTTCCCCTTCTAACAAATATATATTCATGATCATTAAAAATCCTCCCACTGGTTCAGAAGATAGAGCTCGAAAAGGCTGCTTTTTAGCCTCTATAGGATGGTGACTTTGTAAATAAGGTCAAGGTCACCAAAATCTAATCAACGCTTCAATATGTCGCACTGATATAATGTATACAGTTTGGAGAGAGTCCATAATTCTGTTCAAGAGATAACATGTGCGAACCCCAATTGGGTCAAAATGCTAGTGTGACCTTGAAAAATTATATCTGGTCCAAATTTAAAATTTCACAGAAATGTTCCTCATAATGCACTCTACCAAAATTTCAAAAAAGGCTCTGTTCTGCTTCACAAAATGGCTACCAGAGCTTGAAATAGAAATATCTTTTAACAAAATTACCTTCTGAACCATTGGCATAATTTCTAAATAAAACTCATAGAAATGTTCCTCATAATGCACTCTACAAATTGCACAAATATTTCTGCTCCACTCATCGAAATGGCCGCCAGAGCTAAAATAGAAGATTTTTTTTAACATGACCTCCCAGCCATGACCCGAATTCACACACATGTTCCATGTTCTGCCCTCTTTCAATGACAAATTCCACAAGTGGTTTCACTACATTGAACAAAGTGGCCACCAGAGCTAAAAAAGGAAAACAACTTTTAAACGACATGTCCAGAAGCATTCATGGTGCGCTAATTTGATTAGAATTTCTCCATGATGATACATTGCATTAGTTAGATGGCCTCCATGCGAGCTGAACATTTCTTGTACTTCAACAACAGCAGAATCTAGGGCGAAGATTTGGTACCAGTAAAATGCATTTAAGCCCCCCAGTGGCTTAGGCTGTTGTCTGTTCTAAGGCGGTGGTTCTGTTTTTGTTGACTAAGTTTATTGTTACTCCCATTGTGGGAGTATGTAATTGTTCTAGGTTTTGTTGTACGTTACTTTATGTCCATTCTAGTATTGCAATCATATTGATGGGGAAGAGAGAGCTGGTTGCTTTACTTTATTTGTCTTCCTGGTGTCTCGTGATGGTGGAGCGGCTCTTCCTATCGGTACCACAGGGTTGTCTGCGGTTTGTGAATGTGGTATTTCCTGGTCATTCTAACTATTTTTGGTCTAAATAAAATCTCACAAATGTTCCTCATGATGCCTTCTACCAAAATATACAAATGTTAACATTGCTGCACAAAATGATCATCAGACCTAAAATTAGGAAAACATTAAAAACATCTTTTCCACTGGTCCACACAAATGTTTACCCTTATACCATTTACTACAATTACACAAACCCTTGCTACTGTACATGCATTGAACAAAATGACCACCAATGCTTTAACTAGAATAAATGCCACCTGGACCACTGATCCAAATCCAAATTAGTTCACATAGATGTTCCCCATAATGTCCTCTACCAAATTGTACAAAAAAGTTTGTTTTGATGAAACATTTGCTGCCAGAGCTAAAATCCTCATGAATGAGGAATCAATCCAAGGCATCATGGCACTCTTGTTTCCTATATGTTTATTGGAAAATCTACTGGCCCTCTTTGAGTATAAGTTAGTATATGGTCCTTTGGTGATCTATCAAGACAACTAGGACATCCAGTTAACCTCATCTTTGCAATGTTTTTTTTATGTTCATTCTATTTCTGTGATTATAATTTTTATGTTCTTCTCCATGGCCACCAATCCATCTCCTTCATCGCATATACCAGTTGGATTAAACTTTCTGTTTCCTAATTTTGAGAGCAATTTTGAGAGCAATGCTATTCAATAAGACACTCATTAAACTTTTCGACACTGATATTGGTTTTAAGAGGACTTTCTGCTTGACAGTTTAAACTGTTTTATAATCAAGAAAAATACATTTTTTCAACTTCAACACATATTCTAGAATCAGTTTATGTGCCAGGGCACACAATTTCAGGTATGTCGAGGTAAACACTAAGGCGATCGAATAGCATTTTCGGATTTCAAATTTTTTTGTATTGTTTAGAGAAAATAACGATTTTGCCAAATTAATGGTCCATCTCATTCATAGGAAATGAGTCCCTCTTCTTCATAACACGGTATTGATTATAGGTTTGTTTGTTTGTTTTGTTTGATTTGATTCTTTACGTCCACTCAACAATCTTTCAGTTATGCGGGACGGTTCTTCCTGGGTTTAACCAGTACTAAGCTAGGATAAATGTGTCTTGCTCAAGGACCACAACGCAGTGACGCCGGTGAGGCTCGAACCCGCTACCCTTCGGTCTCGAGTCAAGCACTGAGCCACTGCGCTCCCATTGATTATAGGCGATGAAGGAGATGGATTGGTGGCCGTGATTCTTTGAGGATTTTCTAGTAAGAAATTGAATCTTGTATCCTATAACTAACGTTTTAGAAAAGGAAAATTTTGATCCCATCAACTCTTGAAATTTTTGATATATAAAATAAATAATTGGCATTCACACTCTATATTCCAAATACTACTACTTTTGATCAATCAATTTAGTCAAAATGATCATTTACACCATCTTCAGGATACATCCATATTTATTAATAAATTAGTGCCTTCTGGCGTCATAATTAGAATGTCAGCAAGCATAAAGGAAAATGTATGCAGTTATATACTGCAGATTCCAGGTAGACAATTCTTGACCCAAAATGACACCAACAGCACATAGATAGATAAAATCCCAGTCACAGACTAGTAGAAGGTCACTAAACACAAACAAAACCTAGAATATTGGCGGCAATCCCCTATAACAATGACTAGCCTGGTCCGTTTAAAATGCCATTTCATATAATTTGGAGGCTACTAGAAATGGACCTGACATGCATTTGCGATCGTGGGTGAAGGTTAAAAATAGCCAGTGAGAGTGACTTTTCTAATTGCAACAGGTGATCTCCATATGATGTATTCACCAATTAAGTTTCATGACATACATTGTAATTGCAAACAGTACAAGATGATGACTGGGATATGAATGTTTGTTCTAAAATTGAAAAAAAGTCAGATTAAATGTTTCTCGTATTTTCATCCACTTTGAAACTACTTTCGTGGGCGTTTCTTTTGATGCTCGTCGTGCATAGGCATGCTGGTTTGATACAACAAACTTGGGATGGTCCATTGTAAATATCGTGGGGTCTCAGGTTATAATTTCCAAATAAAACTTTATATCTTTCCCTGTAGATCCTTTTTGTCGTAGCAACAAACAGTGCAGACACTGATATAATGCTGTTTTTCATCTTGATCTTCACTCTCTGTCAGAAAACGCATTTTGGAGTCACTAGTATATAAAGGCTGTATTTAACCCTTAAAGCGCCACCTACAATTTGCAGCAGACGACAATTTCAAATTTTGCTGCTTTTTCAAAAATAACAAATAAGGCATGATATAACATGAGAATTGTCTGCTGGCAGACAATTCTCATGAATAATCATACCTTATTTTTTCCGAAAATTAGGAAAGATGTCGCAAAACTTGTCGTCTGCTGCAGTCGTGATTGGCGCTTTGTGGATTAAACGTGTTTCACTTCCCTCTAGGCCATAAAACAGTAGTCAAACTTCTTGCTGGTAGAGCCACGTTAATAAAACCAGTAGTTGGGTCATGTATTGAAACATTCCAGGCCTTACTGTTCAAATTACCAAGAGTTGCAACTATATGTCCATCTGGTCTCTGGAACACTAAGACATCAAACGATGAAGGAGAAACCTTGACCGCCAGTACCTTTGATCCAGGCAAAACAAATTTGCTAAAATGTCCCAATGCGTAAAACATTGGCTGTTTGTAGAATTCATCTGATGTCGCATTAACGATAACAGGGCTGTCTACAAAGTTATTTTCCCAGTTTGGGCCACCTTTGGCATCTAACGCAATATTCCAATCAACCCAACCTGAAACACCATGTTGTAAATCTTGTGTGATATCGTGAAAATAATGTTCTGCTCTTTCCCAACTTCCCAGCAACACGGTCCGTTTCCTGTCAAATGAATTTAGTTCGCAAGCTTCAGTGTTGAGTATAAAGTACTTGTCTCCGAATTGTTCATATGTTCTATCAAGAGCACTCACTGGCGCAAACCAATCCTGGTACCAGTGTACGGCCACTCCCGCTACAAACTTAGCTGCTTCCGGGTCATTGAGAACCACTTCCGCCCAGTATGGCAGCAGCAGGCGGCTATCGTCTAGTATCATTAACTTTATATGCTCAAGACCAGCCGCTTGTAAACTTGGACCCAAATCCTTAGCTATAAAGTCTCTCTGACTTTCTGGAATCCAGCCCAAACATTGAAACCGAAAACCAGGGAGCATTCCATCTGTAGGTTCGTTCTGTGCTGTGATACCCCACATGTCTATCCCTTGCTTCTTGTATTCTTGAATAAATTTAACAAAGTACTTCGCCCATGCTTTGTAATATGGCCCTCCTACCTGTCCCTTGATTGTCCCCTTGCCAGTCATATTATTATTTGTCTTCATCCAGAAAGGCGAACTCCATGGACTCCCAAACAAAGATATATTTCTCTTGCTCATGCTTATAGCTTGCTTTATCACTGGTATCTTGTATAATAGATCTTCTTCTACCAGACTAAACTTCACCAACTCCGTATCATTGGCATAATCATCGTAGGAGTAGACCCGAGTTGAGAAGTCACAACTGGCCATTGGAATTCTCCCTATATTGTACTCAATGCCTTGCGGAGAAAAATAACTATTAAGCAAGTTTGTCTGTGTATCTTTTGATAAACTCTTAATATTTATTGTTGCGGCGTCTGTGAATGCACCACCAAATCCTAGAATGGTCTGGATTGTTCGGTTTGTTATCTCTACAGTAACATCAGCAGCTTCTGGTAATTTTTGAACGTTCTTGACGTATTTTTCAAAACGTAGCCCATTTAATGTCGAAACGTAAGCCAGGAATGTTCCTTGAGGTATTGTTTCTTCGACTTCAAGTGTGTCACAGTAAGTCGAATTGCAAACACAGACGACGGAATCTTGGTCGTACTTCCTTGGAATGCATTGTATGGCAGACGAAAATGACACAACATGCACTAGAAATATCCAGACTGTGAAACTACGGACAGACGTCATCTTGATGTTCTTTTCAACAATGTGAAGAAATCGTAAATAGAACTTGGCCAATCTTCATACCACTCAAATCTGAAATAAAATTTATCATCATATCATTAGCCCTTTGCCTGCTAGTGGTGACTTGACGTCTGCTGATAACCGTTACATGCAGTTTGGATCCAGATCAGGCTCGACATAATGTGTCAAACCAGATCTGCATATAGGTATTTGACTCTTGGTATACCTGGAAGATATTTTTAGTTTTGAAAGGTTTTAAGATGACAAAAAAGTACGCAAATTCACCCAGCATGCAAAGAGTTAATCAGACTGATATGATTATGAGCCATTTCGTGAGAAATAGAGGATCTTACATGAGTGCTCATGTTTTATTGAATTTATTAAATGAGTTGGGGAAAAGAGATAAAATGCGAGGCTTGCCGAGCATTTTATCTCTTTTTCGCAACGAGTTTAATAAATTCAATAATACAAGGGCACGAATGTTAGATTCTATTTATCATATGACATTAAGATTACTTTGAAATCTCATTTTTGCCGTAAAAACGTTATAATTTTGTCATTATGTATGCAACGTTGTTATGGACGTCATAACGTTTCCCGAAAATCGATAAACCACTAGTGGTTTACAGATTTTATTGCATGGCGTTATTTCACTCCCAGACGCGACGTCATATGATAAAACCAGTATATTTACATGTGACCAATAGAGCCATACCAGCCTGCGCATCATGGCTGCACAGTCTTTCGCTGATGAAATAGTATCTAGGTTATCCGCTGTCTACTCGAAATTTTAAACCCTTAAAATTATATAGGAAAATGAATGTGTTGGGGAGGGACTATAATCACTGCATGCTTCTTTCTTGTCACAAGTTTATATATTATTGATCGTTATTCACTCAGTGTCAACTGAAAATGTTTGAGATTAAAGTTAAATGGTAGTTTAGCTAACTTCTAAGTGTTTAACATTGCAAAAGAATCTCCGTTAGGAAACTTTCTGGGACTAAGTAAAACTTGCATGGGACTCGAACTTTTATTGGTGCCCTGGGACCCAGTAAAACCTGTACCTAAATCTAACACTGATTGTGTATTGTTACATCCGCGTACTTCAAATAAGAATGTGTAATTTAATTTTGTGGGTACTCAAAAGAACCGTCTCAATGAGACCAAAAAACTTATGCCTTTAAATTGATGAGTTGGAAAAAATGACGCTTAAATATTTTGCTTAAAACTGTCAGGGCCTAATCAGACACGAATTAATGTGTCGGCAGAAAATATGAAATAGCATACGTCTTCTCATGGAAAGCATCGAATTAAAACTCATCCACGCGGTTGGAGGAAGTTTAAGGTAAACACACTTTAAATTCCCTGTCTCCTTCGTAAAGTTTTGCACTATAGAAGACTTACTTTACTGTCGTGCAGTATTCTCCAAGAAATTTGTCTTTTTCGGAATGTCCTGGCTAAACAATGCTTGTATGGTTTAGACCAATGATCCTGTTTTTAATAATCGTCAAGTTACATATAAAATAAGTTAGAACCATGCAAGCAGAACAAAAAAGAAATAAAACGGACAACAACGGACTGGTTCCCTGTATGAAGTATTGGGTTGTCTACCTTGTATGTATATGGACGTAGACGGTTAAAAGCGTCCCAGTAATCTCGACATTGTATATTGGGAGTAATGGCTGCAGTGGCCCTTCACCTTTACTATCAGGGCATTTTACAGGGTAAGCACTCTTGAATGGGTCTGGGGACACCCCCTCTGTATTGGGCCAGGGATAAACCCTGTGGCGGAATATGGTTTTAGGTCATTCCAGGGCTAAACTGAGCCCTCAAGACACACAACTAAACACTTTTAGCTGCATTTTTATTCCAAAAAATCAAATTAAGTAGAGTAAAACCTGTCTTAAGTGGCCACTCAAAAGAAGACCGATTATCGCTTAATGCAGGTCAAAAGTATTGCAGAATGCTTCTTTCGACCTTCCTTAAGCTACAATTTGTCATAAGATCTGGTTTTATTTTTTGTCTATCTTAAGACAGGTTTTACTGTAGCTACTTGCGGCGTCAAGTTGTACGCACATGCGTATTTTGCGTACACGTAGGTACGCCCCTGACTATATAGCTAGAATGTCGATCGCGGCGTCTTTGAAGCAGAATTGCTTAAGTCTGAGCGTGAACGTCTTTCTCCAGTAAGTTAACAAGACCGAGACTGCGTCGGCGGTGCGCATCTTCAATGTGTGAACAATCATTATGCAAAGTTTGAATATAAAGGAATGAAACCTGTTTGAATTACAGATAACACACAAATAAACAATGTAAGCACTCCAAAGGTGGTGTAGATGTACTGTCTAAGTTCAACACTCCCAAAAATATTATGAAATGTGCACAAAATATAGGGTGCACATGTTCAAAATGTGAACAGTCATAACGTTTAAAAGAATATGAAGGAATGAAAACTGCTGGAGTCACAGATTACACAAACCGGAGTCCCCCTAAGCATTCGGATGGATAAATATCTAAGTCCAACAGACCTAAAAGTAAGAAAATATTTATCAAATGTGCACAGAATAGGAGGTGCACATGTTCAATGTATGAATAATCATTATCCAAAGTTTGAATATTTAGGAATGAAAACTGGTGGAGTTACAATTTACACAAATCAGACACCCTCTCAGCATTTTATAGGAAAAATGACTAAGTTGATGACCCCCAAAAATGAAAAAAAACATGAAATGTGTACAAAATAGGAGGTGCACATCTTCAATGTATGAACAATCATTGTGCAAAGTTTGAATATAAAGTAATGAAAACTGTTGGAGTTACATATTACAGAAACTAGACACCCCCTACGCATTTGGGATGGAAAAAATGTCATAAGTTCAACACCCGTAAAAAATGAGAAAATATAAATGTGCACAACATAGGAGACGCACATCGTCAATTTGTGAACAATACTTATGCAAAGTTTGAATATAAAGAAAGAAATGAAAACTGTTGAAGTTACAGATTACACAAACAGACACCCCATACACATTTCGGATGAAAAAAATGTCTAAGTCCAACACCCGTAAAAAATGAGAAAATATTTTTGAAATGTGTACAAAATAGGAGGTGCACATCTTCAATATGTGAACAGCCATTATGCAGTTTGAATATGAAAACTTTTGGAGTTACGGATGACACAAACTATAGGCATCCCAAAATTGTTGCGGACAGACGGACGGACGGAGTGGACCCACTACTAGACCTGCTTCGCTAAAGAGACGCAGGTAAAAACTAATAATAATAAAAGTTTCATAGCCTAATTTTCACGCGCGTCTACCATGGCTACGGCCGATTTAATAGTGGCCCATTTTACCTTTAAATGAGTTAGAAAAATAAAAAAAATAAACGACGCTGCTCTTTGCTAGCTTCAATATCGCTTTAACAAAAATGCAACAGTTGCTGACCCCCTTGGAGAACCTAGATGTTGTTGAATTCTTCAGTTCATATTAAAAATATTAAGGATCATTGACACTTGCTATGGGTAAATGCCTATGGTTTTCAGTAAAAATAAAAGTTTGTCAATCGTCCATTTCTTCACCCTGAAGCTACCCTGACCTGAATACTTTATGGCTGTGAAATCCGTTTTCGATATTAAATGCTTCAAAGGTGTAAAATTTTGGGTAAAACAATCAGTTTTACATTAAGATATATAGGAATCCGAAAACATTTTTTAAAACATCATTCCCCCCGTGTGCCAGCAAAAGCTTTTGCATGAATATGTGTTGCCATATTTTACACATTGTATGGAAGTGGCTTGCTGGCACAAGGGGGGGGGGGAGATGTTCAGCAGCCCAAAAACCCAGGGCCTAAGCCCATAAAATGCCTTTTCTACCAAATAAGAAATTAATGACAGTAACAAAGTTCTCCAGAAACAACCTCCTAAATTGCTTTGTATTCTGTGCTAGTTTAGTATAAAATACTTAAAGATTAAAAGTAGAATTAGCAAGATTTTATGCATTTTTTTCGTAAGAAAAATCTCACTGTTAGTAATGACACATTATTTTGCAAACGTCCTGTACTTATCTATTTGCATGCTAGGGAATTGTTCATGTTTTTATTTTCGTCTGCTGACTTTCTTCAAAATTAAGTTTTTAAAAATAAACCACCCAGGACCACCATCAGAGTGTCAAACAGTTTGGATCTAGATCAAAACCGATATTCTATTGATCTTCATCTGGGTTCAAACTGTTTGCAAAAGGCTATTACCAGACGACAAAATTATCCACTGGCATGCAAAGAGTTATAACAGGTAAATACTATAGTGTTCAATATATTGTCTCGTATAGGGATATACATGCATCATATATATCATAAATATTAGGACACTTTAAATGCATTTCAACATGCTATGCCCTTTAAACAAAGCAAAAGTAATATTCAAAGGATCTAGTCAGAATCCGTTTTACTGTCCAATGCTAAATGGGGCACTTTCATTCCTTCAAAAATATTTATTTCTTTTGTTGAGCTTTCAGGTTTGTATTATTTCAAAAATGTACAGGTAACTTATAAAATTATCTCCCCAAAATCATTTTATTACAAAACATATTTTGTTTTTAAAACGATTTCATCAATTATCGTGATTCGTTAATACTCTGCATATGGTATGTTCAATAGATATCACCATGCCTACCAAATAAATCAAGAAAACGTGCAGAAATCACTTTTTAAAGCACTTTTTATTTTCATTCAATTTCAGACCCTCCCCTTTCTACCCGCCATAACTCTCGAGTGCGTAGGAATTTTGAAAATATTTTGCTAGCTGGCTCTTGCCGTTAGATTCACCTATTGCACTGATACTACATGCACCACACTAGAAGCTCAAAAGCAGCGTTCCTGGAATCAGAAAAATAGGCGTATAAGGCCCAAACCGTCAATGATCCTTTGCAACTTTCAAGGCATCATTATATAGGCCATAATCATTGTCAGATAATTTGGCCAGCATATGGGATTTTGATACTCACCGTTTGGTCGGCGAACAGCTAACGTTCAGTCGAACACAATTTGGAGGTAGATGAAGGCTCAGACCCAAAATTAGACATCTATCCCACTAGATATCCCTCTTATAATCTATAAAAAATATTTAACGCAAATGCGATAAGTAGGGCCCACCAAAAGTTCATGAACTGGCCTAATCATGACCAGATCCAAGCCAACATCTTGGGCCTCTCTTGGTCCACCAGCGAAACGCCATTTAAATGACGTTTCGCAGGTTGCCTGAAAGTGACCCACTTTTTAGATGCTTACTGGGATCAGATGTTATTTGGCAAAATTTTAAAATGTTGACTGCAAAAAAAACCCAAAAAATTAAGTTGTAGATGCGCCTTTTGCTTTTCTTCCCTTGCCTTATACTCCAAATTTTTATTTTACATATTGGGATCAAGCATGTTTTTCATGTAGTAACGTTCGCCAGGTCCCGGGGGAGATATCGGGCTTCGCATTCGGGTTTTTAACATCTCCCGAGAGACCTGGCGAACGTCAACACCAGATGTTTAAAACCTCGGCGGCTGCGGGTTTTGCGCGCACTTGCGCGTGTGGATGAGTGTGTGTGTGTGTTTCATTTGCATTGTATACCGTACAGAAAATTGTTTCGCCTCACAACTTGCTGAGGATGAAGAACTAAAAGGAAGAAAATTTAGTCAGCAATTTACCAGTACTTAAGGCCATGAATGCTCTTGTACAATTGAACAGCTATTTTTGATATTGATAACTAAATTATAATATTTGAGCTGACATTATAAAGATACCTGATATCCACAACCCTTATTGGCGCTCTCAATAATTTAGATATGAAATTTGTGAAATCAGTTGGTTCAATTAGCTGGTCCAATAGTTTCATGATGCTAGACGCACGTGTGATAGGTTGATGAATTCTGTTAAAAATTTGTCGCCTGCTGCAGTCGTGATTGGCACTTTAAGGGTAAATGGGTAGGTCCGGGAGATATTCTTTGTTTGATTTGAATTCTTTAAATCCCAGTCAACAATTTTTTAGTCATGTCGGGACGGGTTTCGTGGTGGCACATACCTTATGTGACCATGGTCGGTAGAAGACAATATTGAATATTCCTTAGAAATGGTCAGTTCCCTGCCAGGCCATTCATAGTCTTGGAAGATCATGATGCACTCAAACTTTTGTTGCTGTTGGCCAAAAGAGGTACAGCTGGAGTTTCAGGTTCTTGTGCGCATGTTTGCACACTGTCATTATCAGACTCTGCTTTTCAATTCGCAACTGACACGGCCATTTTGTTCAAAACAAATGTAGAAAAAGTTAGACAGAAGGCAAAGATCAGGAATCGATACAATCAAGTACCACACCTGACCTCGAACACCACATGGGAAAGTGACTAGATCACAAGAAAACATCACACACAAGAGAGCCAAGAGGTCAGTCTTTTCTCAGCAGGTGACCACAAGGCTGCAATGAACAGAAAACACGAAACATAAATAACAAAAATGATCCACAAAAGAAGCACCGCCTTTGAACGGCCAGTAAAAATGTTTTTACTGGGGGGCTTTAACTAGTTTCATAGTACCAACCTCCTCTGTATGTCTTATGTGGATATAGACGAATATATGTTATGGCTGTTTGACCAATATTCACCTATTTGAACAACGTGATAGTGCACAGTTGGTGTAGATTAGATTGTTTCACAGGTTTCATAGAAATAATCACATACCCAGCAGCTTCCTTATTGACATATTGAACATGCTCAGTGTGACGTAAAAGAGTATTCAATTAGGTATTTTAAAAGAACTGTTTCCAGCGGTATGACATAGCAATTTCACGTTGTTATCCATGTATTCGTTATATGTTTGTAAAACCTGTCTGAAGCGGCCACTCAAAAAAAGACCAAAACTTGGTTTTCAAGACCGATATTCGCTTAGTGCAGGTCAAAAGTATTGCAGAATGCTCGACCTGTATTAAGCTACCATCTGTCTTGAAGACCTTTGTTTTGTTTATTTTAAGTGGCCGCTTAAGACAGGTTTTACTGTAAGAAACAACGACGACAGCGTTCTTACAAAACCTAAATGAATATGACCAGGAAATGTTACGATCACAGACCAATACACGGCACCGCGAGGAACAGAGAGAAATCACAGGCACACAAACGACAGCATAAACACAATTAAAGAAAAACAGCATTTTAGATGACTGCAAAACCAATAAGGACACTATATTATTATATTGAGCCGTGACATGTGATTTCCAACAATGTGGCATTTTGACAAGTGTAGACTCAGACGAGCCTGTGCAGCCTCATTTTAAGCTTAGACACTCCAAATGATTGTCAAGGACGGACGAGCCTCAGGTAAGCGCAAACCACAACAGACGAAGACAGGATCACAAACAATTGTGAAAATAAGTACAAAACAATGTTTAATTAAAAAATATTAATATAATTTAAAAACAAAAACAATGTCAAACAAAAATAAAATAGTTGAGAATAATTTCAATGGCTTCTTCTTCTGGTACATCTAGGTAACTGTCTAAATGGCACAGGGATGATGAAATGTTCCTTGTTAAATAGTATAAAATAGAAAAAAATCATTGTTTGGGCAGCCCGAACCCATAAATCGTTTGACGGGGGGATGTAGATATGGTAACCAGAAGCAATAAATTGTGCAGTATCATGATAAGCTTTCATTTCTGTTCTTACTAGGGTTTTAGAACACAACAACTTTAAGCCAAACCATAATTGCAACGGATTGAGTACGATTGAATGATGCATGTACATGTTCTTACATGGATATAATTCCTAAGTGTAAATGCAACAACAATTTTGATATGATACTTGTTTTGTTAGCCATAAGTTAAAGAGAAGCAAACATCATTTGTGATTTTCTTTTCTTTCATTATTACTATTTATTCTAGAGTGTCGCTCAATTTGCCCTTTTTGCGCTTGATTGTACATAATTTGTATCTCTCAATACCACTTTCACTTGCCTATTGAAACCAGACATCTGAATTAAAGATAAATCTGCCTGGCTTTCAAACCAGTTACTTTGATAAACAACATACATCAACCTACCTGTGTCATCTGCTGACAATTTCTGCAAAGAATTTGGACCCAGATCAGACCCGACAAAACGTCCACTGGCAGCCTGATCTGGACTCAAACCGACTAAAATTCAGAAGCTATTCATTTTTCTTTTTCTCAAATTTGACTTAAATGAAAAGGTCAGCAGTCAACAACGAGCACAGAAAGTTGCCCAGGTGTAGTCCGGCAGAATAGGGCGAATTTTAGAAGGACCTGGAACTTGATTTTAAAGTTTTTTTCTTTGTTGATTCTGGTAGTACATACATTGTCCTTGGAAAATCCGAGGGATGCCACTCTGCCATCATTGAGCATTTCGATATATCCAAGATGGCGCCCAAGATGGAAGGCAATTATAAGTGAAAATAGTGTGTGATACGGAAAATATGTCTCAAACCCTTTTTCTTTCTTAAATTTTATGCTATGAAGTTGGAATCTAATTGTAGACACTTAGCTTGTAACCAAATAAAAAGTAGGAAAAGAAGGCGGACAAGATGGCCGCCAAGATGGCAGTTTATAACAAAAATATAAGAAAATCTTCCCTGAGACTGGTAAGCTCCAAGAATTTGCATGCAAAATTTTATTTCAATTATTTTTAAACTACAAACAGTATCCTTGTAACACTCCAGTGATGCTATTAATACATCATTCAGAATTTGATATATTCAAGATGGCGTCCAGGATGGTACCTGACAAGTTTTACAACCCTTAGGGGGCGGTATTCGACCTGTAGGCATGTCTGATGGATTTGTAACAGACCAGATACCTTGCTTGATAGAACAGCACTTTACAAACATGCGTAGATGAATTCGTGAACCCAGCATGCATGTCTGATATAGTTGCATTGTACAAGCAGGCATATCCGAGAGCCGCAACAGATCATCAGACATGTCTGATATAATGGCACCTCTGCACAGGTAGCACCAGAATCGTAACCACCCTTCTTCCATCTGCACTCGACTAGTAAAATGTTGATTGCAGTGGCAATTGACCAGAAGGCATGGCCTATAGTGAGGTACCACGCCAACACGCATGGTCTATAGTGAGGAACAACACCAACAGGCATGGTTGATGATGAGGCACCACATCAGAAGGCATTGCCTATACTGAGGCAACACACCAGAAGGCATGGCCTATACTGAGGCACCACACCAGCACAACAGGGCTAAAATTGAGGCACCACATCAGAAGGTATGGTATATAGTGAGGCATCTTACCAGCAGGCACGGCTGATAGTGAGACACCATGCCAAAAGGTATGGCAGATAGAGAATCACAACACCGGCTTACATGGAGGATTGAGTGACAAAGACCAAGCAAGCATCCATCTTGCAGCAGCACTCAACCAGTAGGCATATTTGAACAGCAGCGTTGTTTGTGGCAGTAAATACACTTGGCCAGCAGGCATGTATATTGCAGCTGCAACAGCGTAGAAACTCTCTGGAGTGGCACCCGACCAGGCAACAGTCTTGCCTAATAAAGTTTCAAATTGTAAGTTAGCGTGTCTGATGGACGGGCATCAGACTAGTAAGTTTTCTCTTTGATTTTCAATGGACCTGGATGTATGTCTGATTGAATGGTACCAAGTCCGCAGGCATATCTGTTGAAGTTTTACCAAACAGCAGCCATGTATTGCCACCCGGTCATCACATCAGACATCCTCGCCGTCACACGTGTTTAATTATGTGGTAATGAACCAGCACACATGCCTGTTAACGAGACACAAGGACAGCAGTCATCTGTGTAGGTTACATCGTACTACAAATAATGTATGTTTTAATTGCACCTGCCCAACAGGAATGCTGGGTACTGTTGCACTGGTGCAGCAGGCATGTCTGTTCAAATTTTACCAAACAGCAGCCATGTATTGCCACCAGGTCAGCACATCAGACATCCTCACAGTCACACGTGTTTAATTATGTGGTAATGAACCAGCACACCCGCCTGTTAATGAGAAACAGGGACAGCAGTCATCTGTGTAGGTTACATCGCATTACCAATAATGTATGTTCTAATTGCACCTGACTAACAGGAATGCTGGGCATTGTTGCACTGGAGCAGCAGGCATGTCTGTTCAAGCTGAATGTTTAACATTACGCATGTTTGATTATGTGGCATAGGACCAGCACCCATGTCTGAAACCAAGCAGATTTTTTCTACAACAGCTTCACGAGACTAGCAGGCCTGCTGCAGCGCTCAGGTCTCTTTAAACTCTGCTTTTAAACAGCAGGCATGTTGGTTACGATTGCACACTACCAGCATATATGTTTTAATCAGTTGCAACTGACTTGCAAGCACATTTAAAGTTTTGGGGGCTGAATCAGCAGGTTTATCTGTAACACTTGCCTCAGACCTGCAGTTATGTCCCTATGCTCATAGCCAACAACAACATTTTCAGTTATATTGTCCATTCAGTTTACCCTGACACTTATCTCTTTTTATCAGATCTAGCCAAAGGTGGTCTGGAAAGTGGTGTCTGGATTGATGAATACAATTACCAAAACAAAGACAAAGAATAAGATTACAAAAAAGTAAGAGTCTGTTATTTTTTCGGTGCAGTGTATCATAGCAAAAACCACGTGATTCCCCTGCTATCTTGGATGTCATCTTGAATATTTCAAAATGCAGAAAACAACAACAATATGCCAGTCAAATTCTTCAAATACAACCACTGTTGAAAACTATCGGAAAATAGTTATTAACTGCTATCAGGTTGAATTTTGGTTTAAAATGGCGGCCATCTTGGACACCATCTTAATTTTTTGAACCTTCTGAACCAAACCAATTTTTCATTTTATCGTTTGAATCATTAGGCCTCTTAACAACCATAAAAAGTCGAAATCAAATGCTTTTTATCGAGTTTATTTGTCAGATAGGTCTTAAGAGCCTCTCTGGTGGTCATCTTGGACGTCATCTTGGACGCCATCTTTAATAGTTAAACTCTGGGAAGCAAACCGATTTTCCATTTTGATTGTTTGCATCATTTGATAACCTCTAACATCCATAAAAATCAAAATTAAAATGATTTATTGAGCGTATTGGTCAAATAGGTCTTCGGAGCCTAACTGACAGCCATTTTGGACGCCATATTTAATATATTAACCTTCTGAGTCAAATCAATGTTCCATTCTAATTGTTTGTATCATTTAGCCTCTAAACATCCATGAAAATAGTCAAAATTAAAATGCTCTTTATCGAGTATGTTGGTCATATACGTCTTAGGAGCCTAACGGACGGCCATCTTGGACGCCATCTTTAATATTTCAAAACGCTCAATGATGCCAGAGTGGCATCAGTTGGATTCATCAAGTAAAATGTCTGAACAACAAGAATCAGCAAAGAAAAAAAACTTTAAAATCAAGTTCCAGGTCCTTCTGGTTTTCTACCGGACTAGTGATTTTATAGTATTGTTTGTTTGTTGTTGTTTTTTACTGCAAAAAGGCATCAGAGACATAACACTCTTTATCTGCACAGCATTACATGCAAATGCAATATTAAACATTAACAAAATACTTAGTTCTACCCCATTAAGTAACCCTGCTCACTCAAAAATAATGGGTGGTTTGTTTTTGCTCTATAAGTCAACTAAAACAAGCATTTGACTAAACCAAAAATATAGTAGCATATTTTTGTTTCTCTGCATTGCATTGTATGCATGAAGATAAACACCAGCTATCTTTTCTTGATCAATCAGATCCCTAATTTAATTTAACCTACTCGATTTTAGTACCTAAATGAGCCTTATTCAGAAACCATTATATTAACACCATAACCAGCTTTGAAAAGAAAATGCAACGATCAGGAACCAATAAAATCAAGTACCACACCTGACCTAGGATACCATATGGAAAAGCGAAAAAAGCATAAGAAAATGTCACACACAAGAGAGCCAAGAGATCAGACTTGTAACATGTACCTAGAGCCATTTTATGTTGAAGTGCCTCAACATACACGTATATGTATACCATCAAATATGAATTTATTAACATAAGAAATAACTCGTGATCAAGAGCTGGCATACCCAGAACAAATGTTCCATCACCACAGCCTAAATTTAAGTCTACAACCACCCAAAATGACATGGCGTTTATACTCAAGAAGGATAATTGTGTCTAAGCGACAAGCATATAACTCCAGATAGCTGTTGATACCATTTAACACATAACTTGTGGTTCACTTAATCGTTAATAAAACGTATCCATAGCCCTTTCTCTTGTTTAAATTATCTTGCACATGGGCGTAGACACTGGATAGCAATTAAAAATTGATTCGCTCCTCACATAATAATAATATATCAATTGTAAAAGTAGGAGTACTGGAAAGGAGTGAGTACTGACAAAACATGAATTCATTTCATTTCATACATATTTATTGACTAGATCAAATATAAAAAGCCTGATACTCTTTAAGGTCTGAATTTCTAAAATAAAATCTCCCAGCTGATGAGCCGAAGTATTATATCCTAATTCAGAAAGTAAACTAATAATCCTAGATCAGCCCGCGAATCGTTTTTAAGTATTCAGTATGTGCATGGCGATTTATGTAAGCATTTAGGATTAGATTCGAGTACCGATCATCCAGATCGGTACTCGAATCTATTCCTAGATGCTTACATAAATCGCCATGTGCATGCCAAATACTTAAAAATGATCTAATTCTATAGTCCTTTAGGCATATGGCATGTTTTTCTATATAGCATTAACACCAATATCTACCACTTCCGGTCTATGAAGTACCGGCAATACGCGTAAATACCACCAAATCGACGTATACATTTACCAGTGTGATGATGACCTGGACAAATCCATTCTAGTTGAGAAAGTAAACTAATAGGCCAAGATCAGGCTGATCTGGGACTCCTTATTTATCCATGCTTTTTCTGTCTTAAAATATCATTTCAGCCAATGCAGAAGTAGGCCTAGTAATGTGTTTTGTGTTTTTGTTTGACTTGATTGTTTACGTCCCATTAACAATCTTTCAGTTATGTAGGGATGGGTATTCCTGGGTTGAACCAGTACTAAGCTAGGTTTAATGCGTCTTGCTCAAGGACACAACGTAGTGACGCTGGTGAGGCTCGAACCCATGGCCCCTCGGTCTTGAGTCAAGCACTCTACCACTGAGCCCCCTCCTAGTAACGTGTGCACTTACGAACGTGACCAGTATCAAATATCTACATATTCGTTGAATAGATCAAATATAAAAATCAATTACTAATCAGCCTGACAAAATACTATAACATCATTTCATACATTAAAGCATAAAAACATTAAACAAGTCTACGTCTACATCATGTACTCTTAAAGGAGTGAATGTCTAAAATATAAACATATATGTTGACTAGATAAAATATGAAAAAAAATCCATTGATACTGACAAAATATTTCATATAATTTCATTTCGCACATTCAAGCATAGACACTTCAGAAGGGCGTTTCACAAATGTCACATTCTCTTAGTATGTGGGCACTTTAGTCACTTTCTTGATTTTCCCAAGCTATCAGGTCTTTGCGACAAGCTTGTACAGGCACATAACCTAGTCGAAAGTTGAAAAGGTCTACACAAATAACTTTCTCATAATGATGTAGGACCTACAATGGCATATAAAAGCACAAACTGCAAAAACGGTACCATATACTTTCTGATCAGAGTTTGGGACCATATACATATTTTATGACTTTATTGTTGTCTGTTGGTTTCATCTTCTTGAATAGTATTGTTTGCGAATCAGTATGAATCAAAATCAGATCCGACATGATAATCAAGCTGTCTGCAAATTATAACGGTCGGCCGTGGCCGGCCGTATATATAAACTTTGTGCTAAAAATACATCAAATTCAGGTTTTGACCGAACCTTTATGCCGTGCTCAGGCTAGTTTTTATGCGCTGCCGAACAACGAGCGGGGTACCAAATATCGTGGGTTAACCTACAGCGCGAGGCAGAACTGTCCGTGAATCTGTAGGGCTACCTATTAACGCGAGGCAAACTCGTTTTCGAATTTGATCTGTTAGCATAGCCGTCGTGTGGTCCATTGAAACACCCCAAACCACCCAAAACCACCCCAAACCCCACCAAAGCATCACCGTACATATAATGCGCTAAATTTCTTTTTTGGAAACCTACGGCCTCAAATACCCCAAACCTACCCAAAACACCACCAAACCATCACCGTACATATAATGCGCTAAATTTCTTTTTTGGAAACCTACGGCCTCGAAATACCCCAAACCACCCCAAACACCACCAAAACATTACCGTACATATAAATGTGCGAATTTTTTTTAAGACACTCACCACGGCCTCTTCGTGGGTGGTGGGGGCACGTGCCCCCCCCCCCCCCCCCCCCCCCGGTCCGGCACTGGCATTGTGCAATAATACATACAGTGATAGGGCTAAACGACCGCCAGCTTTTTTGAAAAGCTAATACTTGTGTTAGCCAATAACACTAGCGGAAAATAATATTTAGTCCACGCATTAGTGTAAGTTTAAACTATTTTCTTACTTCTAAACCAAAACCGATTTTAGATGAAGATTTCACACAAGTAAAGTGCATTGGCTGAGGTTGCTGTCGGTTGTTAATTGTTGCTCATATTGTGGGGGTTGTGTGTTGTTCCATTTTTGTTTTGTAATGCTTTGTGTCCTTTCTAGTTTTGCAATGATCTTGATGGGGAATTCTTTACCTTAATTGTAGGGAGCGCAGTGACTCAGTGTCAGAGTGCTTGACTCGAGACTGAGGGGCAGCAGGTTCGAGCGTCACTGCGTTGTGTCCTTGAGCAAGACACATTAATCCTAGCTTAGTACTGGTTGAACCCAGGAAGACCCGTCCCTAAATAACTGAAAGATTGCTGATGGGACGTAAAGAATCAAATCAAACAAGGCCAATTCGACGAATTTATATCCCCCGACGAAGGGTTATTTGAGAGAAACATGTAAATCACGAAACATAAATCCCATTTATCTAACCCTTAGTTCACCTACAGTATCATTCAGATCATAACAAATGCCTGTCAATTATGTTTTAGTGCTTAGTTCAATAAAAATATACTTACATCTGCACAATTTCAATATCTGCCCTTTAAACTCAACCTCAGAGGTCAAGATTGTGTGTAAATTCAAAGTGTTACCTTGCATGTCGGTCTACACTTCTTCCAATTTACTTTGATATGCAACATGACCACTTTTAGAAAAGAACAAAAATGACCCTTTGACCCCACCCCAGGGGTCGTTGGTGTGTGTAATGACAGCACACTTGCTTTCATGGTGCTCTGTGATCAATTCCCTTTAATTTGATATGCAACATGACTACTTTCAGTAAAAGATATAGTTTGACCTTTTGACCCCACCCCTTGGGTCAAGGGTGTGTCTGTGGGCAAAATATTTGCTACCATGTTGCTGCCAGCGTCGTCAGCTTTAATTTGATATGCAACATGACTACTTTCAGAAAAATATATAGTTTGACCTTTTGACCCCACCCCCTGGGTCGAGGGTGTGTCTGTGGGCAAAATATTTGCTACCATCTTGCTGCCAGCGTCGTCAGCTTTAATTTGATATGCAACATGACCATATTCTGAAAAAGTTTAATTTTGGCCTCGGCCCCACCCCCTTAGTCCACCAAAGGGGCTCGGAATCAGGCCTTCAAACTGAAATCCCTTTTGATATGTTTCATATCTATTGCTGCTCTGCCTGCATGCAAAATTTCATCAAAAAATATTAATAATTGCCTTAGTTATTGCGAAATTTAAATATTTGACCTTTGACCCCTTAGGTGGGGTCAAAGGGGGTGGGGTAAAACTTTGACACTGCCATTCTTATCTACAGGCACTTGGCAATCATGGTCTATAGCGATAGTTGTTAAATATAATAGCTTTGATGAAAGGTGAAGATCATCACACAAAAAAGCTAATATAGGTTTTGCCTTATAATTGCCAATACTTAAACAAGGGCAATAACTCAAGTGTTATGGGGTCGATTTTGACCAAACTTATAGGAAATCAAGAGTCCATGGTACTAATCATTTGTACCAAGAATGAATTAAATCTGACCAATAGGTACTGAGATATGGTTCCGGACAGACAAAAAGTGCGGACGGACGGACGGATGGACGGACGGAAGGAAGGACGGAATGGACGGACGGACTGACAGACGCACGGACGTCGCCAAAACTATATCCCTCCGACTTCGTCGGGGGATAACAAATTACCTTAATTGTCTTGCTGATATTTTATGGGTGTTCCTGTTCTGTGACTCTTCCCAATGGTGCAGCGGGTTAGTCTGCAGTGTGTGATTGTCGTATTTCCTGATCATTCTCGCTGTATTATGAGTAAAGAACTGTCTTGAAAAGAGCTTTCCTTTGAACATCAAAAACTAATGTTACACTTGATAGCTGGGAAATCATTCTTAATTTTAGACTATACAATTGTGTTAGTTTTGATCAATTGATTTGGTTTGATTTGAGGTTTTACATCCAAGGCAACAGCCTTGGCCGGGTTGAGATGTCCAGTTCACCTAACCACACTTTTTTCTGGGCAAGCTGACTAGGCTGTTCACCAGTACTTTATGCACATACTTTCGCTTGTTACTGACATCAACCCTTCAAAAATCAGGATGAGAATGACTATGTAATTTCTTCATGATATATTGAACCAGGTATTGGACCCAGCCTGGATGGAACTCATGGCCCTGGGATCTGCAGTCAGACTCCATACCTACTGAGCTATGGAGCCTGGTTTTAACATATTGACTACTTTTACTTAACAGATATATGTATGGTCATCCTTGACTAAAGCATGAACAATTATCTTGTTTGGTCATCTTTGTATGATCTTCCTTGATAAAAGTATGAAAAAGATATCTAGTGGCATAAGAGCTATTGCATTGGAAACATATTCGTATACGTCGCTTGACCATTTGTCTGAATCCAACCATGTTTGTATTGTTTGTTTGTTTGATTTGATTCTTTACGTCCCATCAACAATCTTTCAGTTTAACAGGGACGGGTCTTCCTGGGTTGAACCAGTACTAAAATAGGATAAATGTGTCTTGCGCAAGGACCACAACGCAGTGACGCCGGTGAGGTTCGAACCCGCGGCCCCTCTGTCTCGAGTCAAGCACTCTACCACTGAGCCACTGCGCTCCCTACGCTTGTATTATAAAATGTTTATTTGTTTAATGTATTTAAATGGAAACATGAATAAATTTGTTAAAACCAATTAAATTCATAGAGTTTTCATCTAAAACTGCCGAAACGATCGTCTATACTATGTGTATGGGAGAAATTACATGTACTTATTTAGGCTAGAGCTCTGAATTTTGAATTTATTTTCTGTCAACAACTATACCTCATGTATGTGAGCAGCTATATGTACCTAGGTAGGTAAGGGGTCTGAAGAGCTTGGTTTAAATTACTTCACTTGAATAATATATGTGTGGTTTCTCGTTCATTTTTTTATTTTAAGGGTCTGACTTGCAAAACAGAGCTTCGGCAATAATTTCACTGTCAGGGTTTCTCTCTATTGTGCATTTCAAGGTAATGTTTTAAATGATCACTAAGGGTAAAAAAAGTTATGGAGAGAAAGCTTTAGCAGAAGTATTCACTTGTAGGATTGTTCACGTATGTGTATCCTGAGGTGACATTTCAATTGATAACCAAGAGTAAAAGATTTGTCACAGATGCCACATTGATAGAGTTTCTCTTCAGTGTGTATTCTAAGATGTTGGTTTAAGTACCAGACTGTAGCGAAGGCCTTACCACAGGTATTACAATCGTATGCTTTCTCAGTGTGTTGTCTGAGGTGAAAAATCAACCGATCATTACGTTTAAAAGATTTACCACAAGTGGTACATTCATGAAACTTCTTTTCAGTGTGTATTTTGAGATGTCGGTTTAATCTGCTGTAACAAGTGAAAGCTTTACCGCAGGTACCACAATCGTAGTTTCTCTTTCCAGCGTGTATTCTGAGATGTAGATTTTCGCCAGTATGTATTTTAAGATGTAGGTTTAAGTTTCTGACTTGAGAGAAGGCTTGACCACATGTACCACACTCGTATTGTTTAACTCCAGTGTGTATTCTGAGATGTTGTTTTAGTGAGCTGGCACGAGTAAAATATTTACCACAAGTGTCACAACTGTAGTTTCTCTCCCCAGTGTGTATTCTGTGGTGTAGTTTGAATGAGCTGTTATGATTAAATTGTTTACCAGACTTCACATTCGTATGGCTTATCTCCAGTATGTATTCTAACATGTTGGTTTAAGCTACTGAATCGCGAGAAAACTTTACCACATGTATCACACTTGTAGGGTTTCTCTCCAGTATGTATTCTGAGATGACGTTGCAAGAGGTAGTTTGCAGTGAAAGATTTACCACAAAAAACACAATCGTAGCACCCCTCTCCAGTGTGTATTCTAAGATGTAGTTTCATTGAGCTGTTACGAGTACTGTAAATTCGGAAATTTTCGCGAGGGTTTTATTTTCGCGAAACTTCGCATAAGCGAAGTTTCGTGAAAACAAAATCCTCGCGAATTGCCGAAATCACTCTGTCGTTTACTGATATAGGTAAATCATGCCCTTGTCGCGAATTTGTAACGCCGCAAATATGACTTTTAACGCTATTCGCGAAAATAAAATTCTCGCGAAAATTTCCGGATTTACAGTAAAAGATTTACCACATGTGTCACATGCATAGGATTTCTTTCTAGTGTGTACTTCAAGATGTTGGTCTAGGCAATGAACACTTGGAAATGATTTACCACATGTATCACACCCGTATGGGTTCCTTCCAGTGTGTATTCTGATGTGATGTGTCATTGAGCTGTTTTCAGTAAAATATTTGCAGATGTCATATATATTTTTTTATGATAAGTTGCTTATGTTGCTTACTTTAGAAAATATCTTACTTAAAATCTAGTTGAAATGAATTATTTTAATCGATGGTCACTACAAATTCTCTACCCCACAAGAGCAGTGGCTCCTCTCTGTGAAATACTTTAAGCTGACATTGACACTAGAATATGAAGATTAATAGCTAATTACTTATTTAAAGGATTCTCACTTGAGTGTATTTTTAATGGACGTTTTAAGATATTACCATATCTTAAAAGTTCGTCGCCAAGATTTTCCCTGAAATATTCATCAAATGGTTATTAAAAATCAATCATAGGCAATATATTTGAAAACCGTCGCCTGGAGTTACATACCTATACTAAACATAGGAATATGTGTATTGCTCAAAAACACCACACTGTGCATTCGTTGAGCCTTGAATTAACGACCCTTGTCATTCATGACCGCTTTCCAAATTTCATTTTCAAAACTATAATAAATAACTCCTAAGTGGAATATCTTTTTTTTTAGAGAAAAACAATACATCTAGTCCAAGAAGTATCCAAATTCTCACCTAATGTCATTAAACAATCAAAAGAAGCAATTAGCCTGTCTGGCAAACTAGGGAATAATTCGCCACCAGTCCATGCTCTAGCAAAACCTAGTAGTTTATGCCTCTCTTTGGAAAACTAAAAGTTCATCCAGTGATTAAATCCGGTCCTATACATTAACAGTTCCATCTGGTGAATGTTATCTCTATTGAGTGAATTTTGCTCTCTTGACAAAATGACGTAGACCTTCCAAAGCTCTGCAGTTCGCTGAAAAAATAAACCACATATTTAAAAATGTTAGTAACATATCATCAAGAAAATATTGTTCACTAAATTCTCACTTCTCTAAACAGCTTAAATTTTGATATTTTTAACATTCCATCCTCATCGTGCAAAAATCTGATCCTACCCCTTGGCATTAATTCAGGATACTATCATTAGAAACAAGAGAAAACCCCGTTGAGAAGATACACGTTGCAAGTGTTCGCCTTGGGTTCTACTTTGTTCTCTTTGATGAATCAACGAGCAAAATCTCATCTGACTCCATGCTGTTTAAATAGAGGAGAACTGTATCAATTAGAGATAAGAACGCTCCTAAAGATAAAAACCATTCTTTGTCGAGGATAAAAGGAGCTGACGTAAGTGTCTTACCACCTTCATCAAAAAATATTACGAACACATTTGGTAGCATATAAGTGGAAGAATGCTCATAGTTCTGTGCAACTCGAAATGAGCCCTACTGAATTTGGCTGGGTTTTAGTTTTGAATGATGGTCGATAGAGGATGAACTGGTATGCTGGTGTAATCCTGTAGAAAGTTCGTGCTAAAATTAAGTGATTTTTGTTCTGGTTCAGTAAATCGGGGTCATTCTATATAAAATATAAAGTGAATTAGGCTTTATATCCCTAGAATGGAAAAAAATCTATTTTTGGGGTCCTTATTTAATTGAAATAGGCCTAGAGTCGAATTATGGAGCTGTTATCGTACAAGACATTTGACCTTATAGTCTATGTCGAATGGGAATCTCGTGTTAATTTTGTGACGATTTTTGGTGACCTATATCAGAATAAACTTTGGGTCATATGTAACAAATTAAACCAGTTCATACATCTGAGTTCTGCGTCTGGACCGAATGATGACGTCATCAAAATGGCCGCTAAAGTGCTACTTATGCACATATATACGTAATAAGATTCAAAGCACTAGTTATGTGGGAATTTCTAGCTGGAATCAATTTTCGTCTTTATTTGATCGATTTGGTATCTTCTGATACGACAATGACGTGTTTCTTTTTTTCTGATCCCTGGAACCTGTTTTTGGGCTTCCGATTCAATAAAATTGACCCAGAACCCATTACCTTACTAGGACATCATGCTGAAATTTCATGTTTTTTTGTTTCCCTTTGATTATTGTTTGTTTGTGCTTAACGTTCCTACAACAGCTAAGGTCATATCGAGACAGGGCCACAGCTTAAATTCTCATCGTACAGACTTCTGAAGCCAGAGATCAAACACGACCCCTGGTTTACAAGGCGAGGAGCACTGTGGCTCCTTTGTTTTGATGAATTTGAGACCATACTATATAAATATGACTGACCCCTGGAGCTATTTTGGGATACTTTTGTTTTGGGTTTAAAGTCCTAGTCAATTGTCATGGCCATGTCGAGATGGTCAGTTAACTTAACCACGCTTTTCCGGGCAGGCTTAGACTAGGCAGTACTTTGTGCACACGCTTTTGCTTGCAACTGAAATATCCCTTCTTGAATCACTGTTCAGACAAGAAGGAGAATGACGATAGAAAATAATTCATGATAAACCTCCACGAAAGTATTGGGGCCAGATCGAACTCAAGATCCCTGTATCAGCAATCGAACTCACTACCGATTGCTGTACAGTGCCAAGTCATTCTGGGGTTCCTGTTTTATTTAAATTGACCTGAATCTATAAATTCAGTTTTACCCTATTTGATTGCTTTGGATCCGTACTATACGAATTATTGATTGCTGGACTCATTGACCTGGTCTATCAGTCAGGTGCATATGAGGCATTCGTATGGGTTTTGGCGAACAAGGGAAATGGCATTTTTTTCAAGGGAACAGAGGAAGAAAGGCCAAATTTGAGGGTAACAGAGACAATATTGGGGAACAGGGAATATAAGAAAACAAAATTTGAGGGAACAGAGGAACAAACCAATTTATTTCAGAGGAACAAGGAAACATGTAAACCCCCCTCCCCCCTAAGAGGGCTTCGCATATCAATAGGGCGACAGAATACCACCAAAGCAATGGCATACAATTTTACTCGAAATTCGCCATTGTAATACAAGTCATGATGTTCAAACAAATGCTAGTGCATAAGTTATTTGTGGTGAGAAGTGACGCAAGCAGATTCACTGCAACCATTTTTTACTCCTTATTTGGAGGTAATGTTCTTATAATAGGAAAATAAGTGTCACTTTATCATTTCCAACATGATTTCCGTGTTTATGAATGTTTATTGTATTCTTGTTACTCTCCCATGTGGTATCCTGGGTCAGGTGAGGTACTTGATTGTATCGTTTCCTGATCTTTGCCATCTTTCTTACTTTCAAGCAACTGTATAGTGAAAATTGGCTCCTTTGTGGATTTCCATATGATGCTCTGATACTGAGATCTTTTGACACTCTGAAGAAGAGAAAGTTTAGTTTCCTACGAAACATCCACTATCTCAACCTAGTAAAATTTCCAATGGTTGTTCCTGGCTGACAAGCAGGCATATATATTTTTCGAGAGCATTCTTAGTCCCGTCTTCCAGTGGGACATGACCAAATTTCCTGAAAGCTTCATGGACAGCTCTAAGAATCAGCTTTACTGAAAGCTTTCCAACGTAATATTTTACCTTGCCGGACATTAATCCAGTAAAATCAGCAACATCTACTGACAAAAGTGAACGTAAAGATCTTTGCATGCTGACTTCGGCTGATCTAGACCTTAACCTATAACCATCGCATCAGCAAGTTCGCTTGCTAAGTATATCTCATCCTGACATTTGACAATAAAGATCAAATAGGCAAACCGAAATCCTTTTTTCAGCTACACACCATAAGCAATTTGTGAGCTAAATATGAACACCTTCCATCAAAAGTGAAAGAAGTTCGTGTTAGGAGTTGTAAGGCAGGTTTGAAGTATACTTGACCTTGACCTTGACTCCGAAATTATATCAGTAATCTGAAAACCTTCGTTGTCATCTAGAAATCATTGGCAATCAGTGTGCTAAATACGAACACCTTCAGACAAACTCAAGAAGGCAGTTGGAAGGGCAGCTATATCCCTAAACACAGAACGACAGAGTGGTTGGACCTGTAGTTGTCGAAGTGACCGCGTCACCGAGCGATTAGTGCTCCCAAATGTGGATCACAGCATCCAGAGTTCGATTACTGCTTGACCTATACATCACCTCATTGCACTCAGCTTTTTAGCCATCCATCCATTATCATAGCATGACTAAAATGCTGTTTTAAAGGACATAAAATGGCAAGGCAACCATGCATGTTTTTGGTTGCTGAGAGCAAAAGTCATTAGCCCCATGACTGGTACCATGAACGGCCATGGACATGTGTTCTGCGCATTTTCCTTCACTTAGGTCAATATGTAACCAGAGTTATATGAATATCTTTCAAAGCTTGGCATGAAGCTATGACGCTGACCTTGAGCCCGTATAACGGAGACATGTATTCTGTACATCTTCTCACTGAAGAAACCATTTTAGTTTAGCAAATTTAAAAGAAACATAATGCAAAAATGAAATCAAATGCTCAAATTATTGACCTTCAACTGTGACCTTGGGTTGGCATGGATGAAACATAATGTTTGCATACAGTCTCAATGAGTTGAATATTTGACTAAAGTTAAAATGAAAATATTTCTGACATAAAGGAAGTAAATCAAAAGTTCAAACTTGTGACCTTAAATTTTACATAGAGCTTTAGCCACAGTGTTGTCATACATTTTGCATATCCTCTCATTTCACCGGACATTTCACCTGTATTTTATGAAATAATTTCAGGGTAAAGGCGATAGGGCGCGAACATAGAATTAAAGGCTCAAACTTGTGTTCACGACCTTGTGGTCATTGTTGAATAACACGCTTCGCACATCATCTAACTTAGACAAATATTCGACCAAAATTAAATATAGGGGAACATGAAATTCAATGTTCAATCCCATTACCTTCAACTGTGACCTTGGCCTTGAGATTGCATGATTGAGCTATGTGTTTTGTACACCCTCGCACTGAGCTGAACATCTTATCAAAGTGTAATGATAATCCTTTAAGGGTTTGAGGAGATATAGAGCATACGCGCAATGGAAGGCTAAATTCCATTACCTGTAGCTGTAACCCTGAGTCTGCATAATTGAGTCATGGGTTCTGCACACCGACTAAATGAGGTGGTCATTTGACCAAAGCTTAGAGAATTTTAAAGGTTTAATGAGATACAAGAGTTATGGATAAACGGATGAATAGATACTTTGGGTTGGTGGATTTATGAATGTGGAGTTTGCTTTAAGAGCCGTTAGGCAAATTTTAAACATATTTGACCTTGGTTTGACCTTTGACTCCAGTCATACCGGTGATCTTAATTTTTTGTTGTACTCTACACACCACAGGCAACCATTGTGCCAAATATGAATACCCTTAGTCAAAACATAAAAGAGGAGTTCGTATTAATAGCCATTAGTCAGATAGATTCTAAGTATATTTGACTTTGATCTTCCATTCCAAGGTCACATCGATGATCAGATCTGGGACCTTTGTTATAGTCTTCGCTCAATAGCCAATTACTGTGCAAAATATGAACACCCTCGGGCATGTACAATATTGTGTAAATGTAGTTTCTATTAACGATCTGGAGCTATGAAAGACTTTGTCTGGCTAACATACTTTAATTCATATACTATGAATATTCGTATCAAAGCGCGGTGACCGCCATTTTGATGACGTCACTATTTACCCCAGAAGCGGATCTCAGATGTGTGAACTGGATAAAATCGTTGCTAATGCCTCAAAGTTTAATTTGATATAGTTCGCCGAAAATCGTCACGAAATTCACACGGGGCCAAATTTTGTCCTTTTCGACATATGCTACAATGTGACTCATGCCATTCTACTTTGAAATGCAATAGGCCATCTTGCCCATGAGCACAGGCCCTATGCTCATGGGCAAGATGGTCTATTGCATTTCAAAGTAGAATTCTGTGTAAATATTGTTTCTGTTAAAAATCTGGAGCAGTACTGACATTAAATCTATTAACAAAAACGTTTATTTTGCCAACATACTTTGATTTTTCTTAAATACATACGCATTATAATTTTGCGATGGCCGCCATTTTGATGACGTCATTACTCGGACCAGACGCCGAACTCAGATGGGCGAACTCACTGTAGTTATACCACTACGGGAATTTGGATTTCGTCACTTATTCCGGTGTAACTTTCTCATCATGTTCAATTTCTTCATTTTTTCAGAGATAAACGCCCCGAGTGCTTGGGTTCTGATTGATTTTTGTTTATCTAATTCGCATTGTAGCTTTTAGTTTTAAAATTATATAAAAACTGTAACGTTTGATGACTAGGCATGAAATAACTAATTACGGTTTCGTCATCGTGGACAATTAATCAATGACTAAACCGTGTAATTACTAAACCATAATAGTAGTATAGGCGCCGGTTTAGCGTTTTTGACGTCACTTCCGGTCCAAGATGGCGGCCCCCACGACTTCCGGTCCAAGATGGCGGCCCCCACGACGTCCGGTCCAAGATGGCGGCCCCCACGACTTCCGGTCCAAGATGGCGGCCCCCACGAAGTCAGATACGAGATGGCGGCCCCTGTGACGCGTTCGGTTACACCTCGGAGGGTGAGTCAACGCCCTAGACCACGAGAAGGTAGCGTCACGTCCTAGAGCGCGGTGTCGTTCTTCTATATACAAGGGTGAGGGGCCTCACATGTATCGAACGAACACGGATCTGGAGGAGTCTATATTGAGGATTTGCGGGTGGTTTTTTTACGAAGTTCAGAAAGAGATCCAGTCTTTAATGGTGTAGCGGGTCGCAGCGCTCAGTTTATCCCGTTCCCCGGGTGGACCCTTTTTTTTCAGCACGGTCCTTTCACGTCTTTTTCCACGTACTGATCGGCTTCGTAATTGGGTCGTAAAGGCTGAGAGGGATATGATTGTCTATCAACGTAGAACGGGCTCCTCGCCATGCATATGGCGTTGGTCTAACTTAGGAGCATATTGCGCAATTATTTGCCGTTCGTCCTTTAGTATCTTAATGAATTCCAGTCCAAAGTTGCTGTCTTACGCCCTCCGTCCTTTATACTATCCTCTCCTTTTCGCTTAAGCTCCGATTTTGCCATTTCTAAAGCTTGGGCTACTGGGGTGACCAGGTTCACTACGGGTTTTTCCTTTTGTCTCATTTCTTTCAACTCTCTGTATTTCCGTCCACTACCCACAATATAATGACCCTGACTGTCGCGTTCCGCGTAGCCATCTCTAACATCCAGCAAGTGCTGATACCATTTGTCGGGATCCGACACGTAAGGAATCCACTTCTGCTGTTGGTAATCGTAAACGAGTCTAGTGCCCATCTCTTTTGATCGATTTCCTCCTTCGTGCTCGAGTTATTCTTACGCTCTATTCATACCAGTTTTCCCTCGTATTAGTTTCGATATCGTTCATCTTTTTGGGTGATCCTGCAAACTGCTATTCTTACTACTTTAGATCACTTCTCACGTACGTAGAGTTCCAATTCGATCAGGGTGGGGTAGACCGCGTCATCGATTTGAGTCGTGGTCTTTATACCAGTGATGACCACCTTACCGGTATGAAAACAGCAAAAGTTGACTCCCTCTATTTTGAAGTTTAGCGCTGGAAATATTTCCGGTTCGTAGAGAAGGCTTCTATCTCCAGCTAACCTATATAAGTCTAATCCACCACTTAAGGTATGACTGGCCGAAACCGTGATGATCTTGGCATCTGTGAGGTACACTGGGCATCCATATTTTTGCAACAGCCTGGCATATCTACAAAGTCTCTTTCGACCCTCACGGAAGCTAGATGCTTTTCCATTAGAATTGATGACACCATTGGCAAACACTAAACAATTGCCACCAATGTTCCTATGTTGCCATATAAGGCTTGGAAATGACCTCGGCTCATATCGGCAATTACTCAAGCGCTGGCACAACGATATCAAGTCTATGGTACAGTTCAAATGAGCGCTACATACAACGTTGGTAATTTTCATGGTGGAGTGAGTTGCAACGGGAATTGTTAACGTATTTATAAGTGTCCTAGTCACGTGACTAATTATAGTCTTTCACGTCTGCTTCCGGTATCCAGCTATCGTATTTCTTGGGCCAATGCAACCAACGCACCAGGACTTCTTTCCGTTTGCTACGTACGCGTCTCTTTAGTATCTTTTCCACCCGGTATTCCGTTGTAGGGTCGATAGTCACGGGTTGTAATTCGGGTTCGTAAAATGTACCGTCGACTCTCTCACCATCCCAGTCCAGTATGGTATAAACGGGTACGCCCTCTCTTCTAAACCGAGTGTCAATCTTGAACAGTTCCATGAACAGTTCCCCGGTCCACTTTTGGGAATACTCTCTGTCAATGGGTCCAGTTACCATTATAGACAATGAGTGTCTAAATGTCATTTCCTTCAATGGTTGTGACTGGTCGGTATATTTCCCACTGCAATGGACATTGCGTTCATGTCTTTGCAATGCATCACGCCTACTATAGGACTGGTTGCAGATCAAACACCTGATCATTTTGTCTCAGTTAGTATTGCTTGTCTACCTTCATACGGGTGCCATCCTTCTTACGATCATTGGATCATTGTTACCACCACCACCACCGACAACACCACCAGCACCGACACCAACCACCACCACCACAGACACCACCACCCACCACCACCACCCACCACCACCACCACCACCGACACCACCCACCACCACCACCACCACCGACACCCACCACCACCAAACACCACCACCACCACATGGTGGACCATTGTTTCCTGACTGTACATTCACTCCATCCTCACTGTATCCCACTGTACCCCAACTGAACCCTCACTGTGCCCCAATATACCCTCACTGTATCCTCACTGTACCCCACTGTACTCTCACTGTATCCTCCCTGTACCCTCACTGTATCCCACTGTACCCCAACTGAACCCTCACTGTGCCCCAATGTACCCTCACTGTACCCCCACTGTACTCTCACTGTATCCCTAATGTATCCTCCCTGTATCCTCAATGTATCCTCCTTCTCTCCTCCTCCTCACCCTCTCCTCCTCCCTCCTAATCCCAATGTACCCCAACTGAACCCTCACTGAGCCCCAATGTACCCTCACTGTACCCCACTGTACTCTCACTGTATCCTCCCTGTACCCTCACTGTATCCCACTGTACCCCAACTGAACCCTCACTGTGCCCCAATGTACCCTCACTGTACCCCCACTGTACTCTCACTGTATCCCTAATGTATCCTCCCTGTATCCTCAATGTATCCTCCTTCTCTCCTCCTCCTCACCCTCTCCTCTTCCCTCCTAATCCCAATGTACCCCAACCGAACCCTCACTGTATCCTCACTGTGCCCTCACTGTACCCTACTGTACTCTCACTGTAACCCCACTGTATCCTCCCTGTACCCTCAATGTATCCTCCTTTCCTCCTCCTCCTCACCCTCTCCTCCTCCCTCCTAATCCCACTGTCCCCCAACTGAACCCTCACTGTGCCCCAATGTACCCTCACTGTATCCTCACTGTACCCCACTGTACTCTCACTGTATCCCCACTGTATCCTCCCTGTACCCTCACTGTATCCTCCTTCCCCCTCCTCATCACCCTCTCCTCCTACCTCCTAGCTCCATTATGAATTTGAACTATCATGATCACTGTTTTTACGGCCATTATACTCGTTGTAGAACGTTCTATCATCGTAGGTTCACCGGTAATTGTGGGTTGACCATGATTATATAATGATTAAGCATAACAGTTTCGCTTTAAACAACCAGTCGTCAGCATTTACGCTATGTATAGTCTTAAGAGGATGTACTATATTTAGCACATCCTTTCTATGGCATATTGGACACTGGAACTTGTATCTATGAGGCATAGTTTTGATCTGTTTTTAAACACCGTTTAAAACGAAACTTTATGTATATCAGCTTGCTGGGCAAGCCTTTCCTTTTAAATCGAAACTTTTATAATACAAACGCGAGCCTTACTTTTAAAACGACACTTTTATGTATAACCTGGCAAGCCTTTCCTTTTAAATCTAAACGCTTATAATACAAGTGCGAGCCTTCCTTTTAAAACGACACTTTTATGTTTCAGCTTCCTGGGCAATGCTTTTCACGCGTTCTTATAACGCGAAGATGAATCACGCTATAAAAAAAAAAAACGTGTGGCGTTCGAAAACACCAGTTTACACACGTTTGAGCTAAATAGTATCATTTAAACTGTTCAATTTGCATGTTTATTGTTCGACTGTCATATTAGCTATGACTCGATTGCATGCGATGCGCATTATATAGCGAGAGGTTTTTTTTTCTGATTGGTCAATAATTAATCATAGTAATATCGTTATAAATGTATATATCATAAGCCATACATTTCGCAATTCGTCTCTAGACTATGAACAGACGATACGTAAGTTGAATTTAGGGGTTAATTGTCTCATGTACCTACCTGTACACGAGCAGCGAAGACTGACGTCTGACTCTGCCATCTAACAAAGGCGAAGAATGAAGAAGAATCGCATTATTGGTGTATTTAAACACCCTAGACATTTAGAATGAAAAGGGCGAAAATCGCCATCGGCTTTCCTAGTACACGCTATAGATACATCAAACGTATGGTCCGATGGACAGGCTCATCTGCTTGAATAACGCACTCTGATCAGTAAATTCGATGTGGAACAGCGAAGACCCAACGCAATGATACAGCAAAGTCGTCCATATTGAAAAGGTGGGTTTTCCGTGGGCCTGTCTCAATTCCTCCTGAATTGTAAAATCGATAAGCAATTTCAAAACATGGATCAAAGTGAATGCAGCTGGTCAGATCCGGTCAGCGGCTGATAATATTGGTGAAGGAATTGAGACAGGCCCACGGAAAACCCACCTTTTCAATACGGACGACTTTGCTGTATCATTGCGTTGGGTCTTCGCTGTTCCACATCGAATTTACTGATCAGAGTGCGTTATTCAAGCAGATGAGCCTGTCCATCGGACCATACGTTTGATGTATCTATAGCGTGTACTAGGAAAGCCGATGGCGATTTTCGCCCTTTTCATTCTAAATGTCTAGGGTGTATAAATACACCAATAATGCGATTCTTCTTCATTCTTCGCCTTTGTTAGATGGCAGAGTCAGACGTCAGTCTTCGCTGCTCGTGTACAGGTAGTTACATGAGACAATTAACCCCTAAATTCAACTTACGTATCGTCTGTTCATAGTCTAGAGACGAATTGCGAAATGTATGGCTTATGATATATACATTTATAACGATATTACTATGATTAATTATTGACCAATCAGAAAAAAAAACCTCTCGCTATATAATGCGCATCGCATGCAATCGAGTCATAGCTAATATGACAGTCGAACAATAAACATGCAAATTGAACAGTTTAAATGATACTATTTAGCTCAAACGTGTGTAAACTGGTGTTTTCGAACGCCACACGTTTTTTTTTTTTATAGCGTGATTCATCTTCGCGTTATAAGAACGCGTGAAAAGCATTGCCCAGGAAGCTGAAACATAAAAGTGTCGTTTTAAAAGGAAGGCTCGCACTTGTATTATAAGCGTTTAGATTTAAAAGGAAAGGCTTGCCAGGTTATACATAAAAGTGTCGTTTTAAAAGTAAGGCTCGCGTTTGTATTATAAAAGTTTCAATTTAAAAGGAAAGGCTTGCCCAGCAAGCTGATATACATAAAGTTTCGTTTTAAACGGTGTTTAAAAACAGATCAAAACTATGCCTCATAGATACAAGTTCCAGTGTCCAATATGCCATAGAAAGGATGTGCTAAATATAGTACATCCTCTTAAGACTATACATAGCGTAAATGCTGACGACTGGTTGTTTAAAGCGAAACTGTTATGCTTAATCATTATATAATCATGGTCAACCCACAATTACCGGTGAACCTACGATGATAGAACGTTCTACAACGAGTATAATGGCCGTAAAAACAGTGATCATGATAGTTCAAATTCATAATGGAGCTAGGAGGTAGGAGGAGAGGGTGATGAGGAGGGGGAAGGAGGATACAGTGAGGGTACAGGGAGGATACAGTGGGGATACAGTGAGAGTACAGTGGGGTACAGTGAGGATACAGTGAGGGTACATTGGGGCACAGTGAGGGATCAGTTGGGGTACAGTGGGATTAGGAGGGAGGAGGAGAGGGTGAGGAGGAGGAGGAAAGGAGGATACATTGAGGGTACAGGGAGGATACAGTGGGGTTACAGTGAGAGTACAGTAGGGTACAGTGAGGGTACATTGGGGCACAGTGAGGATACAGTGAGGGTTCGGTGGGGGTACAGTGGGATACATTGAGGGTACAGGGAGGATACAGTGAGGGTACAGTGGGGTACAGTGAGGGTACAGTGGGGCTCAGTGAGGGTTCAGTTGGGGTACATTGGGATTAGGAGGGAAGAGGAGAGGGTAAGGAGGAGGAGAGAAGGAGGATACATTGAGGATACAGGGAGGATACATTAGGGATACAGTGAGAGTACAATGGGGGTACAGTGAGGGTACATTGGGGCACAGTGAGGGTTCAGTTGGGGTACAGTGGGATACAGTGAGGGTACAGGGAGGATACAGTGAGAGTACAGTGGGGTACAGTGAGGGTACATTGGGGCTCAGTGAGGGTTCAGTTGGGGTACATTGGGATTAGGAGGGAGGAGGAGAGGGTGAGGAGGAGGAGAGAAGGAGGATACATTGAGGATACAGGGAGGATACATTAGGGATACAGTGAGAGTACAGTGGGGGTACAGTGAGGGTACATTGGGGCACAGTGAGGGTTCAGTTGGGGTACAGTGGGATACAGTGAGGGTACAGGGAGGATACAGTGAGAGTACAGTGGGGTACAGTGAGGATACAGTGAGGGTATATTGGGACACAGTGAGGGTTCAGTTGGGGTACAGTGGGATACAGTGAGGATGGAGTGAATGTACAGTCAGGAAACAATGGTCCACCATGTGGTGGTGGTGGTGTTTGGTGGTGGTGGGTGTCGGTGGTGGTGGTGGGTGGTGGTGGTGGTGGTGGGTGGTGGTGGTGGGTGGTGGTGTCTGTGGTGGTGGTGGTTGGTGTCGGTGCTGGTGGTGTTGTCGGTGGTGGTGGTGGTAACAATGATCCAATGATCGTAAGAAGGATGGCACCCGTATGAAGGTAGACAAGCAATACTAACTGAGACAAAATGATCAGGTGTTTGATCTGCAACCAGTCCTATAGTAGGCGTGATGCATTGCAAAGACATGAACGCAATGTCCATTGCAGTGGGAAATATACCGACCAGTCACAACCATTGAAGGAAATGACATTTAGACACCCATTGTCTATAATGGTAACTGGACCCATTGACAGAGAGTATTCCCAAAAGTGGACCGGGGAACTGTTCATGGAACTGTTCAAGATTGACACTCGGTTTAGAAGAGAGGGCGTACCCGTTTATACCATACTGGACTGGGATGGTGAGAGAGTCGACGGTACATTTTACGAACCCGAATTACAACCCGTGACTATCGACCCTACAACGGAATACCGGGTGGAAAAGATACTAAAGAGACGCGTACGTAACAAACGGAAAGAAGTCCTGGTGCGTTGGTTGCATTGGCCCAAGAAATACGATAGCTGGATACCGGAAGCAGACGTGAAAGACTATAATTAGTCACGTGACTAGGACACTTATAAATACGTTAACAATTCCCGTTGCAACTCACTCCACCATGAAAATTACCAACGTTGTATGTAGCGCTCATTTGAACTGTACCATAGACTTGATATCGTTGTGCCAGCGCTTGAGTAATTGCCGATATGAGCCGAGGTCATTTCCAAGCCTTATATGGCAACATAGGAACATTGGTGGCAATTGTTTAGTGTTTGCCAATGGTGTCATCAATTCTAATGGAAAAGCATCTAGCTTCCGTGAGGGTCGAAAGAGACTTTGTAGATATGCCAGGCTGTTGCAAAAATATGGATGCCCAGTGTACCTAACAGATGCCAAGATCATCACAGTCTCGGCCAGTCATACCTTAAGTGGTGGATTAGACTTATATAGGTTAGCTGGAGATAGAAGCCTTCTCTACGAACCGGAAATATTTCCAGCGCTAAACTTCAAAATAGAGGGAGTCAACTTTTGCTGTTTTCATACCGGTAAGGTGGTCATCACTGGTATAAAGACCACGACTCAAATCGATGACGCGGTCTACCCCACCCTGATCGAATTGGAACTCTACGTACGTGAGAAGTGATCTAAAGTAGTAAGAATAGCAGTTTGCAGGATCACCCAAAAAGATGAACGATATCGAAACTAATATGAGGGAAAACTGGTATGAATAGAGCGTAAGAATAACTCGAGCACGAAGGAGGAAATCGATCAAAAGAGATGGGCACTAGACTCGTTTACGATTACCAACAGCAGAAGTGGATTCCTTACGTGTCGGATCCCGACAAATGGTATCAGCACTTGCTGGATGTTAGAGATGGCTACGCGGAACGCGACAGTCAGGGTCATTATATTGTGGGTAGTGGACGGAAATACAGAGAGTTGAAAGAAATGAGACAAAAGGAAAAACCCGTAGTGAACCTGGTCACCCCAGTAGCCCAAGCTTTAGAAATGGCAAAATCGGAGCTTAAGCGAAAAGGAGAGGATAGTATAACGGACGGAGGGCGTAAGACAGCAACTTTGGACTGGAATTCATTAAGATACTAAAGGACGAACGGCAAATAATTGCGCAATATGCTCCTAAGTTAGACCAACGCCATATGCATGGCGAGGAGCCCGTTCTACGTTGATAGACAATCATATCCCTCTCAGCCTTTACGACCCAATTACGAAGCCGATCAGTACGTGGAAAAAGACGTGAAAGGACCGTGCTGAAAAAAAAGGGTCCACCCGGGGAACGGGATAAACTGAGCGCTGCGACCCGCTACACCATTAAAGACTGGATCTCTTTCTGAACTTCGTAAAAAAACCACCCGCAAATCCTCAATATAGACTCCTCCAGATCCGTGTTCGTTCGATACATGAGAGGCCCCTCACCCTTGTATATAGAAGAACGACACCGCGCTCTAGGACGTGACGCTACCTTCTCGTGGTCTAGGGCGTTGACTCACCCTCCGAGGTGTAACCGAACGCGTCACAGGGGCCGCCATCTCGTATCTGACTTCGTGGGGGCCGCCATCTTGGACCGGAAGTCGTGGGGGCCGCCATCTTGGACCGGACGTCGTGGGGGCCGCCATCTTGGACTGGAAGTCGTGGGGGCCGCCTTCTTGGACCGGAAGTGACGTCAAAAACGCTAAACCGGCGCCTATACTACTCATAATAGACATTTCTTTTTTAAATATAACAGTAAAAACACATTTAAAATCTCATTTCATCTCCGTTTTGGCAAAACAACACAGAGGTTGTTAACTAGACGATGCAATCTCGAAGCAAACATATTCGAAAGTTCTCATTTTTGTCAGCCTTTATTTGAAGGTATTTTAATAACACCGGAGTGGGTGACGAGACCAAAATTGCCGTAGTGGTATGACTATAGTGAAACTGGTTGAAATTGTTGCAAATACCCCAAAGTTTAATTTTATATAGGTTGCCAAAAATCGTCACGAAATTTACACGGGGCCATTTTTGGGCCCATTCGACATAGACTAGGCTATCTATTAGGCGAGAGTTCAGACCACTTTCACGGTTTGCGAAGGCCTCTTATATGTGACAGGCCCTGGCATTTTGGGTCTTATGGAGGTCCTGGTCGAAATTTGGGTTTTTACATTTTTTGAAGGTTTGATATGTTTGAAGTACACAGGTAAACTATAAGACCTGTTGAGTAAAAAATCACAGAGTTATGAGCGTTTTAATGATGTAGCCTTTTACGAAATATTTGGCAGAATTTACTACATATGCAGTCACAAATACTTCAATGCTCAAGAACATACAGTGTACTTAAGTAACTAACTATTAAGTCTTGAAACCATTTTGATGTAATCTCGGAAGTATTGTACATATACAATACTTTATTTCTTTGATCACATGATAATTTGAAAAGCTGTTAACATATATTTCGGACAGTACTAGTACTCAAACAAAATATGTTTTTGGACACTGTATGGCTACTCACACTTCAACAACAGTGTATTTAATACCGTTTTGCATAGTGTAGTTCATTGACAGAATAAAACACACCATTTTAACGTTAATTCTGATGCACTTTTTATAATAAAAGAAGATCTAACTAGCAAATTCTAGAGGGACGCCATTACGTTGAATTGCCGTGACGCTCCTTTGAACCAGGTTTACTGCTTATAAGTATTAGATTATTGAACATCAGAACGAATGCCGTTCAATCGCCGTCTTCTACTCCGTTCGCATTGAAGTACGATTTTTACGGGAGGAAAATGGTTGTCACTTATAATGCCTCAGTTACTATTGCCGCGACGGCTTCTGATGAGTTTACAATGCCCGTACGATATCCAAATCATCCTTTCCATTCGGCCAACACAGGGAGACCCAGTCATCATCGTACGGATTCACGGGCATTGCAGCCTCTACGATTTTGTTTACAAAATGTAACTCCGCACTATGACAAATTTTGAAAAATCACAAGCCCGTTGCCCGTAGATACATCGCAGGTTGATCGCATCATTCTCGCAGGGGCACCGCACATTGATCGCGAGGACATCACAAAAAATTTGATAATCATATGGATTCACAAAAATGATCGTAGGTTCTTCAGATAATCGTAGAGAGCCCGCATTGACATCGCAGGGGCATCGTACGATTTTTGAACGGATATCGTGAAGATTGCGCTATGACTGTGCGGTTTCCGTACAATCTATGCAAAGTCTCTGCAAGGACTGCCCCGCTCTGTCGCCGAAAGAAACCCAGGGTGACCGTAAAGAATGTAAACACAGAGCCATCTACGAGTCCTGAAAAATGGTACCGAAAATCGTAGACAAAGAAATCCTACGATGCCCCTGGCAAATATAACTGAAGGACAAGTAAGGTCGTGAAAAAAGGGCCCGACTATAAAAAATGATCCTACGTGTAATGTAGAGAAATGCATGAAGAAAACCAAGGTTTAAGAAAAAATAAATGCTTTATTTGGGCACAGTTTGGTCTGAGTCTCAGCTGATTGACACTGTTTCTTTTCGTGGTTAATGGGCTAGTACACAGAACATGGGCGAGCAGCGCAGACTGCTCAGACGAGCCTCGGCATAATTATGCGCAGTGTCGCCAGAGCATTCGCTGCCCGCATACACAAAGTTATGAAGGTTCCGTCCAAATACATACCTCTAGCCCCACTAGCTACATGTGGCTGAATATGCATTTTTAAATTATGATAATATGAATCTTCGGTTGGTCCAAATAATTATAAGTCTAACATGTTATATCTAATTTTGTCACATTTGACTCGCTGGTGCTGTGATGGGCGTGTGTGTGTCCCGTATAATGTATGCGCGACACACGAATTAGTTTTTTTTACCTGAGTCGAGGGTTGTTAACTGAAAATGTGTGTGTTCCGTATTGTTAAAATCACGTGACTGTGACGTACGTTGGCCACCCTGCTAACTATACCTATATTGTACTTTCAAAGATAAATGAGAATCGATGTAAACAAACACGGGCAAGTTTACCTTGATTTCGGGCGTGCAGGTAGTCTCAGTTAACAGTTATATTGAACCTACCACAGATTATTGTATATGCGCGTAGCAGTGAATAATCATGCTTTACCTGTTTAAAAGAAAAATAGAATAACCTCATTACTATGCATCTTTGAAAGCACAATAGACTACTATGCCTAATATATAAACAGCTATACACAGGTTGGGGAAAAGCCTAAAACCAACTATTATAGCTTCTTTCAGCTATAATAGCTTCAAAAGGCCAGCGAATTGGTCACTGGAAGATAAGTTTTTTCGGAAATACTTTTAAATCGCTCCGAGTCGCACCTCCTCCTTTTTACAACACACACGAAAACATAAGACTAATGTCCACTGTATCTTATATTCTCTCAGCACCCTCCCGGTTTTGGGGTAGAAAACACTATTTTTGCCGTTTTTATTCCATAGGCTGATGATTTTGATAAAAGAAACGGATTAAATGTTTATTTCTTCAATTTTCTTGAAGAATATCAAAAGTTCGATGTTCAGTTCCACCATTGCTATCCCAGAAGCAGCAATTTATGTCTGGTTCCCCGCCTGCAGCTACTTTCAGAATCCATTGGGTAAAGTATGGTGGATAATATGTACCTTGATAGGCAATCGGAATTTGATTATAATGTTATCCTTACGGTCTGCATTGTATATTTCCACGTCTTCTTTGTTTGATTGAGTTAGTGTGGTTATGAAATGAATTTTGATGCCTAAGTTGGCATTGTGTTTACACAATTTGTATTTATTCATGTGCGGATCCAGAGGGGGGGGGGGGGGGCAGGGGGTCCGAACCCCCCCTGGAAAATTACAAAAATATAGGGTTTCTTTAAAACTTTCTTAGCAATACTGGTCCGGACCCCTTTAAAATGACAAAGCTACCAATCCAGCATGTTGGGCCATCATCGGCCCGCCAGCGAAACACCATTAAAATGGCGTTCCGCTGTCGGGCCATTGATGGCCTGTTAGTAGTATTTGAATCCTTCCTCCCCTCATCAAACTAAAAACAAAAAAACAACAACAAAAAACGTCAAAGTTGGACCCCGTCTGAAAAAACTTCCTGGACCTTCGCATGAGCCATAATTAAATCTTTTTTATCCATCAGTATGATGTTTGTAATTCAAAGACCCATGCACCATATTAACCCAGTAATCAAGCTATAAAAGTCGCTATAAAAATTCAGGGGTGCGAACAGGGTGTCAGAAGATATATAAAAAAGAGGACCCCCTATCAAAAATACAAGAGATTTAGACACTTTTTGTTTCAGCAATTATTATCGAAAAGAGGAAATCCCGCCTGAGAGAATGTCGATTAGTGAGAAAAAAAAAGTGCATGAACAACTGGTATACATGTATCAATGGTTTGTCTGTCATCTTTGGGGTGTCCGCAATGCACAGGGGAGTTCATGGCCGAACGCTGAGAACTGCACTGCCACCCCTCCACCCCAGAACAGTTGGCATCTTAGAAGCAGAACTGCTTATGTCTGACTTCTATCTCCAAAAGGCCTAAGTATAAAGGCACTTTTGCAGTGGTCATTTATTGTTGTCATAGATTGTGACAATCAAGCAAATTGCTCGAATAATGCAGGAAATGACAGACATGTCTGCATGGATTATGTGAGCTACATATGCGCTAAATTCTATACATGTACAAATAAAACGTCAGTGAAATGTGCTCTCTATCCAGGACACTGGCAAATAAATTAATAATATTTTTGATTTCATATTATGGTACGCATTACCTACCATACTTTATCCAAAATGATTCTGAAAGAAGCTGCATGCGGGAAACCAGGCTGAAATGCTGCATCCTGGGATTGCAATGGTGAATAGAAACAGCAGTTGATTGAAATTCTTCAAGAATTTTTACAAAATAAGCATTCCATCGGTATCTTTTATCGTAATTGATCGTCTTTTGGATAAAAACGGCAAAAACAGTGTTTTCTACGCAAAAATCAGGAGGGTGCTGGAAGAAAGTAAGATACAGCGGACATTAGTCGTATGTTTTCGTGTGTGGTGTAAAAAGGAGAAGGTGCGACTCGACGCGATTTAAAAGTATTTCCGAAAAACATGTCTTCCAGTGACCAATTCGCTAGCTATTTGAAGCTATTATAGCTGAAAGAAGCTATAATAGTGGCCTTTAGGCTTTTCCCCAACCTGATACATACCTGTTGATCTCTGGATAGAGACAAAAATAAGGAAGGCAACTCTGCTAAAAAGTTGATATATCTGTAACTGCCGATATTTTGTAAAGAACAGATCATGCTCGCAACAGAAAGCGATTAACTGTATGCAGCGATTATGCCTCAAACAGCGCTATTTTGTAGCAGACCGTTACGCAACGATAGCATTCATGATATGGATAAACACAGACCGCCACGTAGCACGTTGCCTAAGGGAGAGCGGGCAAGTTGATCCACATTTTTTAAATATTTGACTGGGGATATCTTTTTGCTTTTAAATGTATACTACACTGTCAAGTATTAGCTACAACTTGGGAGAAAGAAATACAGGCATAAAGTGACATCAGTGCTTGAAACCAACTACACCCATCTCTTGTTAAATCATCTACTGGTGTTCCAGGAATAAGTGATCATTGTTACGTCATAAGATGGTCAAGACGGAAGGGGGGAAGTTTTATTAGATGACCCCTTTTAGGCTGTGACAATACCACCTGAGAAAAATAATGCATGCAACTCGTTCTACTATATTTAGTACTTAATGTACAAAAAAACAAAAAAAAAACACCGACTTCACATGAATATACAATTACAATACCTACGGTGATACTTTTGCCTATTTGGCCTATTTGGCCATCCTATCTGAAACACGTTCCCACTATAAGATGGTTTCCAATGGCATGAATTAACCTTAGAGTGTCTCGTTTCAGCCGTTCACCAACTAGACGTAAAACACATTATAAAACAAATCAAAAATAGCTCATGAGCGCAGTCTTAACCGGTATCACGATTTATTGCTGTTCTTCCACGGCTTCTTTAGAAAATATGTCTTTATCTTGGTTGATCAAACCCGCTGACACTTGGGTCAGTCTAACATATATATTTTACTTCTTTTTACTTCGTTTTACTGACACTTGTCAAACCAATTCTTCTTGTGCCACGTTGGCCAGTGAACTAAATATATCTCCTATCAACACTTTTTCTCGACGACTCTTGTGCCACGTTGGCCAGTGAACTAAATACATCTCCTATCAACACTTTTTCTCGACGACTCTTGTGCCACGTTGGCCAGTGAATTAAGATATACGTATCTCCAATCGCCACTGTTCCTCGACGATTCTTGGTCTCGCTAGGGGCACTGTTCCCCACTCTGATAGTGGTCCTATAGTGGACAAACTATTTCTACAACCTTAGATGACAGGAGCCTCTGGGGCCTATCTCTCCCCTGTGTTGGAGGGCCACACATAGAGACAATAATGTAAAAAAATAATCTACTGATAGAGCATATTGGTTAACCAGAATCTCTCTATCGTGTGTTGTGGAGTTGGTTGTTTTAATATCCAGAATAGAAAATAAGAAAGGCAGCAAGGATCACGAATCGATACAATCAAGTACCTCACTTGTCCCAGGATACCAAATGTGAAAGTTACAAAATCACAATACATCACAAACAAGAGCCAAGAGGTCAGCCCTTTCCCTTCAGGTGACCACAAGGAAGCAATGAACACACGCAAAAGCATGACAAGCACAAGACACATAAATATGATCCTTTATGCAAAACATAACATTTTTTGAAACAACAGAATAATTTTACTGACTTGCCCAAAAGGATAGGTTTTAAAGAGCACAAGCAAAGATAATATGATATAATTCAAGTAACAGCTGAATAAAGACGATCTCCATATGCTGTCAAATTTGTTAAGGTAACATATATGACAATATAAAGTATACGAGGGTTGTCCCAGTAAATCGTGGACTTTTGTTATAACAGGAGACTGTGTACCAGTAATTCTATGATATTTTCATGATGTGTTTATATACTTATGGGAACCATTTTGTATAAATATGGGTGGAATCGCAGCTTAGATAACAAATTTATGAACCTTTACTTGACGGTATGTCGGCGTGAGCGGCACACGTCATTTTTTGTAATGAAACTATTCTGGTCCAAAAGGTAGTGTACATTCAATCAAATTTCGCTTTGTTTTTTGAAACAATACATTACCACATCACCTAGTACCCATGCAAAGTAAAGTGTTGAAAATTTGAAACGTTTATGACCATTCGCATTGATTTTATAAACGATTTTACATACCTACTACATTTTTTTTCAGAAATGCTTAGGTTAGAAAAACGGTACGGCGCAAAAATTAGATTTTTAACAATTTTTAGCTAATTAATCACATAAAACTTCGTTCTTTGAATGTTAAATGATTGGTCGAAGAGTCACTTGTGTCGTAAAATAGATTTTGTGTAAAGTTATTTTAGTAATATCACAAAGACAATCTCATTTTCATCAATTTAACGGCACACATGCTATTTTTCTGTAAGTTATTTTAATGGTAATATGTTGTCTCTTATTAAATCAAAAAGATCGCGCTTGTTTGATTGCTTAACATATATAAACTAACTATTTAGTCTTAACTGGAACCAGGGAGACTTACTCACCAAATATATGGCAATATGTGTCACCCTATAAGCTTATTTAAAAAGAGTAGAGTCAAAACATTTGACCACCCCTCTCTGAAAATACAGCAAAATAATTTGTGACGTGCTCCGCATACGCAGAGATACCCTCAAGTAAAGGTTCATAACTTTGTTATCTTAACTGTGATTTCACCCATATTTGTAGAAAATGTTTTGTAGATGTATATTAACATATCATACAAATTTCATAGAACTCCCGATAGACCATCTCGTTTTATAACATAAGTCCACGATTTACTGGGAAAACCCTCGTATGATATGGTCCTATTGTCGTCCAAAATGTTGTCAAAGATATAAAAAAAAAAGGCTGGAATGCTAAGATATGGTGGATTACATTGTTGTAATATTTATTTGGGTTGATTTATATATTGAGTTAATGCTAAAAAATCAAGTCAACATTATTTCAGTCAAAAGGGAGGGAGAAAGAAAAGGAGAATAGGATTGACTTAAAGGCCCTAACCAAAACTCAAATTGGATTCAAGTAAAACAAATTTCATTTTGCCAGCAAGCCAAATATGACAGGGCCATCTCTCTGAAAGCTGCAGCAGAGATCACACCTTCTTTCCAACCAAAGAATTTACCTGAAGGAAACTAAGTTAGCTTTAATCAGTAAGAGCAGCAGAATAGTTTTGTGTACTCAGTTACTATATATAACTGTTAATCACATTGTACAAACATAGCCAGTAATATAATACAGGCTAATGTCCATGCATATTTAAGTCCATTTATGAATCAAAACTTTTCATTACTAAACGTGATAGGACACAAATAATATTTGCTGCCAGTTCATATAGAATTTAGCATCTTTAAGCTGGTAAAATAAAATAAAAATATACATGTTACTTTTAATACTATGCATTATAATTGTCTGTAATGAGTTACTTTTTAAAGAGACTAAGTCTGCAACTGTGAGCATTTTTCGATTTTTTTTAAATCATTTGTAAAAGTAGAATTAAGCTATGTTTTCACAATAAATCTGTTCACTATAGCTGAAAACTGCATGGAAAAGTGAATTATCTTATAAAACAGGTGTGTTTTCTCTTGTTGGTAATTATTTGCGTCCCTCCAATAGTTATAGACAGGTAATTTTAACATAAATGCTATTGTTTTGATACTGATAATTTGTTAAGATTTACGAAATTGGTAAAATGTATACCTGAATTTTAGTTTTTTACTGTGTTCTTGAAAAATAGAAACATTAGTTGTAAAATTAAAAGATCAAAAAGTTAAAACTATGCAGCTTTAAAGAGGCTATCCCCATATCAAATTGTATACCCACATTTGCATATACAGATGATGACACATTAAGGACATCGGACAGTCTTAATGAAGGATTGCCCATAAAAATGGCCAGAAAAATGTTTCAAAGAAAACGATAGTTTTTCCATAAAAACGATTGTAGGTTCAGCTCTCGAATAATCTGCAAAAGTGTTTAAGTGTTTTTCTCATTGGTCAAGTACCTATTTAAAATATGGGTTGAACCCCTGTTTTTGCTATTCAACATATAGAAAATAGGAAAAGTTTTACTGAAGTGCTCCCCCCCCACCCGTGACCAAACTAATCCTTTTGCATACTTTTGTAGTTTTATATTTCACACATCATATAAAAACGGCATGATTGGTCACGGGGGGAACGATGTTAAAATGCTCAAAAACAATTAATAATAAAAAAATTATCCGCAACTTATTTTGTACAAACCTGTAGGTAATTATCAATTTACAATGGCATGTATCAGGGCTTTAGTTATGATTGTGTACCAAGCATTAATTGTCTTATTTCTCAACCAAAACATATGCTGTGGGTCCTCAAAAGAACTGTCTCAATGAGACGGTTCTTTTAAGCACCAAATTATAGGTTAAATCTGATGATTTAAAACAAATATTAAAATCTGAAGCTCAAAAATTGTGTTTATCTAGACTATGACTTATACAGTATGAAGTTATGATACATCTGAGTGACCATGTCAAACTGGCTGAACTCATATACAATAGGTAATTGTCAAAAGTTATGGACAGCATACTTATTTGGAAGAAGCTATGAAATCTTCTCAACCTGAATTTTTTGCAAACCCATCACTTTCGTCGCAAGTTTTAAGCCCCAAACATTATATTTCCATTTATTTAGGTGAATACCCGGCGAAACTTTGACTTTCTGTGAAATAAAATTTGGTCACAAAAAATACCCCACCCCCTAAACCCTAATGTCCTGGCATATTCATTCAATATTTTCAAAATATTTTTATTTTTCTAGGTTCACTTAATGTCAGGGCTTTATTTAAGCACAAAAATATAGTTGTCAAATATGCATTATCCGAGCAACAGGCTGTCAAAATTTGGGCAGATTGAATAGGAGACTGTCCAAGGTCCTTTATACTTAACTTTAAAATGATTTTAGTATATCTCCAGCATACATTTCATTGTTTATTGAATACAACTATGGTGACTTGCAAATCTACACATTTGCACATGCCGGACTGAGCCTTTATTGTGTCGCACTGCAATAAGTACCAAAATTTATTATGCTGCTTATTTGATTTATTCTTCACATTAAATCAAACCAAAGAGTTCCACTAGTAGTTTAAAATCATATAGTGCTTTTAATATAATTAAATGGTAAATACAAAAAAAAAATGATTTATAACTGCACAAATAGGTGCCTTTTCAATTACAATTAAACTGCCAGTCATTTGCTTTTAATAAAAAAAGATAGTGTCATGTAAGAATTGTTAGGGTAGTGTAGTAAACTTTGATAATGCAGGGTAACCCATTAACTTCATATGAGCTAGCAAATATTATCTTTACTGACGTTCCAATGTTGTACTTCTTTTGTGGATAATTTGTGATATTTTTGTCTTGTGTTTTTTATGCTTTCACGTCTGTTCATTGCTGCCTTGTGGTCATCTAAAGGGAAAGGGCTGAGTCCTTGCTCTTGTTTTTGATGTTTATTGTGATTTAGGTACTTCCAATTAGGTATCTTGGGACATGTTTGGTACTTGATTGTATCTATTCCTGATCATTGCTGTCTTACTTATTTTTATATAGCGAGTTTGTAGTAAACCATATTGAACAAAGCTTCTGAGGAATTATGAAAATCATTGGTCAAGTGATAGCACTGTACTACAGCTGTAGTAATATAGTAATATATTTGAAGTTAAGTAACGTATACAACACTATTATCATAGATGTATATATATTGTTTTGTTGGATACTGGCTGTCGGCTGCATTTATTTAAGAGCTTTCAATGCAATGAGCATGTCCATAACTAAGCATTTGATTTATTTTTTTTTGCACAATAGAACTTGAGACTATTATAGGGTAACAGCGTTAACATGGCTGTAACACTATGAAGCCACAATTGCCGGAAGCTAATATGAGCCATTTTGCATATTATACTCTTATACACATCTAATGTATGTTTAAAAAATCATAGAGTACAAAACTACTCCTCAATGCAAAAAGGAACATACGTAACATCCAAAAGATCTGCTTATGGAATGCCCCCAGTTCCATTTAGCAGATTTTTTGGATGTTATGTATGTTATTATTTGATATATGGTTTCAAGATTAGCATGCTACTCAAGCATAATTTACTGCTGGTAAGGCCAGTTGAATATATCTGTTTTTTTTGAATGGCTTGACTTTATTCCATGCTTTTTAGCGATAATGTGTTTGTTAGTTTTGAAAAATTATAAAGTGGTAAGTAGCTATTTTTAAATGTCTGCAAAAGATATTCTTATAAGAAAGGGAGCTGATCTTTGCAGTTTTGGATAGGTGAGTTAATCGTCTTTGTGGCAGCATCAAAAACTAGACTGAATAATCAGTAATAAACATTTTAGAAGAAACAACAGGCATAATGATTTCATAGAAATAGGGTTGAAATGCAAAATGTCACGTAAATAACATCGTGGATGGCATAATTTTGTTTTAAATAATAAGGTTTAGTTGCTTTATGTTTGGGCTGTATAGAAATGTAAAACATTCCATGTAATTTGAACGAATTTTAGTGGGTATTGTGCATAACAGGATGTTACAGGCTTATATGACACTTTTCAGAGGGCTAACATGTTTCAAAAACAAATGTCAGACATTGGGCTATAATGAGTAAATTCCCCTTGAGGGGAGCACATTCATCTATCACATTGCCTATTTCTGGCTACTCTGCAAAGTGTCCATCCCATTTTTAAAGTTCTAAATTGAGTTAAAATTATAGCAAATTACTGTTATGAAACAATGACACCCATCCACGGACTAACATGAAAACACACACAATGAAAGTAAAATAAAAACACACAAACACACGCAGCAGATCTTATCATAATGTGCACCTTTTACTATAATAATTATAGTTGTTCAAACTTATAAAACAAGAATGTCTTTAATTTCAGAATGAGTTCCAGTGCACCATGTGTGTGCAGATACTGTGGTAAGGTGTATCACAGTATTTCAGGTCTGCACAATTACGAAGCCTCACACCAGCGCACAGCACCATATAAAACGGACCATGGAGTGATATATTCGTGTTCGTGATCATTTTCATTCCATGGATATGATCATCATATTTTATATCGTGTTTATGATCATTTCTTACAGCACCTACAAATGATAAGAACGAGCCACCTATAACAAAAATGTTTGACAGATTTGTGTTTCGGTAGGGTGTTAAGACATGTTGCTAGCAAGACTAGGACTTAAATCCGAGTAAAACTAGTGCAAGAGAGATTGTTGTCTGAATTCGTGGATATGATCTCTGAAGCTGAAATGCCGAGAAAAACTTGTTTTTGAATGATCTCGTGAACCAGATCAGACTCAAGATTATCAATAACACCGCTTACAAAGCTCGATGTGGGTTCTTCTCTGCGCTTTGTTTGAATAAAATCCAAAAGGTTTAACGAGAGATATATCGAAAAGTCTTACCTTGATGCGAGGATTTTTCCAAAACAAATTTCGCGTTCCTGACCAAAAGATCACGTGGATTCCCCAAACTGAGTCGTCGTAGCTCATGATGGCATTTGTATGTACATGTGGCCTTACGAAAAGGTTGCATATTGGCCAAAGTTCTTTGGTAATGTGATAGAAAGCATAGCTACATGTAAAACGCATTACGCGATTACTAAATGAAAAATAATGCATAACGATTGTAATGTTTTGTTATACGTAACTGTGACAAAATAATTTATTTCTTGAAACAATGACATTTGGTTTAAACAGTATTTATTTCAAAACTGTGAAGTCCATATATATTATTCCAAAAAGCATAATATATATTATACAGTATCAGAATTGGACAACACGCTGAATAGCTTTAAGCTATCCTCTCAAGGACATTTCTAGAAATTGTTTAACTGCATTGCCATTCCTGCTTCCTTCTCAGAAACCTAATCGTTCTCCATTAGTGTTACAAATCGGACAGGACATTAAGCTATGCACCGTATTATGTTTCATCAGTGTTACAAATCGGACAGGACATTAAGCTATGCACCGTATTATATTTCAGACCTTTTAAGTGCTGGGAAGCTGATTTGCTGCTATTTACAGAGAAAAACATACGCATTGGAGTTAATTCCGTCTTATATTTTCATGCGTTGCTAATCTCAATAGGCCTTATTTGGACAGAAAATCAACTCTGTTCCATGCATTCATGTAATTGCCTTTATGCGTTTGTGATTTTTAGTTCCAATGCACGCTAGCGTTTTGCTGTTACCAACAGTTTAACAAAGGACTCTCATAATCAACATTTGTGGTATATTGCAATACAGAAGCGAACATATAATACACTGATCAGACTGCACTTAAAAGCGCAGTCTGATTAGTGCATTAAATGTTCGCAAGTTACGTAAAGTCCATTTTAACAAAACCACACAGATCAATTGCTTCAAGCGTCTGACAGGCACAGCGGAGAGGGAGATATGATATTTCCAATACAGTTGTAGTTGAATGCGAGCTAGTTCGGCGACCGATTTTAGCGACTTTTTAGACTACAAAGAATTAATTTAGACCAAACAATAGATATGATTGTAAAGCGGTAGACCTAATAGTAAAGGAACAGGGATTTAATAAGTGTATTTCACATACAAATGACAACGAGCCGAGCTGATATTAATAACTGTATTATCGACCAAAGATTAACGAAAGAAATATGTATGACTGTTGTGATTTGATGTAAAAAAATGAATATCAGTCTGGGATATCACAGAGGAAAATGTAGAAATTTGTTCTTTCTCATTCTTCTATACGGTACGTATATAATCTTTCTGTATCTTTGAATAGGTTTTACTCTCATAATCTGCCATTACTGTTTACTGTTCGTATATTCTTGCGTTTGGTCTGACTATGCACAGAAAACATTGCTGCTCATATTTTTGCTAAATTATTTTTGGATTCATTATTTTGAAGCTTTACGTCTCAGTCAACATTTTTTTCATTATGTCGGGACGATTCCCTGTTTCCCTGGGTTGAACCAGTGCTTAGCAGTGGATATGCTGTGACAGGCTTTTTCACATAAAGTATACTCTGGTTGACTCAAACTTCATAGGACAACAGTTTTCAGTTCGAGTTAAACTATACTTTTCTGACTAACGATGGATTACGTTCGGTTTCCTGTCCAACTAAATGTTGTATCGGTAACATTCAAAGAAACTTGAGTTTTAACTCTTTGCATGCTTGGTAATTTTGCATGTTTTTGTCATCTGCTGAATTTTTCAAAACCTCTTTTTTCGAAATCTTTCAAGAGTGTAAAACAGTTTGGATCCAGATCAGACCCGACGTATCGTCGGGTCTGATCTGGGTCCAAATTGTTTGCAAAGGTTATCAGCAGACGACACTAGTAGGTAAAGAGTTAAAATGCTTTTCGTTAAATATGATAGAACCCAAACATTGGTATACTCCTTATGGAAAATAATCGTGTATTTCGTGAGTACAAAATGAAATTGTCTCACTTACCCACAGCACATTGTTTGATATGAAGCAGGCATAGGGGAAAACAGAGTGACACAAATGTAGATCAAAATTGTTCAACTTATCTGGAAATGAGTTATCGAGTGTCAGCTGTTAGATGATCCGTCATGTACATGAGCATGTCAACTTTTTTGTCATATTATGTCATATAGTGTCTAACTATTCACACCAACGCGATGCGTAGCTGCGGCTAACGTAAATAAATTTTCCATTTTAAAAGGAGTGCTAGCCTAGTTGATTTCGTGTTCCCAAAGATTCTATTGTTACATGTAAGTCATCAGGGCATTTTACACTTTATGTTACTTCACGCTGAAGAGCTCCGCTGAGAAACTCGGTGAAAATAATGCCAGACGCTTATTAAAAATCAATAATATACTGAGGGAAAAAAGTTTAGCAATTATTTATAATGGGGTTTCCTAAATGAAGCCTAAATGGCAGAAACTAGCTATTCTGGCCCAGGAAATATGCACACTCTAGTTTCAGTTCTATGGTGCAGTCTTTGCTTCCAAGGGATACCCTTATAAGAACATATTTGACTTCACTACAGCTGGTGACTGGGACTGTGTGGCGGCGGTAGAACGTCTCCCTGTCCTTCACTATAGTGTAGATTTTAATTTCTTGTCCTTTGGGATCATGGGTTTCATTGTTGAACTTTGCAACTATTAGAGGTCACTGATGAAGCTTAAATGGCAGAAACTAGCTATTCTGGCCCAGGAAATATGGATACTCTAGTTTCAGTTCTATGGTGCAGTTTTTGCTTCCAAGGGATACCCTTATAAGAACATAATTCCCATAGGTGATATTTAGAGCATTAGGTATTTTTAATTGTCAGGTTCGCAAACATGTCAATTGTTTGAAAATGACCTAATGGCTACCCGCAAGTGGTCAAAAGAAACAAAATCCGACTTCCTAGTGAGGATTTGATCTGCTGAGCATTTTAATTTCAAACGCTATTTAATTGAAAGGGAGATAATTCGGAAAAATACGATTTTCAACTAAAAACTGTACGACAGGGGTGAACATAAAATTCAGTTTTAAACCGTTTTTCACTTTCTTGCTTTTGGTTCTGAACATTGAACAGAAAAATGAAACTTTTAGTTGAAAACTATTCGCACTTTTGCCAAATTAGCTGTTTTAGCAAGGGGGCATAAAATCAGACTTTACAATATGTGAATGTCAGCATGTTAATGTCCTCGTACTCGTGAACGTTTGTCAACATATAGTTTTGACAATATGAAATTAAAAGTCCTATTTCTTCTAAACTGTGGATCCTCAAAGTATATTGCTAAACTTTTTTCCCTCAGTATATGTACATAAATATGCCCGATTATTTTATAAACACTTTATCGAAAGAAAATCATATTTCAAATCGATGCTGAAAATTTCAACGCAAAATTTTGAGTAGTATTTAAGATATTGCAAGTTATAAATTCACCAAAATACGTAGGGATAACGGAGAATTACCTGTGTATTCACCGAGTGCGTAAAGATGATCCAGAGCAGGATGTGACTTAGCACGGTTTAAAAGAATATGCTCCACATTATTTTTATAGAACTGAGGTCAGAGATCAAGATCAAGGTCATGGTGAGCCTAAAGTAGTACGCCACATTTTGCGACCCTGAGATACATTAACACAAAAATAATTCCTATGGCAAATTATATAGGAGATATGCTCCGAACATGATTATTCTAAATTTGAGTCCAGTGGTCAAGGTCACAGTGACTCCAAAACGGTACGCGACATTCCACAGCCCCAAACGTAGGTTTATCAACCCGATGCTCGTTTTGTACTTTTTGTCAATTTAGGGCGTTTTGACTACGAGACGTTTTACTGTAAACGATCTTTATATGCTAACAGAAACCAATTTTACCGACTTGGCTTACTGGAGATACTGGAGACTGGGAAAGCCAGTGCAATTCTCGACGTTGGGCAAACTGGAGACAATTGAGATACATACCACTGCAGGAACAAGTTGATAATTTTTCACTTATCGATATTTTTGCTAGCGACGCTAGCGAGATTCGAGCCTGGGTGGCAGAGGTATGATCCAGCTAGTCAAAGCTAAACACGCTACCGACTGAACTATCTGGGTACCTTAAACTTGTTTTTAATGTAGGTCATATAAGCGCCCCTTTGCTGCTTGAGCTATTTTTAGACAAGTATTTTGGAAGAGTCCTGGATCTACACTACTGTAGCCAGTTTACATATTCAAAATAAATGCATGTGCGGTATAACAAGCCAAACAGCAAATCCTTCCTACATGTACAAGTGCGTCTCTATAAGTTTGGTTCCCGTTTCTATGTATGATAAGTATTTGGTCACAACCGGGTAACCTATTCCATTCCGAATGTTCGCCGCCTACATATAGCATTCAAACCATGCTGAATATTGTATGCACTATAGTCGTCTCCTGTTAAGTTGTATTAAGTATGTATTTTCAGTCAGAGCGGGAAAATGTGGATCCTGATCAGACGGTTTCTACAGTGTTTTCAAAAATGAGTTTGGACCCAGATTAGACCCGTCAATCTAAACTGTTAAGCACTCTGGTGGTACTATTCCTGAAAGATTTTGCTTTTGAAAAAAAAAAAAAAATAGAATACACAGACGACAAAATGGCATGCAAAACTAAACATCATACAAAGTCTTCAGCAGCAGTATCCTTGATACTGCCCCACCGAGAGCTGAACAGTCATGTATTTAACCAACAGCAAATGATAAAATCAAGTCATATTATGTTAAAGGCCCGCCCCACCTTTACCGCAAGTAAATGTTCATCATTCTAAGCTGTTTATTTTCGTGTTGTTATTCTTTTCTTGATGGATGTCCAATTGTTTGGTCTGAGAATTTGCCTATACCTCTGTACTATGTTATTTCGGGCAGCGAAGGCTCTGGCGAGTCTCCGCTGGTCGCCTAGGTGATAACCAACATCTCATAAGCTATCATGCTATCTATGTAGTATAAGGTATATTATAGGTCCATGTTGGCTGTGCAGAAACATTTTTGATTCGTAAAAATTTTTTTTTTCTTAGCCGTTATTTTAAACATGTGTTTTGGATGCTTAAAACAACCGTATTATGGAGACGGTTCTTTTGAGCATCCACAACATATAATCTGTAGACTATGGATTTTGAAATGAAAAACCAATCAATAGCGCACTCTTTTCTGGAGGCCTGGATTATTAAGAAATGTCCGAATAATCCCTATCACGGTGTTCTCTTTGTTCATATATATACGTTACTCTAAGGGAAAGTTTGCTATTATAGTTAATTATCCTATATTAATGTAATCTGTGGAAACCTGAGCGTTTCATGATATACTCCAAGGTTGTTCGTAAATGGATTTTGCCTTTTAGATGCGCATGTTCCAGCATGTTACTATGTCAACAGTAAATAACTTTGTCAATAAACTGTACATGACAAACCTTTCATCTTAACGTTTTTATGACTTTCTGTTCTCATTGATTTCCTTTTTATAGACTTGACAGTGCCAGCCTGACCATTCATTGTCATCCTCTTGTTGCTAGCCTTGTAGGATGGCTATTATAGTTGACTAAGTTTGCAACCTATATGGTAGCATTGGCTAAATGGTGTAGCATGAGAAAGCCCTTTCTGTGAAAATTACCTGTTTGTGTCACAACACTAAAATGACCCACCCAACCCATCGCCATCTCCGCTTTCGGAGATGGCAATGAGGTGGTTGTTTCATTTAATAGATCATCACTTACGTTTGAAACAGCTTTCAAATGGCTTCTGTACTTTCAGTCAGAAGACGACAATCCACTATAGTTTAGTGCTGAAAGGTGGCAAGTTTTTTGAAAAGCTTGTACTTGTTTGTATTCAATATTACTTTGAAAGAGAACATTCAAAGTGAGAGAACTCAGGATTTACAAGTATAACTGCAACAGCAGTAAGTCTATTACAAGTGTAAGCTTTTACAAAAAGCTTGACTTACGCTAAGTTAATTAATATAAGATTGTTATTCTGAGCAAGTCATGCTTTTAACGAAGGGGAACATACGTAACCTAAAGTTTGTTCTGAATTTAAAACTCTAAATTAAAAATTCTGTTGACCATTGCATTTTTTTTCACTAATTTCAATACGAGAACCGAGTCTATGACACGCACCATGTGTCATATATTTTCGGGTTTATTTTAAGACAGGACACGGGTTAAGATTGCATAACCATGAGAAAGTCATGAACATTGACTTAAAAAATCCAGCCAATTGACACGTTTGTTTGTGTTACACCGATGTTGACGTGCCAGAGGTCCCCAGTTAAACAAAAAGTTAACGTAATCCCCCAGTTGTTTTTTTTTCTTCAAAAATATCACATTATAATTCTTTTAATGAAAATAGTAAGTGATCCGTTTAAGTGTTTATTTTTTAAGTGCCAGAAATGAAAATCCCAGATCAGACTGCTTTTAGAGCAACCTACTGTTCAGGGACTATTTCTTTGATTTCTTCAGCAAGTAATGAGTAGATTACTAGGATGTCTTAGTTACCGACCTTGAACTCACGTTTGTACGTAGAACAAAGAAATTAGTTGTCAGGGCATCTAGTGTAGGACCATTTCTTATCATATTGTCATAAGAAAACAGAGTAGACCCTGATCAGTCAGCTCTTACACAGAGAAGACCCTGATCAGACAACCCATACAAGAGCTCCCTGGTCTGCGTCTGCTATGTTTGCAAAAGTGTTAAAAGGTATGAGGTAAAGGGTTAACCCTTTAGGCACAATATGATTCTTCCTTCTGGTTTGGGGCCATAAACTTGGGATGGTCCATTGGTTATACTGAGGGATCACAGGTTACAATTTCCAGCTTGATTTGTATTTCTTTCTCTGATGATAGTTTTCGTCTTAGCAAATAGTGTAAACCCTGATAAAATGCCGCATTATGCGACTTTTCATCTGTGTCTTCATTATATGCCAAAGTAAGGATTTAGAGGTCAATTGTAAACGAATGGTAAATTAAAGGCGGCCTTTTCGACAGGCCCCCAGATTAGAGTGCGTAACTGAAAATTATTTTTCTTATTTCTCAACCAAAAAATATGTTGTGGGTACTAAAAAGAACCGTCTCGATGAGACGGTTCTTTTGAGCACACAAAACACATGTTTAAACTGATGGATAAGAAAATAATCACAATTTTACGCCATTTCTTAACTTAACATGTATGTTTTCGAAACTGCTATAAGTAGCAAAATCGGCTGAACTGGTTCATTTACATAATAGGGGAGAGCTTTTAGACTTTGGTTATTGTAATTCTTTGATAAGGCTTGCGTATGCAATAATTGATAGCTTTTATCTGAATTGGCTGGCCACATGCACAGTGTCCCAGTGGACAACGTATATTCTGTTTTTGTATCATCCAGACATACAATGAGCCAAGTCACATCATACTTCCCGTGTACCATAGCTCGTGTATAAATGACGGAGTTTTAGATTAACTTGTTCTTTCTTGAATTCTGAAAAAAATCGTACTTGAACAGGTACCCATAAAGTAAGCAAATTGATGTCATATGCCATGATAACGAATGTGCAAGAGCGCTTTAGGGTGCATGTGCTACCTGGCATGAGAAATAATTCATACGCGACTCTCAGCGCTATTAAATGAATCCGAAATAGATACAACGTTGTACCCTCCTGTTTTTAGAAACGGTTGATATAATGGCTGATATTGACCCAGATAAGAGATCTCGAAATAGATACGTTTTGCATTGGACAAACTTGTTTTAGAAACGGTTGGTACATGTATAGACCCAGATGAGAGAGATCATTGGGTTCTACACTGTTATTACGAATTACATGTACCATAATACAATGTAGGGGTATAAACTTTGTCAACATTACGTATGTGTTTGTGAAAATTATGACTCTTCTTTTGTCCCAATATTTGTCTGTAACTCAAAAAACGTATTATGTCATATAGACTGCACTTTGAAAAATAAGAACAACTCTAAACTGAATTTGGTGGCAGCTGAATTGCCAATGATAATGGTGTAACCTTTCAGTTGCTTTGAAAGCTATGTTCTGTTCGAATGTATTGATCCAGGGATGCAATAATAAAAAGTAGAACTATTTATTATTTATCACTAAAATGTAAGAAATTAAGTGCAAGTTTTTGACCTAAAGGGTGGCTGCTCAGCTGCCAACTCTTTTGATGCTACTAAACGTAATATTTACAGTGCAGGTGGCATTTTTGTGAAATTATTTAGCAACATCCAGTCAAAAGATACGTTGTGGATACTACATAGGGCTGCGTTTCCTTTTAGACAAAGAGCATTATGTTTGTTATGAAAATACTCAGTTTTTGGGATTATAGTATTCATGGACCCTTTTTTTCTTGAAAAAGGGTGAATCAAACAGTTCAATGAGGAAATTATTTTCTTTCTGGTCCGTACAGATGAGCCCATTCATTTCGGCACACTGTGAAACTGCACGTTTGTGCACGCTCACTTGGGTCTCCACTTTTCGTATTTTGGATAAGTGAGTACAAAAACTGTTGTGCGTATTTTTCACGGAGACGATCACGCGTTGCGGGCACAGGCATTCTGTATCATAAACTGAAGATCAACTGAATCTCTTTAAGGTATGTAATAAATGCATAATCGACATAAATAGACAGACGCACAGGCTGTTACTTCGCTAGAAACATGTTACAAGACGTGTGACACACGGCAGCATCGCATGATCTAATCTATTATAGCATTAGGAAATGTCATATTATTTCTTGGACCATTCAATGCTTAACGTATTTTACGTATTTTAAGTACCTTTTTGAAAAAATCAAAAGTAAAGGTTTGCAATATTAAAATGGTCAATGTGCAACAACAAAACGACCATCAACGCTCCCACTTTACTTTTCAATATATATGACACTTAAAAACAACCCCTTCTTTCTATAAGCTGACAGAAATGTATAATTAATGAGAAAGTTCTACCTGTGATTCATTGAAATACAAAATGGGCAGTTCCATACTTATTTTACCAACATACATGGGAAAATCTATCAAAATGAAAATGGTTAAAGCTGCATAGTCTGTAACTTTTGATCTTCCAATTTTAAAAATAATGTTTTTATTTTTCAAGAACACAATAAAAATACTAAAATTCAGGTAAACATTTTACCATTTTCGTAAATCTTAACAAGTTATCACTATCAAAACAACTGCATTTATGTTAAAATTCAATGGTCTATAATTATTGGAGGGACGCAAATAATTACCAACAAGAGAAAAATACACCTATTTGATAAGATCATTCACTTTTCCATGCAGTTTTCAGCTGTACTGGACATTTTTATTGTGAAAACATAGCTTAATTCGACTTTTACAAATGACTTAAAAAGAAAATAAAAAATTTCGAAAAAAGTTCATAGTTACAGAGTATGCAGCTTTAAAGAGTTGAACATAAAGAAGTGGACAGAGACGGCCTTGTACTTTAGTATTAATTGAATGTAAAAGTAGACAAAATCAGAAACATTAACAAAAGTATCATTTTCAGGCTCGTTTGAAAGTACTTTTTTTTAGATTTTGGTATTAGCACTACTTAAATGTATAGTATTTTTAGTTTGCAAAAGGCGTTCATTTTGCCTTTTCCCCATTGAATACAAATGACTCGGGTTAAAAGTAAGCAAAGAAAGAACTAGAGGTACAAATGTCATAAGTTATTATCAGGGGGGGGGGGTGTCCTTGCCAGTATTCTGGAGGATACCTATAACCACTTGTGATTTTCTAAGGGGTTCCCTCTCCCACTGGAGCCACGCATGGAAGATGATTTTGAAAGTGATATGGCACATTTAATTGCCAGGCTCTTGAGCATTGCAATTATTATTGACTAAGTTTGCAATATGTATGGTAGCACCACTAAGTGGTGTAGCTTGGGTTTCTGTGAAAATTGCCTGTCTGTTTTGTCGTGACGGTGTCACAACACTAAAATGACACTACCAGCATATCGCCATCTCCACTTGTGGAGATGGCGATGAGGTGGTTTTGTCATTCAATAGGTCATTACTTTCCTTTGAAACCGCTTTAAAATGGCTTCTGTACTTTCAGTCAAAAGCCAACAGCCCACTTAAGTTGTGCTGAAAGATGGCAAGCTTTTTATGAAAAGCCTATACTTGTTTATTTGAATGTTTGTTATCTCAGGTAGCGGCTCATAAAAAATCAAATGAAATGATGATCATATTGAAAACCTCACAAAATGACATTGATCCATTCATTTCGATTGCTTGCTGTATATCTTATATTGAATCGCATGCAGTCACGCATGGGTTCATCTCATCTGGCCCAAGTCGAGACAATAGGGAGAAAGGATCTTTAGACAAGCCCTATGTGCATATTGTGCATTTCATTAAAAACACAATGCAAATATTGTGTTTAGTCTGTGATCTTAGTGCATGGATCGGAAGCTCAATTTAAAGCTTCCATTTGGTCGAACGTCGCATTCTAGAAAGCTCAGAGCTCCGTCATACTTACACATATAAAAGTTATAGATCACATACAACGAAACCAACTTCGACAAATATCCTATCCAATTTGTACCATCGGAACGTACAAAATGTTTTCAGTTATAGCGCGCTGTGCACTGGCAGGTCAATACAATTTAGTCGCTATATTCGACAAAATAAACAGTGCGCATTTCTACTTTTTCCATGTATTTATCTGTTTGGATTCTGACCCCTCGGTGGTAGCGACATGTCAAGCCTTCAGTCAATCACAATCTCACACGAAGGAAACACATTACTCAAATTATGGTATATTAATCGCGCACTTCTTTTGAAAATCAATTTCACCCGGGAGTGATTAATTTCTTTCAAATTCAAGGAGAGGTATATGCACTTTCCAACGGTAGATTGGCTTCAGATAATCGAGCTGACAAAATTGTGGAAAGATTTTGACCAATACATAGAGGATCTTACATGAGTGCTCATGTTTTATTGAATTTATTAAACGAGTTGGGGAAAAGAGATAAAATGCGAGGCTTGCCGAGCATTTTATCTCTTTTTCGCAACGAGTTTAATAAATTCAATAATACAAGAGCACGAATGTTAGATTCTATTTATCATATGACAAATACTTTGAAATCTCATTTCTGGCGTAATAACGTTATAATTTTGTCATTATGTGCGCAACGTTGTTATGGATGTCATAACGTTTCCCGTAAATCGATAAACCACTGGTGGTTTACAGATTTTATTGCATGGCGTTATTTCACTCCCAGACGCGACGTCATATGATAAAAGAAAAAAGCCCAACAAATAACTTTTAACTCTGCGACAAATTGAGCTTCAGTGTACAGCTTGCGACAAAGTGTACAGCTCGCAACAGAATACACAGATAACACCATCACCACACACTATTTGGTAAAATCTGCCACCACATATTATACCTGGTAAAGCCTGCACCACAAACTGTACTAGGTAAAACATATGTCAATCAAAACTACAGGTAAAACATGCACCACAAACTGTTTTTGGTGAAACTAAATTGTACTAGATAAAACCTGTCACGACTAACTGTACTGGGTAAACCTTGTCATCACAACCTGTACTTGGTAAAATCGGTCACCCAAAACTGTACTTGGTACATGTAAAACCTGTCACCAAAGATTATCAACAAAAACTGTAGTTGATAAAATATTTCACCCAAAAATGTATTTGGTAAAACCTCTAACCTATAGCATCAATAAAAGCTATTATTTCTAAAGGCATTCATCGTACTGTTTCAGTCTTTATTGAACAATTAGGAATCTTCTCCTGTGTCGGAGCTTCTTGTCTGTTTCTTCTCCACGAACAATTTATGGCCCCTACTCTTTAGAGACTTGGAATAGTAATGGTGTTAAACCAGAGCTGCATTTCGTATAATGGATTAATGTACAAAATTACATTATATGTGATGAAGTTATATCTTAGGGATTGTGTCTGTACTTAATTGACGAACAAAGGTTGTTGGAAGATATTCTCGTGTGATCTTTATTACTCGAGTTGGCCTATCGTTGACTTAATCACTGAAATATTATTTCGGGACTCGCTTGTTTTATATGCCATCACTTTTGAGTTTGTGTTGCTTGGTGGCGGAAAGTCTCCCCGTACATGATTTTAATGTCGTTTAATCTTTTACAAATGTTCATCTGTTGACTTTAAAATGGGGTCAAAATTCATCAAGTCCAACAATCAGAGCATTTTACCAACTGTATTTCTATATTTTATCTTGTCCAATAACAAGAAGATTTTTAAACTGTAAAAAAGGGGTAAAAGTCTTTCAAAAGGCTTAAATTACCATGTTTATTATTGTAGGAAACATTTTGGAAGCATCCTTTCAAGAATTTTACAAAGACAAACCTAGTACGTTGTGCGTAATTTTGACCACCATTCTCCCTCTATGGGGTCAAACTGAGATATATTGGCTACTTTGATAGTTTGTTGCTTCCCAAGGAAGAAAAATTTATTTACTATTTTCATTTAGGGTTGGGTCTTGGGTTCTAATAACCCATAATTTACGTAGATTTCTATCGTCATTTTTCTATAAATGACCTATAATCAACGTTACCCAACTGACGTTTAAAATAGTAGTACACAGAATACAAGACTGATGAGAATAAGTGAAACAGTTAAAGCATTATGTGATTAAGTTAGACAAAATATCAATTGCAGACACCTGTCATAATGTATTTCCTTTCGTCAGCAATACTTATGATACGTTTTATACTAAAGTGCAGATAATGACTTTACTAATTACATATATGTATAAGAATAAAACGGTCTCTCCAATCTTAAATAAATGTAGATCCATATTCTAATTGTAAATGTCCATTTTCATATATTTGAAGTTGTAAATAACATTCAACTTGAAATATAGTGTAGTGAAAATTTTAAATATGCTAATTAGCATGTAACTTGTAATTGCTTTAGCATGTACCTCGTACCTGCTAACAGATTCATATTTATATCATTCAAATTGCATTTGGAATTGGCAAAGTCTCTGTCACAATGAAATACAATTATGACTATATTTGCAATAACGGTTGCATATATACTGATAAGGTAACAAAGGTAACAAAATATCTTTCATAAATGGATATAAAGATAATACATTGCTGTTTGGCTCAGGTAAAATTTGGGTCTGCTCTTCACAATTCACTTATATATACTATAGACAATTTAATCCATATAACAAATTTAAAAGAGATTTAAGAGTGCTATGGGTCGGTCTACAGTATGCGATTGTGGCATGTTCTGGTCATAATCAATTACTTTTTGTAATTTGTTGGGTTCTTTTACGTTGATATTGTAGTTTGCAGATTTTTACAAATGGCACATAATAATAAACATGCAATCTACATAGTAATTCAAATATTCGACTTCATATCGATAAATAACTTAAAATAGCATAGCAATAGTTCATGCATCTAGTGACAAGGCAGGAATTAAGGCAGGGGTAGTACTGAGTGTCTCCTAGAGCAGGTCCTCTAGTTTACAAAGCTAATGACAAAGCCCAAACTGTTCAAATTTTGGTAAAGGCTACGTTCAAAACAGAGCAAATGAGTAACTAATTGGTCAAATTTGACAATGAGCTGTTTTACAAGCTATTAACTATTCAAACTAACGTAGCATTCATATATTTAGTAAACTCAAAATATGTTTAAAAGCATGCTGTCATTGATTTGACTTAAATATGTTTGTCATGTGACTAGGGGCCCCGTTTTGCCAGTAGAAGTATTTTATCCCACTTGAAAAAAAACCAACTATGTTTGCCAATTCTTGACTCCATTTTCCTGTATAGGATTTTGAGGATTGCAAGTATAACGTCAACCAAAGCTCTCATTATACAGAAACAGCATTGTCTATACCCAAACATACAATGTTTCATAGATATTGTATTTTCCTTGTATGCTGATGTCATTTGATTTTAACTTTACACTGTTGACAATTACATTATGAAAAGAATCAATTTATCACCCGTCACCATTTCATCTTCTACTTTTAGTTGAACGTAGTTAATAATATCATATTGTAATCCTGATTACTTTATTATATTGTTTAGCAATTCGGAAAGAAACAATTGTGCTTGTTAATTATCTTAAACTTGTGTCGTTTCAGGTCAGGTTACCTCAGACATATAGCAAACTTGTAAAACGTATAAACATGTCTCATGGTAACATAAACAACAAATCATTTTTCAGTTAATGACACTTTATTCTAAAGAGTATTTAATTGTGTTATACTGAATATGCTTTGCATTTCTGAAACTCACAGTTCAAACTAAATGTTGAAAGAAGAGTGTCACACGCTGCAGATATTTTTTTTGTTTTTGTTCACATTTCTCACAAGGTAGTGTTTTGCGTTTTATTTATGGATCATTTGATTGTGTTGAGTTATTTATTACCCTAGTGCATGTTTACATATTTTTTCCATGAAAGGTGAATACTTATATGGTCTGTTTGATGGTTTGAAAGGTTTCTTGAATTAGGCTCATTGTGATAGCTTTAAATTTAAATAAAAAGCCATCCAAAAAATGTGAACAATACTGCTGACAACAGCTTTGCAGACAGCATTTTAGTCCTAAGCTTGAACATTCTTGTACCTATATCCTTTTAGATATTTGTGAAGACTAAGATTATTTGAGAGTTGTTTTGTATATAGTGAAAGGAAAGTAGTTCATTTTTATTTAAGAGTAATGTCATAGTAGACCTAAAAGTATTGAATGCTACCAGTCACATGTGCTATCCAATCTGGTATATTGCACTTAACATAAAGATAAATCACCAGCCATATATGCAATCAGTCCCTGTTTTAGCAAATTGTCATGGTTAACAGATAAATTCTACATTAGAAAAGGCAAATTAGCCTCCTTAGGTATTTTTTTACATCAATCAAATCACAGATGTTAACCCAATAGATTATGCTCGTAAATGTATATATTAAATAACCAGTTCAGGATACACTTACTCTAAATACTAAGAAATGATCCCTAACTGATGGAAGACTAGGTGTACAATCAAATCATCAGCCGCTCCAATATGATGAATGACTGTGTTCCCAAGATGTCACGAGACATCTGTTTTGGGGGAATTTAATTTGTCATAAAACTTGTATTGGTATTTTACAGTTAAAAATAATAACATAAAGGAACACATGCAAATTATCTCATAGCATGCTTTGATCTCTTATCATCATCGCAAAAATAATAAGCAAATTATGATTAACTAGTAATTGTGCTTATGAAACACTATGTCCCCAACTATTAGCTTGTCCACCATCCTGTTCACCAGGTAATCTCACCACCATCCTCCTTCAGCTGACCAAATTTGAAGCTACAAGCTGTAGTAGTTTTTGAGATATCTTTATTGTGAGTTTCGCTGTCCAAATTTTCAAAGGGAATTAACTAAAAAATGCAAAGGCGATAACAAAAACATTAGAAATATTTTTTTTTTAAATTTCACTAAGTAATCCACTCAGTACCCTCTATCGGCTGTCCAACTTTGAAGCTCCTAGCTGTAACGTTTTTGAGATATCAAGTCTTCTGTCGAAATTTGCAAAGGGCAATAGCTCAAAAAAAATAAAATGATTTTTTTTTTATTTTTCACCATGTAGTCTACTCATTATCCTCTATAAGCTGACCAAGTTTGAAGCTCCTAGTTGTAACGGTTTTTGAGAATCGATAAGATTACCACACAAGCGATCTATCGAGTATAAGTCCCTGATAACATTGTAAACAAAACTTGACGTAACTGTCACTCTTGGCTGGCAGGACAGTAGATCTGGTTACTTCCTCTGACATCTCCGTACACGACTCAGTGGCGTTCTACGTTTAGTGTCTAACCAGTATCAGAGGACATATTCCTCAAGGCGTAAACAGATTAGATGTAAACGTAGTAATACAATGTGGAAGCCGACACGAAATCTAATTATTTTAATGTTAGCCTGAATATATGGAGACTCTACGGAAGCAATTATCCTTAACTGCCTCTAGTATGATAGGTCTTAAACTGCTTAGGATTGGAGACTTTGAATTTGGTTCTCATAATTTCTTAAGGATGGTTTATAGGCGCTGTGATAGCTCAGAAATAGATCTTACTTGAGTGCTCATGTTTTATTGACTATTTCGAACAAGTTGAGGAAGATACAAATTGTATTACATGCTAGGCTTGCCGACGGAGCATTTTATTGCTTTTTACGCAACGGGTTTAATAAATGATAATACAGAAGAACGAATGTTAGATTCTAAATTATCACGATGACAAAATTACTCTGAAATCGCATTTTTGCGTGAAAAAGTTATGATTTTGTCATTATGTACATGTGCGCAACGCAATCGCAACTGCCTCGGCCAGTTCCGCGAAATTCCGTGGAATCAGACCACGGATGTACACCGAGGATCTTCTTTGATAACGCGGGTTATGACCTGACGCTGATGTTATATAACGTGACGCTGACGTCATAGAAACCATGTTAACACAAAGACAAATGCAATTGCAGCAAAACAAACGGCTTAAATGAAGGTTATGTTTTTTTTTCAATAAAATATCGCTATAGGCCTAGCTATAGCGATATTTTATTGAAGCAAAACATAAACCTCATTTATTCTGCTGATAATACTTTTCGGTTAATCAAAACAATCGATTTTAATAGAGCTGAACCAACATGCTATGTACATATCTAATTTTCCATACGCCAGTTCCGGCTAACAGAAAGGAGCATTTGATACATAGTACCACGCATAATGCTCCTTATACACATTGAGCCATGATTCGATTCTCGAATTGTGGCGGACTTTCCCGAATGGTGCGCAATGTTGTTATGGCCGCCATTACACAACGTTACAAAATATGTAAACCACTAGTGGTTTATCGATTTTAATGAACCCCTCAGTGCCATGGGGATATTACTATAGTGTAGATTTTATTTTCTTGTCCTTTGGGATCATGGGTTTCATTGTGGAAGTTTGAAACTATTAGAGAATCACTGATGAGGCCGAAATGAGCCCCAAAAATAGTCCAGTTTTGTGATGACCCAAAATAATATCCACAATTTCATCATACCCTCAAAAATATTCATTTTTCTGAAAACACCAAGAAATATTCATTTTTCTAAAAACACCAAAAATTTGAAATTCATGATTTTGAACCCCCAGAAAATGGTCCGAGCCTACGTATATATATGAAAATATCAGAGTACCCCCACCCCCTTGAGCGTATGTTAAAAGTCTCCTATCAGCTGTTTTACATCAAATGCCAAGCCTTATTGCTTCGGAAATGAAGATATGAATCATACTGTTTGTCATCTACAGTACTAGCTATTAGTGCATGTAACATTCATTCAATGATCATATCGTGTGATGCACAACATGTGTTTAAGCCTTATACAAAGAAAAGGGTTTTTCTCATATGCTATGACACGCATGCTAAGGCCACCTTTAGGCACACTACCTACCAGTAGAGTTGTGTACGAGCTATGAATTGGCTGTGTACTGACGCCATGCAGTGCTGATCGTCATGCAAAGTTTTTGAATAATAACGCAGACCTATATTCTCTGAAAAATAAAAAAGTCTTCATTTATAAACCTGCGGATCGTTTAAACAGATTAGCGAAGAACGGATAAAACAGCGATTATATAATCGATTTGGCTGCAAACATCATTTGAACATGCGAAGCACAATCCCATCTCGTCGCCGGTTCTGGTATTGACTGACTCGCAGCAGTGCATATAATTAACCCATATAATTCTAGCCTCCTTTTTATGGGACATATGCAAACAGTGCAGAACCGGATCAGACGACATAGAACGCGGCGTCTGATCAGGGTCTCCACTATTTGTTTACAGAATAGTCTATTAAAATTTGAATAAAACAAAAAATACCACCTAAAAAACCCATAAAACAGAAATTGACTTGCCAAATTGATAAGAGTGAGCAATTGAATTCGACTAAAATTTCTTAACAGTTACTGTACTTTCTTTTTATTTTCAGTATTACATTCCAATGATGCTCAGAATTCCACCAATACAACCCGTAAGTTAACTATTTGTATTTAACCCTTTTCAGACTAATGGAATGTTCCATAAAGCTATATAAATAAATTCAGGATGGTCCATTTTATATATTTAGGGTTTCACAGGTTAAAGCCTCTACAAATTATTATATTTCTCCCTGTGAAGATCGAACGCTGAAGACCCAGATGAAATACCGCCTTATGTGGTTATGCGGCATTTCTTCTGGGTCCGCACTGTTTGCAAAAGTACCCGTTTAGAAGTTTCCACTCTACAAAGGGTTAACTATTAAAAACAGCCTCTTAATGAAACTTTATATGAGCCGCGACATGTGATTTCCAACAATGTGGTATTTTGGCAAGTGTAGACTCAGACAAGCATGTGCAGCCTCCTTTAAGCTTAGAAACTCCAAATTATGTTCAGACAGATGCTTAAAAACTCATAGAATATTCAAGCGACTAGCAAAGGCTCTGATCAGACTGCGCTTATGCGCAGGCTGATCTGAGGCTTCGCTGGTCGCACATACTACATTGTTGGAAATCCCATGCCACGGCTCAATTATGGAGATTAAGCCACAGTTTGTTTATAAAACAGTATATTTATTTATGGTGTTTTAAACTAAAACGTGAATAATTTTATACAGATTAGTTCCTTTTAATTCATGTGCACAAAGTACTCAAAGTGATATAGTAGGGTCAGTCGACCTGAAGTCCGGTGTCCGTCGTTTCAATTTGGCAGAAATGGTCAATATTGAACCTACAAAATAGCTAAAACAAAATTAATTCGTCACAAATATGGCCGACAGGGGGGGGGGGGGGGGGGTGGTTTGTTTCACTTATATACCTCAATAAGAAATGTTAAACATCTCTGGAACCAATGGTCAGAAAAGATAACAATTTGTCAGGGTTTGTTTTACTAGGAGTCTTTCTACAAAACTAGCTGCAAAATAAACTTATCCAGCGTAATCATGGCTGGCAGGGGAATTTGGTTTATTGCGGCTTACAAAACTTTAAAAGTTTTCTTCTCTGAAGCAGCTAATCAGAATTCAAAATTTTGTCAGAAATGGTCATTGATTTCTGCAAAAACAGCTAAAACGAATTGGATTGTCGATGAACATGGCCCCAAGAGGTATGACCAGTCCCCCTATTTCTGAAGCCAGATTCTATTTTTCAAGATGATTCAGATGGATTAATGATAGAATTTTAACGAATGGTCAAAGTTATGATTTTAAAACACGTCTTCATTTTTAATGTTTAAAGAGATTCGATGGCCAAAGACGTGAAAACAAAACTCGGTATTCAATATGTTCACTGGACCAACCGCCGAGAGAACACAGAAGCTTTTATGATAGTATTAGAGGCATAAAACCCCACACTTATGCCTAATATATTGTGGCCTATGATTGGATTAATAAAAGTATTCTATTCCTTTCTATTCTATTCTATTCTATTCTTGAACACTAATCAAAATTTCAACTCTTCATTTCTAATCAGTTTCGGCATGTGTAAAAATAAGTACAAGTTAAGACCAAAAGAGTTGGCAGCTGAGCAGCCACCCCTTTCATCAAAATAGCTTTATTTCTAAATTCTTTAGCTTTAAACCTTTTCACGCCATTAGCGACAAATTCCAACTGCCATTTCGTATGTATATGTACCACGCTAGCCTATATTGCAAACGATATGGACCCAGACCAGACTTCTCCTCAGGAGGAGTCTGGTCTGAGTCCATAGTGTTTGCTTGGTAAAATGTCACTAATATGCATTTAAATAGATGACAAACCATTATTGGCAGGATAAGGGTTAAGCCCTGCTTGTGATGATAGGTCTTGTATGAAGGAGAGAAAATTAAATCGTTGAGATGCAGACAGGACGTTTCTGAGAGGATATTTCAATAGTCAGTCTATAGATCGTGCCAGTAACAATAATCTTCTGACAATCAAACTGCCTTGCCATGGAATAACGGAAACTTTTTGGCATCAGTTATGTAAAGATGCATTGCAAAAAATAAGTCTTACTTTACACCAAGTTTGGTGGCAGTTGAGCTGTCACTGCTTTTGGTGTAACCTCTCAACTGCTTTGAAAGATATGCTCTTATTTTCGGAATGATTATAATGATCCGCAGAATAACTACAACAATACAGCAAAAGTAAAGCAGCAAGCTCTCTCTTCTTTATAGCAAGATGACTGCCACAGTATATAAGGCGCAATTATTCATAGGTACACGGAAATACCAAAGTAGGTCTGATCAGGTGGTTGAGGGCAATTGGATCAATAGTCTTACTGCAAAAACGAACCGATCATGCTTATTCAGTAAGTTTGATCCTTATGTGCTTTGAACCTATATGCTTCAATATAAATGTATTTTTATTCGTTTGTATTCTGTAGACTAGATAACATTGTATGATGTTTAATGCCGAATAAAGTATTGGTATTTGTATATCACAATGCCAGAACTCCTTACAATGGGAGTAACACGCAATGAACTATCAACAACATAATAAAAGACTTCTGACAGTCTCTTATTCAATCTGCCCAAATATTGAGAGTCTGTGGCTAGGATTGCGTATAATTTCTGTGCTTTAATTAAATCCTGGCATTCAGTGCACCTTGCACAATCAATGTTTATCTATTTGGTTACAATGTCTTCAGATCCAGTAAAAGTTTATTTTAGTCCATAAAAAATTCTGGTAAAATATTAGATTAACTTAAAGCCTGAGACTTCAACGCGACCAGTTTGTCTACATATGATTTTTCAACTCTTTACTCTAGTTTACCCCATAGTTTAATTAAAGATAAGCTTATTGGTCTTATTGAACGAAACTTCCAAAGAGAATGTTCTCTTTACCTTGCATGTAACGACAAAACGTGTTTTTCCCTTCGGAACAGCGGAAAAATATCATTCATGGTCTTGTCAAAATGTATATGATACGCTGACCTTTTAGTTGGGCAACATTTTTATACAATTTGGCACTAAATTATATAGACAAATTATAGGGATTCCAATGGGTACTAATTGTGCTCTCAAGGTTGTGGATTTATTCTTGTTCTGCTATGAGAGGCTTTATGATGTCTCTTTCTGATGATAACCAGGCTGATATTATTGACGCTTTTAAAACTACATCCAGATATTTGGATGATATTTTCTACATAAATAATATAAATTTTGACAATGTGATAAGCCAAATACACCCTTCAGAGCTTCACATTAATAAAGCCAACACCTCTGATACTGAAGCCTCGTTTATGGATTTACATTTGTCCCTTTCAAATGATATTGTTTCTACCAAATTTTACGATAAACTTGACAAATTTGATTTTTGAAATTGTCAATTTCCCATTTTTAGATGGTGATGTTCCTCGCTCTGCATCCTATGGTGTAATATTTCTCAACTCATCTGATTTGCTGGAGCATCTAGCCATGTTGCAGACTTTAACACTCGCAATAAACTCTTAACTCAGAAACTTCTTAAACAGGGTTATCAGTATCATAAACTTCGCAAAACTTTTTTTCAAAATTTTATCGCCGATTTTATCTTGTGACTGGGACTTTTAGAGCCTGAGTTTTATGGCGACATAATGTATAAATTAAAGAAAATTGTTGGCACTAATAGTATTAATTCAGCGCATTTTATTAAAATAGTTTCTCATTATAAAAAATATTGGTTATAACATTAATGGATTGCAACAGATTGCATGCCTGGTGGTCAACCCAACTATGGCTGACAACTGTGCTTTCCCCTGTGATTGTATGCGGGCGGGTAGGACCTCGGACTCTATGATGGTTCTGACTTAAAGACTTATATGTAGATGAGAGGGTTGGGGCCTGATGTCGTGTCTTTGGTCAGGCACATGGGGGTTTATCTTGTGGATTTCGTTTGCTCTGGTGTTCAGTTGTATGTACTTTTGAGGCATTATCTTGGTTTTATTTCTTTTTTATCTCCTGGGAGATGATGCATCGATAAGGGATTTTCCATGCGAACCAAACGTTTATGTGAATTGATCCACATCAGAATTAAGGGTGAGGTTGGTACTGTTAAACATATTTAAGCCCTCCAGTAATCTTTTTTGTACTGACCGTTCCAAGGCGGTGCTTCTTTTGTGGATCCTTTTTGTTGTTTATGGTTCACGTTTGTCTTTATTATACTGTCTTCAAAGTTTCTGTTCCTTGCAGCCTTGTGACCAGCTGCTGGGAAAGAACTGACCTCTTGGCTCTATTGTGTGTGATGTTCCTTTGTGTTTGTCACTTTCCCATATGGTTTCTGGGTTGAGGTGTGGTACTTGATTGTATCTATTCCTGATCTTTGTCTTCTGTTTTACTTTCAAAAACATTCGTAGTGCCATGCGTGCCTTAGATTTCTCTTGGGAGAACTTCGGGATGCACCCCATTTCCTATATGTTGAATAGGAAGTCATATATTATTGAACCCATTGAAATACATTCCACGTCATCCTGACCTACTGTGGTTTCCAAAGTACCCTTTATATTTCGTGTTTCCAGTATGCAAAGTATTAAACACATAAGTGGTCAATCTACTTTGTATCGATGCTCTGTTACTAAGATTATGTACTGTCCTGCCAGCCAAGAGTGACATTGACGTCATGTTTTGTTTACACAGTTATCAGGGACTTAGAATCGATATATCACTTGTGTATTAATCCTATATCGATTCGCATTAGATTAAGTGGAGAAAACAAGTTAATGTTTTACTTAACAATTGTAAACAAAACACGACGTCACTGTCACTCTTGGTTGGCACGAAAGTATTATTTTATTGTTCCCTTTCTATCCTAGCTAATATGAAATACGTTCCACGTCATTCTGACCCACTGCGGTTTCCAAAGTACCCTTTATATTACGTGTTTCCAGTATGCAAAGTATTAAACACATAAGTGGTCAATCTATTTTGTATCGATGCTCTGTTACTAAGATTATGTAGACGTATTCCCACTAGTGCTATTATGAATCTCTCATAATGGCGCGATTTACAATAGTAAATTAATTAGCCCATGTGCATGATCGATTGCTCGCACATTTGTACGATATAGAGAAAAGGCTTCAGTTAAGTTATGCCCAGGTCACACATTCACGGATCACCTCGCCGGTTCCACTACGGATCAAATCTCACGGATGACCCCGGAAATGCCATATTCGGTAGACCGATACGGATGCCCAACGGTGTGGCTACGGGTTTTCACGTATCTACCAAGGAAAAGATAGAGAAGGAGCCTTTTGGTGACATGATTGATACGGTTTGTTACGGTCTAGTACGGAACGCCACGGTTTAATACGAGAATAGCACGTTTAAATACGGAACGACACGTGTCAAGGCGTGTGCACTGCGGATGAAGAACGGTTTGCTACGGTGCAAGTAAGGGTTAGTACGGATAAGAAGGGTCTGAAGCGGGTTTATACGAACCGCCACGGACCTAACCCAATAACCAGTCCGTACATACAGAAATTTTCAGGTGAGTGATCCAGGGTAACGTGACACTCCTGTTTTATACCTTTTACTGAATGTAGAAACAAATTTTGGTTCTTCTCAAAAGTCTTGGGCGATTTGGACAAATTGTGTTAAGAGATGATTGTGACTATAAACTGTCATTGTTGGGTATTAAACAGACAAGAACCTGATCAGACTACATCATATAATCAGTTTGAGCCGTGTCTGAACCGTTTCAATTCAGTCAAAAATAGTATTGATTCAGGGTGTATTCTCGAGTTTTCTTGCTGCATAGGCTCGGCTCTAGCATCTGTACTGTTTACCTTTAAAAAAATATATAGCCCTTCAGGCATACCCAAATAATATTTGTTATTTTAGCATATCCTAAACCGTTATTCTAATTCAGAATCTTTACATTAACTAAACCTTAATATGACCCACAAAAATAGCGGTGACATCCAACATTATCCACACAAAATTTCACACATCCCAAAATATTCATTTTTCTGAAAACCTCCAAAATTATCCAGCTTCAAAATATTGACGCCAAAATAATGACCAAGCCTATGTGTACATATAAATATCAGAGTACACCCAAAGGTGTGTGTACATGTACGTGTACTGGTGGTGGTCGTCTATAAAAGTACTTGGCCAGGACAATAGGAAAAATGTAGTAGAAGCATTTAGAAATTATGTATGACTTAGATATAACATATGATTATGTTTAGAAATTCATGTTTCTGACATGCTGTCTGGTTTGAAAATGCATCCGATTCGTCCATTCCCTTGCCAGTGGCGATTTTTGTCACCTGCTGGCATTGATTTCAAATGGTAACTTTGGACCCAGATACATTTGTAAGGTCTGACAAAGTGTCAGGCCTGCTCTGGATCCAAACTGTTTGACACAGATGGAATTCTTAAAAGATTTGTTTTAATAGTCGACTTTTAAAAGAAATCAGCAGGCAACAAAAAAGAAACTCAAATCACCCAGCATGCTAAAACAAACAAAAAAAACAAATTAAAAATAAGCACAAAGCTAGTTCGGACTATGTTAGCCTCATCACGAGGGGTGATCGACATTTTGTCTAAACCCATTTCGTCGAATATACACTTCGTCTAATACGATAATTGGTCTAAAAAGCCAGTCTGGGACGACATTTCGTCGAAAAAAACTTATGGATTTTAAACGTAATGTCGCACATTTGTTGTTTTTGTCCTTTTGTTTTTATTTTTCTCACTTTTTTCCTCCAATGTCTGTTGTCCGCCCTATTGATTTCACCACATCACTAAAATAGAAGAAGTGCAGTTCTATACTAGCAACAGGCACACCCTAAAATAGCCTACAAATGCTTTGATTATTCCAAAGATCGTATCTATAAGGAACATGCTTACTGGATGTGTGTAGATAGGAAATGACAGGGATGTTTGACCACAAAAAACGATCAGGTGATAAGAGAAACTGAACACAATCTTCATGGGCCAAACCAACCAGATCTGGTGTCTATTGTATGAATAAAGGACTCTACATCTATGGAACCACAATCACGTCTGATTAATCAAGAATTACATGATGAAAGCACCGATAAAAGTGCTGGTTATATGTATCTACCTCGGCTTGCAACCGTTAAGGTTTTGATTGTCACTGGCAAATAAAGATCAGCCTTCGTAGATCACTTGTCTTTCCTTACCATTATGTGTAAACAAAATTTAGACGACAAAAATTCAAATGAAAACATTTAGATATTTTTAGACGAATTTAGACACTTTTCGACGAAATTAAACCAAAATGGCGAATTCGACATGTCCTTTAGGCGAAATAGGTTTAGACGAAATGTCATGGATCCCATCACGAGAAACATGTCTTCAGAAATAGAAAAATCAGGGTTTCTCGCGCCGAGTTCGATGTATACCCTCTTGGAGGTACTTTTAAACATATTGTAGAATGGGGGAAATCAAAGAGGAGAGTAGTAATACGTATGTGTCAGCCCATGGAAATTTGGTTCTTTAACCCATTATGTTACATCTCATACAGATTGATAAAATTAAGATGGAGTCGTTCATTGTATATCTATATAATATGAGATCACAGGTCACATTTCCAAATTTTGATGTTTTATGTACCTAAAGGTTATTTTTACCTTAACAAACAGTTCATATCCTGATGAAATGCAGCATTTTGCGGCATTGCATCTGGGTCTTCGCTGTTTGCTAAAGTACACATTAAGGATTTAAATGGTTAAACATCCATGTACAGCTTTCCATTGTAGCCCAAGGCGGGAAGGGCAAACAGGATAGCTCAGTCTGGCAAGACCAAACTGAATCTCCTGGGCTGGCTAATTCGATATAAACCGTCGTGGACCGTACTCATTCCGTATTTTACATTGGTATTACGTAGCAACCCGTATCTAATCCCTACCTATCCGTAATGCAACTTATTGAGATCGCACCGTTCCGTAACAAACCTTAGCCAACACGTGGTGTTACCGTAATAGTTCGTATTTAAACCGTTGAAATCCTTGGCGACTATTGGGACTACGAATAAGTAAGGACTAGAACGGTTTAAATACGGACTAATGCGGATCAGTACGTTCTAACACGGTTTAGTAAGGATGTGCTACGGTTGTTTGATCCGTGGTCAAATTTTGAACATGTTCAAAAACTGTCAAGGATGGTCAAGGATGTACAAGTACTACTACGTATGATTACGGATACAACACGGAAATCTACGGACCAATACGGATTGCCACGAATGATGCCGGATAGTATCCGTGGCTAATCCGGCGTCAGATCCGTGAATGTGTGACCTGGGCATTACATCGTCGACCAGATGTAAATTAATAACACACGCTCATGAAATTTTGATACCTACCGCATATTCGGTATATCGTTATATAGCATTTAGATAGGGGTCATCAATTACGTGTGACATGGGACTGTAGCCACCTTTGCTTTGTTTATAGACACAACATGTTGGCATGAACGACTTGTTTTACCTTTGTTAAATCGGCTCTAGACTACAGAACAGGCGTTTATGTTTGTATGCTTCTGCTGAACAAAATGAACTACCCCACCCATTTTTTCACGGCATTTGAGTAGAACTTAGCTTCATGGCTTTGCAAAGTGGTTGAAACTATTGTTATGGATCATTTGTAAAAGGCTATATCATTTAACCAGCGACGATTGCTGAGGAAATACAATCTGGCTCGTGTTCCAGATGGCAGGGACGTAAACTAAAAATTGGCCATTGGGCGTGACAGCTCATATTAAATGGTGTAGTTATCTGTAGGAATATTCTTGGTGCATGAACTAACGTACCCACGTATTATTTCTTCTGTAACTTAGGCTAAAACGAGAACGTTGACAATCTTACAGTTGGTCTTAATATGTCGTCATAATATTATAAAGCCATTACTTGCTAGCATGCCTGTTTGAGAATTTGATCCAAAATTTGAACATCAACGACACAAACGGAGAGCAAATTCAAATGGGCTGTATGACGTCACCAGAATAACACGAAACCTTGATATCAAATAAAGTCATTTTTCCGACCTCTGCCAACCTCTATGAATAAGAAGTACGTATCTGATCAATCTTGTATATTATTAGGGCCCTATTGTTTTCGGCTTGTCCGTCTGTCTGTCCATCTGTCCGTGGTCACTCTCACTCAGTCATTTTTAATCGGATTTCTTCTAAATTTCAGATATGGATTGCTTCCATCAACCTCTCGTTCGAGTTCGAATACGGGTTTTGTCCGACATCCGATAACAAAGATGGTCGACAAAATGGCCGCCACCTATCAATATCCGCTGTCGTGGTCACTCTAACTCAGTCATTTTTTAACCGGATTTCTTCCAAATTTCATATATGAATTGCTTCTATCAACCTTTCATTCAAGTTTGAATATGGATTGTATCCAACATCCGATAACCAAGATGGCCGACAAAATGGCTGCCGCCTATCAATACCTGCTGTCGTCATCGCTCTAACTTAGTCATATTTTATCGGATTTCTTTCAAATTTCATATAAAGATTGCTTTCATCGAATTCTCATTCAAGTTTGTCTGGCAAACGATAACCAAGATGGCTGACAAAATGGCCGCCGCCTATCAGTGTCCGCTGTCATGGTCACTCTAACTTAGTTTTATTGGATTTCTTCCAAATTTCATGTATGGATTGTTTCCATTAAACTCTTGTTCATGTTTGAATACAAGTTTAGTCCGACGAACGATAACCAAGATGGCCAACAAAATGGCTACCGACTATCAATTTGCTTTTGTGGACAATCTACCTTAATAATTTTTTACGGGATAAACTCTAAATCTAATACACGGATTACTTTTATCAAACTCTCGGTTTGTCCGATAACCAAGATGGCCACCAAAACAGCCACCACCTATCAGTGTACACTTTTGGCCACTCTAACTTAGTCATTTATCACCCAATTTCTTCCAAATTTCATATATGGACTATTTCTATCAAACTATTGTTCATGTTTGAATATGGGTTTTGTCAGATGAATGATTATCAGGATTTTCACGAAAATGGATATCTGCTTTTTGCTGCTGGGCATTAGGTGGAGCCCTTTGTCGGAGTCCGACTGTTCTAGTTGCTTAAGGGTGAGGCGGTTTTGTTGACGTCAGTATAGTTACATGTTTTTGTACAGAGAGACACAAGGTAGCAAGGGGGTGGAACACGTGATTTGTGACGTCATTGAACGTCATTGCATCAACATTGTGGCAGCGGCCATATTGCAGCTTGTATCCAATTTGGTGGTACAATTTCAATCCAGTCTGCGTCTATTTAACAGGAAATCCAGATATGATAAGTGCATGAGTCGTACTCTTTTTGCAGTTGTATTGGTAACAAATTATTTGTAGCACATAATAAAACTCAAACAAATACTATTTTGACAGCTGACACAATGACCTAATTAAAATCTCCGCGTCTAAGTTTAAATTACATGATCTTTGGGGTAGCCCACGAAATGGTTGCTTGCTTTACAACTGTTATGTTAAGAAGAAAAAGCACAAAAAAGGTATTATTTCCAATATGGCTGCGTCCTTACTGCAGCAAATATGACGTCACAAGTCACGTGTTTCCCTACCTTGGGTAGAATAGCTTATTAGTTAGTTGTGACCCCCTCTCAAAAATGAATCAATAAATCAAATAAAAAATGCTGATCTGACAGTTCGCTCGGCGAACTAGCAAAATAATGGTTAATTATTCACAAATTATGTTATATTTCAGCTCCTCCGGGAAATGACCCGCCTCCTCCTCCAAAACCACTCCAACCCTGGTTGATAGGCGTGATAGTTCTGTCAGCTATATTAGTCATTGGCGTCGTCGTCACTATAATACTGAGGTACGTATTGTATTTTTTATCCTTGTTCCCCGACGAAGGAAACCTTTAGGGAAAAAAGTAAACCTCAGGTTACTTTTTATGGACGATATGCATTGTTCTACTGTAAATTCTAAATTTTTGCAAATAGCGTTAGAAGACATATTTACCACGCTAAAAATTCGCGACTAGGGCATGATTAACCTACATCAGTAAATGACAAAGTGATTTCGCCATTTCGCATGGGGTTTTAATTTTCACGAAAGATGCTAAGTTTCGCGAAAGTAAACTCCCAATGATAATTTCTGAATTTGCAGTATCAAACGCATATGTTTGTCAGTTGCACTCAGAATTGCCAAAACTCTATAACTCTATAAACTATATTGAGATTGCAATATAGTAACAGTATTTCCTGAACAGATTTCTCAGCTTCATATAAACCCAATCGTCGAGTACGAGCTACTGGGTTCGGGTGATTTGATAGATCATCAGCCAGGTCAAACAAAGATCTTTAACTCTTTCCTTCCTAGCGGCGACTATTGCGTCTATAACCTCTGCAATCATCAGGGCCGAAAGAACATGATAGTGTTCCCGTTTTTTGAGGGTTTTTGTGTGTGTTTTTTGTGTGTTTGTTTATAAGAAAAAGTTTATTCTGAAACACCGTCAGCAGGCAACAAATTACCCAGCAGGTCAAGAGTGCGCCTCATAGTGCCTCGTGAGTTTGGCGTTTCCAATAATCACGCACAAACTATTAATGGAATATGGTTGTCAGAAATATCTCACAGAAATGTAAGAAACAATATAGCTGTCAGTACTTGTATATAGCTTGAACCAGCTTTGATCTGGAACCTTCTAAGAATTAAGATAATTACAAAGAAGTCTTACAAGGCAGAAAAACTCGCCTTTAATAACATATAAAGGCATAACTTGGATAAATGTTTTTTTTATAGAAATTCACAGATCAGTCTGCCCATATATGCATAATGCTGGTTATATAAAGTAGGTACAGACTGTACATGTACATGTATCTAATTTACTTGGTGTATCCTTTATTACTGTAGTATTGCACCTCAAATGGAACACAGTTTTTCATTTTTTTTTAAATTTTACATGAAGGTTTCTTCACCCTGAAAATTTGAATGCGCATTGATATAGCAAAACCCTAACTAGATTTAAATTTTGGTGGATAATAATATCAATCTCACTGCTCTGATATCTTGTAAAACTAAATAACTTAGTTTTTGTTCGAATGAAAATACCCGTTTAGTACCCATTTTTGTACTGTCAGTGCAATACACCTGAGATAGATATCTTACTATTACCTCAGCTATAAAATATCCGTTAGAGATTACAGCAGACGATTATTTCGTTATATCAAATGGTGCGGTTTACAATGCAATCCAAGCTGCTTATATAGTTCTTCAAAGAACAGGTTTTTAACGTGATTTTGTCTGCTTCCGTCTGTCTACCTAACTGTATTTTTGTACATGTGTCTGTATGTGCAAGCGTACAACTAGAAATGCACAGGCTTTAAAATACGAATAAGGTCACAGATGTATGGGCACTTACATGTACTACATTTCATTTTATATTTAACTTTTACTGCTTCTTTATATGATGGAAAAATATGCCTGTTTTCATATGGTAGTGGTGAGATCAATAAGCAGACCCATTCATGGAATACCTAGGCAAACGGGCGCTTCCAACGCAGAGGGCATTTTGGGCAGTAGACATCTATAGATGTAGTCTTTCGTTTGGGTCACCATCTTTGTGACATGGTTAGATAACTGAAATATTGTTGACTATGCTGATAAACAGCAACAACGCTAGCCAATATGCAGCTACATTTAAAACTCACCGATGCATTGTAAATTGTCTTATATTAGTATATACATGATTTTATATTTAACTGATAGTCATTGAATGATCCATATTGCTCAAGGCACAAGCAGGGAATGTTATTTGGCATAAAACATTAAGAATGTTAAAATTCCATCCTATCCCAGCATTTATGAAAACGTATACAAACTTCAAAAAATAATTTTGGTTAGGGTTTTTTGATTAAAATATATTTTTCGAAATAAATTTAAAATTCCCATTTTAGATTTAATGTTATTGCCAAAAACAGTGTTCCATTTGAAGGTATATACTACAGTAATACTAGAAATCGTGTAAGTCAAAACTGAAGGTTGTATCCACAGTGCAAATCCGCGAGGAAACACCTAAAGCTTATATTTGCGAATTGATGTCGCCAATTTAGCCTATATTAGTCTGGCATCCTATTATTGTAGCAGGTTTAACAATGTGGATCCAGCTCAGTCAGTCGCCACAGAACGCGGCTATCATCACATATATTAATGTATTGGGAATGATAAATTGTCAAAGGTGAATTTTGCTAGAAAAAAGAAATAGTTTCCACCAACTCTTTGAATCGTTACATCTCACATTGGGTTTGCATCGGTCTATCATTTTCTGGAAAGTTATCGATATAGACATGAAGGCTACTACAGTTATTCATCTACGACATAAAATAATTTTATAAATATGCATTGAGTAATAAACAGTCGGGGAGCAATCATAGTAGCCAATGTATATTTTGGGAAAGTGAAAAGCTAAATAAGTTTTGCACTATATTTGCCTTTTTATTAACAAAGTAAATAGCAGTGAATCAAGTGTTCACAAGTCGATGCTGATAGTGCTAATCATTTATACTAAGAAATCATTAAATCTGACTAATGGGTACTGAGATATGGCTCCCAATGGACAGACGGAAGGATGGACAGACACACGGACGACGCATAGACTATATGCCTCTGATTTAGTCTGGAGATAATTCACTATTGTTAGTTGGCAGTTCATTTCTTGAAGAAAAAACATCTGATGGCAAATTGGGATAGAGGCTGGCATCTATGTTATTAAGTAACTATATGAATAACAAAACCGAAAGGGGTGGATGCCAAGTCTGAAAATGTCCCACGGTTACAAAATTAGTCAAAGGTCAACTAGTTGTAAACTAACAAGAAAATAGACATACAATCATTTCTATGTCATCTCCTAACCATACAAATGCCATTAAATTCGCTGACTCTATCAAGGATATTCGCAAGATATATGTAGCATTTACTACATAACTGAGACAAGAACTGAGCGTATGCCCATGCAAGATAAAGGTCATATTTTAAAAGTATTTAAATGCAAACTTCACAAAAATAGTGTATGTAATGTTATGCTGCATTTTGCCAGTATCGTACCAATCCAACAATACAAAATTATCATAAAACTGCATGTGAATGGTGGAAGCAATGCATAGTGATATTGATACATGTAGTGTCACTACAGGCTAAGTTAGGGATAAAAGGTCACATAAGTGGACAGTTTGCGCAAAATGCATTGGAAAAAAGCTTTTATTTTGCAATCAGCACACCCAGTATATCTATTAAAACATGTGAGATTTCCACTGAACTTCAGAATATTGTCAACGCTAAATCCTGTGCAATTTGCACTAAATATAGGAATATTGTGTAAGCAATACCCTGCAACGTTTGCACTGATAGTTCAGTCCATTATCAATCTAAAACCTGTCAGATAAGAACTGATATTTCAGAATACTGACAACACAAACCCCTGTGAGGTTTGCACCAAATTTCAGAAATGTTTAACTAAAACTCCATACATTTGCATCTGTATGTCAAGCAACTTCCAATTTCTTTTCACCTAAGAAACAATCTGTTATTTAGAGTACTGTTATTCGCTGCTTATATGTGATAATCATTCACCTCTGTTTACCCTACCCCCACCCACGGATATAAAGATGATATTTCCTTTAACCACACAACGTTTTGCAGTATACCAAAAGTAATTGAGACACAAGTCCTAACTACGCATCATTTATGCGGTGCAGCCAATCAACTGGCCGAAACTCGTTTTGTTACATGCGAACAGCAAAGCCGCTGACCAGCGCATTTGGTGCTTGCTCTTTGAAAAGTATTATACTTCCACTTGCGACTTCCAAAACTTCATTATTCTGCATGTAGCTAGTGTCTGTATTCTGGCAGACTGCTTAGAGCCCCGACGACAGCATTTCTCGGGTCAAGGCCTATATCATTCAAGGGCAAAATCTATAAATAAAGAACAAGGCCGGAAATAGCTATTTTCATGTTCTGTGTTGGCCTTCGGAAAATGATTAGCAACATATATGGCACAAAAAGATCCAAGTAATTGGTAGTACATGTTTCGTTGAATCAAAAGAAAATGTAACTTATAGTTGCTGAGCGTTTAACAAAATTTCCAATCCGTCTCAGCTTTTGCGCAGATTGATTAAAGCACTAGAACTATCCGTGTATGCAGAGCATGCCATTTTCGACATTCTCATATTAATGCATGTAATTGTGATCACCGTACAAAATTGGGCCTCTGACTTTGTTGCATGCGACCAAAAAAATGCGCATACCAGCCTGCGCATCCGCGCAGTCTGATCAGCGCCTTTATTATTCGCTAGCTTCAGAGTATAGTCGTCTAACGTGCTTCATGCAAAATTGTAGCATTCTAACTAGTCTCTGAAGCAAAGTAGGCTGGTTTGAACATTTAGTGGTCGGAAACACCGAAGACAGGTTTTCACGTGTCGCGGTCCCTTTTCTTCCTCGCTAAAATATGGCTTATTAAGATTTATTAAAGACTTATTTTACATCCAATTAGGAGAGATCAATAATGATACCATTAATATCTTCATCAGATGCTGGAATAGAGATGAGGGGTCAAACACAGGTCTGCCAGTCACCTACAGAAAATGACAGTAAACATGTATATGGGTTTGCTTTTAGTCATGGTTTTTGTGTGTTTTTCATGTGTCCTATCTCTATGCGTTGATGTCATAACCCTAGCTCCACGAGTGTGTTATTTTAATCGTATTCCAGCTACATGCGTGTACTAAACAGGTACATAATTAAAGCTTTCTAAATGACAGCCAGGAAAAAATCACGTCAGTAGGTGTTCCGCAAGCTCCTGATACATTTCTGCATTAAACACTGCTACTACTTCTATTTCTGTTATAATGTCGCCTGCCTCAGGCATATAGAGCGCGCACAAAACACCCATTAAACACTGACTATGTATGGAAACTATAGAATATGGAAACTATTAAAATAATTTCCAAACGCTTGATAAGATATGACCATATAAGCCGGCCATATTCGTAGGTGACGTAATAAATGACTACAATGAGCTGTCCACTTTTCTATTATAAATCTGATAATGGGGCATTGCATTATGTTCCTGTATTTTCTTACCCAAATCTAATTTCTTGTCGTTGAGTAACGTTGCATCATCAAACAAAACTAAAACTGTTCATCGTCTTAAAGTCGTTGTGTAACGTTGCATCGTAGTATAACAATACATGTTCATCGTCTAACAATAAAACCGCGTAGGTAAAGTAAGTAAGGGTGCAAAGATCAGGAATCGATACAATCAAGTACCACACCTGACCCAGGATACCAATGGGAAAGTGACAAACTCACAGCAGACACCACAAACGAGAGCCAAGAGGTCAGCCCTTTCCCAGCAGGTGACCACAAAGCACATATAAACAGACGAGCACAAAGACATTGCAAACACAAGACAGAACAAAACATAAAAGGCCCACAAAAGAAGTACCGCCTTGGAACGGTCAGTAAAATATTTTACTGGAGGGCTTAAACCAGTTTTACGGCGCCAACCTCGCCCTTATTCAATGTAAGTTCAATGTGAATGTTAAAGTCGTTGTCTTTGCCAAGACCTATTTGTAACAATTAACAAAAATATTTATGCATTTAAAACGCATATTTATCTTTTAGTACAATTATACCACACGTGCCAACTGCAGGACGAAATACCTCGTAATTAGTAAGGTCTACACTGATGCAGGTGGTATTGAATAGTTATATCATGGTTTGTCCACCTTTTCAGGAGATAATCCAGGAGCTAAAGCTCGTGGATTATCTCTACGTATGGGTGGATTATCCATGATATAACTATAACGTAACCTTCTTAAGTAGCATTTCAAAGTATTACATTACATGTACATCAGCCACATCATAAGAGAAACTGTCTTGAAGGTTTGCAACCTGGTAAACCTCAGCAATTAAGAGTAAATGTGCATAGTTATTATTACTTTCTTTACAGTTCTTAACAGGTTGGGCTCTGTTATTTTGTCTATTCCTCTTGATGGTATAAGTACGCTATACTGTAAAACACTTAGATTTGGTGTTTATTTTTTGCGCTATCGTTGGTAAAAACAAAAAATCGCCAAAATGTGAGTCTGCGAAATACAGTCATGAATTCAGGTGCACAATAAGCAATAAATGAACACACATCCATGGTATGTTGGTATATCTGTATATTTGAACGGTAGAGTATGTTCCAACGAAGAGGAAACCACGTCTTAAACTGCACAAGGAGCTACTTTTAAAGGAAAGTATATGCTCCCAATAGGGAGCATATTCATTCCTTTAAAAGTAGCCCCTACGAGAATAGAAATTGATTGTAAAGGGCACTAGATCTGGAAACCGCTAACATTAAACTACGTCAATATGTGATCGAAATCGCCAAACTTTGATGGCTCGAGAATTGAAGTGGTTAACCGTAAATTTGACAACATTTTCTGGTCCTATTTCATTGCTACATCTTATGTTGTTTTTCAGATGTAGAAAACGAAACGAAGACCCTGGCCAAAGATATACCATTGGAGATTATGAGTGATAGCTTAGCCAAAACTCCCCATTTATGGCATGATAAGCGTTGCAATATTATATGAATTTACCGGTGTCTAGCATAGGGTACAAGTTGACATGTGGGTACACCCTAAGAGCCTCAGCGCAGTCTGATTGGAGTCTAAGTTTTCCACCTGAAAAAAGTTGGACCCTTCGCTACCCATAGAGCGCTCACTGAGGACTCTGATCAGACTGCTGGGATGCGCAGACTGATCTGAGTATTCAATGCTTGTACATGCAAACCTGTACTTTTTGCCAGATACCGACTCGATTATAGCAATTTATAACTGTGTTGTAGAATTATCCTTTTTTCTAATTTGGAAACAGATCTCATCCAAAATACTGTAAAGGGAGCTTTCATTTGGCGCTTTTGGCGGTATTAACAAAATGGCTAAAATATGAAACCGTGGAATACAGTTTCGAATTCAGTTACACAATGAGCAATCAATGTACACACATACATAACATATTGGTGTCTGTATCGATAAACCCAACTTTTGAACGGTCAGAAAAAGCACGCCTTAAAACGGGCTACTATTAAATGAAATAATATGTTCACCATGGGGAAACTTTTTTGGTGCATATCACATCATATACACCAGCTGAAAAGTCCACACTTGCATAAAGTCTACTGGAATAGGTAATGCATGTACTGTCATGCTACATCAAAAATAATTAGCCTATTTACCATGATTTAGGTGGCAATCGGACTGCATACATAATACACATTCAAGTGGTAACTGGAAGACATATTAATGTAGAAAACGAGTGAATTCTACAAAATAGACAAAAATAGAGAACATTTTGCATATACTCACTCGGAGATAGTGTTTGCTAATATTAATGAAAATATATTGTGTTGAACGAAAGTTGCATACCAAATTGTTTTTTTTTTCAACAAAATAAACAACTACAAAAATCTTATAACACCATTAATATATACGCTTTAGAATATTGCAACGTTTGCCACGCCATATCATATGTTGAGTGAAAAATTGTGTACAATAGTTGAATGTAATTGTGTTCGTACGTGTGAGTGTTTGTTTATGTTCTTACAACGATATTGTTATATTGAACATTCAATGGTTATCTATTATATCTATGTTCCACTGTCGAAGTGAATGGGCATATTGATTTTGGTGTGCATCATGTCTCTGTCGGAGTTTTTGGTAACGTGACGGTTTCTTGTAAGCTCGTCATCTCAAGAACCAGTTGCAAATGTGTCTATATATAACATCTGGACATCAAAAACACTTGATTAGTTTATGTGAACGTCTCCCTATTTTTTATTTTTTTATAGTCACTGTAAGGCATAAACTACCAAATTAAAGCAAAACATAACATGCTGACCAGGCGTCCCGATAATAGTGCGAAATTGAAACATATATTGTGGATACTCAGACGGTTCTTTTGAGCACCCCGGACACATGTTTAAACTGACGGAAAAGAAAATAATAACATTTTAACGTAAAAAATTCGCTTGTGAGCATAGTATCTCCTGAACAGCTGAATGTGTTTCAACCAAGTTTGCATGGGCTGGGAGTTGATTACAATTTGATGACATTGAGTCTCTTTTCTAGGTCATTTTAGTCTAAACTTTCGCCTAATTTTAGCATGTGTGCTTGTACGTAGAACCCCATATGACGTCTGACCCCGCGGTTATAAACCTTTTGTCATGCTCAATTCAACTCAATTCATGCGCATTAACTTTATCCTGATAATACATGTTATAATTCCAACACTTATTAGCAGTATACATACATTATCTAAAAGCTTTAAAGCAAGAAAACTCTATATGTTTAAGTATTTAATTTCTATGAGCAGTTGAACGTTCATGCCTAGTTGAGTTGAACATGAAAATTGTTTTATAACCTCGAGCCCTGGTTAGATATGGGGCATCTGTTTTCTCTGACGACACATTTTTGGTTTGTTTTATTTTGTCATTGCTGTTTTTGACCAATTTGACACATTGCTTAGCGCTTTATACTGATCAGTATTACTTTAAATTATCTACAACCTAATAACGAATGCAGTCGACTTGGCATCGTATAAAACCATACCATTAAATTTCATTGTATTTGATAATTATGACTAGCACACCCTTATTAGAACTCTTGTTCAACCACAAGCTTAATGCATAATTCTTACGAGGAGGTCCACGAGTGTTCATGGCTGCAATTTGACATATCAGCAGTCAAGTCAAGTATGCTTTATGTAGGCATAAACAAATACATGTTTCTCGCCCTCACATGGGCGACATGGCATCTGAGAAATGCATACTTTCTAAGTCATGAACTAAAACTTAAGTTTTAAAATAAGTTTTCAAATTAAATTTCCAAATTAATTTTCCCTAACTGACGTGTATGCTTATACTTTGTGATATACAGATAGGACGCAAATCAGAGTAATCTGAAGGCTATTCCGAAGCAGTATAAACTGTTGTTTTACCGAGCAATATCAGACTTGCTGAAACCAAATAAACACAAGAGCGTTGTCACAAGAAAACGCTCTTTAATGCAAATGACAGTGGCAAAAATGAACAAAAAAATCCTCTTTACACCAGATGGCGCATCAGGTTAAATGAGCAGTGAATTGCCACTATCACATATACACATAAACAGTAGAACAGTAAAACCTTAATCATTCGAACTTCGATTTTTCAAAATACTAGCTAATTCGAAATTTAGAGAGAATATGACCTATTCATTGTCTATTTTAATAACTGTCGATAATAACATATGCTTTGGGTGAGTATAAGAAACGTCTCTATGAGACCAAAATTTATGTTTAATAGAAAAAAACAGACAATACTTATTTTTGGGGTCTACTTACCTATAATTCGAACTACTGATGCTTCAAAATAAAACTTCTAGTCCCGAGGACTTCGAGTTTATGAGTTCTACTGCATGCATATGCGTTTGCTATATACAGTCAAGTACCAAAAGTAATTCCACAAAATTAATTTCCTATAGACGTTACTGCATTTTCATGGATACAAGAATCTCTTTAATGTGTGATATAAAGATTAAATAGCAATTACTCTGTATTTATTATCAAGCTAAATAATACATACATGCACTGTACCATTTAGATGAACTTCCGTCTTTTTCAAATTTAACACTTTAAAAAATCTTTTTCAAAATTTTGAATGTGCCACTTTTTTCATTGATGTATATGGTGAAGCTGTCCAAAAATGTCTTAAACATTTGGCAAAATGCTTATATCTCTGCAGCTTTAAAATGCATGGATGAAATTTAATGGACCTATAGTGAATATTACATTATTCATTTAGCCTTTAAATGACAAACAATGTGTTTGCTAGCTGTAGCATAGTAAATTTTCATGCAGACGTAAACACATGGAAGTCATTGGGCTATCTTACGTTGTGGAATTACTTTTGGTACCTGGCTGTACTGTCGTGCCAGCCAAGAGTGACAGTGACGTCGTGTTTTGTTTACAATTGTTAAGTTAAACATTAACTTTTACACTCCACTTTAGCTAATGCGAATCGACAGATCACGTGTGTATTAATCCTATCCTGTGGATAGGATTTATACACAAGTGATTTATCGATTCTAAGTCCCTGATAACTTTGTAAACAAAACGTGACGTCACTGTCACTCTTGGCTGGCAGGATAGTAGATTAGCATTGTCCTTAACGTGCATATCGTCAGCATTTATTCTGCCATATTGTGATATTGTGTTTCATAATTGTTAATAAACATTATTTTATAAACTAGTGTGCTTATGTGACTTTCCTTAGAAAACATTTGTGATTGAGTCACGTCGTGAGACAACATTAACGCATTCGAACAACAAAGGCAGCACCCAGACAGCGCAACTCCACAAAACCTGTTCAAAAGGTAAAACATTGTGTTTCACATTCTGCAAAATTGAAGCGATATGCATAAACTTCCAAAATATCTAAGATTCCAATTGGTAACTGTAGCTCTTTTTGCTCAGTGTAATATATGTCACTGGCTGGCTGGTTTGAAACGTATGTTATCTCGATTCCTGAAGCCAGGTTTTCGGTGGGTTGGTGCCTGATGCTTATCTGTAGCTGGACCCACCGTGGCTCAACTTGAGGTTTTCTTTTGCTCTGACTATCTGTGAGTCATGAGCCCTTGTCTTTGTTTCATCATATGTGAGTTAATTTGATTAGAGTGTTTCTCCATGATGATACATTGCATTTGTTAGAAGTTTTCCATGCGAGCAGAACATTTCTTGTACTCCAACAACAGCAGAATCTAGGGCGAAAGTTTGGTGCCAGTAAGGTGCGCTTGGCCCCCTGGTGGCTTGGGCTGCTGTCCGTTCTGGGGCGGTGGTTCTGTTGTTGTTGGCTTTTTGTTTATTGTTACCCCTATTGAAGGAGTCTGTAATTGTTCTATGTTTTGCTTTACGTTACTTTATGTCAATTCTAGTACTGCAATCATCTTGGTGGGGAAAAGGGGACTGGTTGCTTTTGTTGGTTTGTCTTCCTGGTGCCACGTGACGGGTGGCTCTTCCTCGCGGTGCCGCGGGGTTGTCTGCGGTTTGTGATTGTGGTATTTCCTGATCATACTCACTTACTATTTTTCAAGCAAATGGGCTTAAATATTCCCCACATAAACTCCATTTTATGTCAAATACCCAAGTCCCCCAAACCAGGCAACTTAACTCCTAACCGCACTGATCATAAGTTTGCAATAAGTTTATTTCCCGAAGCTATACCCTGTATGGTATGAGATCTTACAGCATTTGAGAGCTTTTCTGAACAGTATTGGTACCAAATACCAAGCCAAAAACAGCTGAAATCTATGGCCAGCTTCTAATTTATTTATAATTATTGCAAATGACGTCACATTTACAGAAACTGTGCATATTTAGATCCTTCTAAGGCGTGACAAGATACTGTATGGTATCTTTGGAAAATCCTCGGAAATAGGATTTTTCAAAGTAATTTAGCAAATTCCACAAAACATAAAAATCAGGTATTGGGAAGCTCAATCATATATCGTAATTTCATGGACTATCATAATATATTTTAGAAAAGAGAAACAAAATCTGAGGTCACCACACTACTTATCTTGTTGGTGTACCAAAATTTATATAAGTTTCATGCAGGATACTACATAAAAATTTCAAGAGTGAGTGACTATGCGTTCCATAAGTGACCGTTCTTGTAATTTATATAATTTCATTATAAAAGTATTCATTAATTGAGTTCTAAAATATATTTGTGGGATAATCTATTCATTCATTCTTATGCACCGATTCTTGTGCCAAAAATTGGTAAAATTCAATCAACAGAAACTTAGGCCAGCAAGAAAATAGAAGTGCTAAAGAATTCAGTCTAAATACGCAAAAACACCCGTACATTTCTTCACCTACCCAATCCTGAAGGAACACTTGAAAGAATGCTAAATGAGCCACCGCATGTGATTTCAAAAGAACGTGGCGTTTTGACAAGTGTAGACTCAGACGAGCCTGTGCAGTCCCCTTTTAAGCATAGAAACTCCAAATCATGTTAAGTAAGTAGCGTAAAACTCATAGAATATTCAAGCGACTACCAAAGGCTCTGGTCAGACTGATCTGAGGCTTTGCTGGTCGCACAAACCACATTGTGGGAAATCCCATGCCACGGCTCCGAAATATAATTGGCTGCCCATGAATCAATTGCGTTAGACCGAAGTGTTAAGCATTAAACCACGACGTCTTTTGCGGTAAAAGCTTGCAATAATAGCTTGCAATACCTGTACATGTGGACTATGTCATCTGAGTTTCGGCCACTTTCATAAAACAACTGAGTATGACCAGGAACTGCCACAATCACAGAACACAAACCAACCCACACCCCATGGTAGTCATCTTGAAAATAATTTGGGCCGTGGCATGTGATTTCCAACAATCACATGCCGTGGCATGTGATTTCCAACAATGTGGCTTTTTTGACAAGTGTAGACTCAGATGATCCTGTGCAGCCTCCTTTGAAGCTTAGGAACTCGAAATGGTGTTCAGTCAGTAGCTTAACAATCATAGAATACTCCAGATTTGGCAGCTCCAGATTAAATCAAATGATGGCGTCACAACGTCCAATATGACTACCATTGAGGCCACCTTGAATAATAGATGTTCAACTTCTGCTACCTAACCCCGAATCATATTGGGCTGTAATTTTGTATTGAAAGTCAGGATATTATGTTGGTTCAGATATTTTCAAATAGTGAAATCACGCCATCCAATATGGCTATTATGACACCAGCGTCATGACTGCCATCTAGAAATAGGTTCATAAATTGGATTGCTAAACAACTTGTCAAATCAAGTGGGAATTATATTTTGAACATCTTGTCATCAGGTTGGTTCAGAATTATTCAAATGGTGACGTCACGACATGACAGAAAGTTTCTAAATAATTTAGAAACTTTCTATCATTGAATTAAACATTACCCAAACGGCATGCCACGCCGTGAAACATCATGTCATATGGTTATTTCAGATTTGTTCAAATGGTGGCATAGGGGCCATCTTGAAAATGTCTTCTGACTTCTACTGGATAGGCTGTAGGAGATCGGTTCATCAAGGTAACACAGGTGAGTGTTTTTGTCGATGTGAAGTTTGAGTAGATCGACAATGCTCATTTGGGTTTTTTTCTTTAGAAAGTCTACACAATAACCTTGCTCTAAACGCAAACGTCAAACAACATTAAGAATCATGTTTACACAATTTGTTCTCAAAGATCGTTATCCATTTTAATATATACATTAGTCAAATTAATCACCTATAAAATAGACATGACCATTGTATGAAATGTGTGTACTGTTGTAAAGCTATGATTAAAACGTAGATATGGTATAGACGTATCTAACAACAATGAAAAAGGTTCAGGGGAAGATTGCCACTGCTCAAACAGAGCATATATAAGTATAAACTTTTCAAAAAGGTTGCCGTCTTAAGTACTTAAGTAAAATGGCTGTTGTCGTACAGTAGTCATTTGTAAGCAACATTCTGTGGCTGTTTCAAAAACGAAAGTGATGATCTATCAAATGACACGCCCACCTCACGCTTGGGGAGATGGCGATGAGCCGGTCGTGACATTTTAGTGCTGTGACACCATGTGATAATACACACATACTGTTCACAGAAAGGGCTATCTCATGCTACACCACGTAGCCGGTGCCTCAATAGTGCAAATTTAGTAAATTATATTTTAGAGGACGGCAATAACTGAGTCTACCGATTTCTTAATTTATTGTCTACTCGTTTGGCCAACTGAGGGAGAAGGACAACATTTTTTGTAATGACATAGCTTCAAACATTTCGATACCATTTGATGTTAGCATACATTGACAAAACTATATAGTATGGAAGTATTTGATTATCAAACATGTTTTAATTGAAAGACATTCTTACCTGTAAGCATAATAATCCAAGACACGATAAATGATAAACTGAAAAGGAAAAATTGACTTAATAATATGGAGGTTACTAGAATTGCTTCTACATGACGTGAAATCGGGGTAGGATTGATGTATTAAGTGTTCCTCATCAGTCTGATCCAGGTTTATGACGAAAGTTTAGTGGCATACCTATCTGCAAAAGTTGATCTGGAATTTGTATACGGTCATGCTAGCACTTATATTCTTTAACCCGTTGAATACTAATGGATTCTGTCCTCTGGTTTGATACAATAAGTTTGGGATAGTCCATTGTACATATCTAGGGGAGTTGGGTTATAATCTTAAAAAGATATTGTATTCTTTGTCTGATGATCTTTCTTTTTTTACCTTAACAAACAGCGTAGGCCCTGATGAAATGCAGCATTATGCTGCATTTCATCTGGGTCTTCACTGTTTGCAAAATTACTTGTTTATGAAATTACCAAAATAAGCCTCACGGCTTACTGTCAGGTCCTACTTCTATGATATTGTACTTATGTAAAAGTGATTGATCAAATGAAATATGTTTAAACCAAGTACTTGTTTAGAGGTTTACCGAATACAAAGCGTTCATTGGCTGATGTCCTGTCTTTCTAAGCAGACAAAAAATCGTTTCTATATATCTGTTGTCCAGACAATTTGTCTATAGACTTATGGTATGATATGTTACATGGTTATTCTTTTGTTGACGCGTTTCCCTCCCGATTGCCTTGTTTAGACCTGCTGAGTTTGTTAATGTGTGAGACATATTACAGATATTGCCGTGGGAAGGCAATTTAGCCCACACAAAACGCTGATAATGGACCGTATTTATACTAAATATAACTACGAAGTGATCAACAAGTAAAAGCTTTAAAAAGCTTGCCATCTTTCAGAACTAAACTAAATTGGGTTATCATCTACCGACGGAAATAGGCTACAGACTGAAGGATTTAAAAATTGAGTCGGTTTACTCCGAGGTATAACAAAAAGGTAACGATGGCTTCTAATTCACTGAAGCGTAAGACATACATTTCTGCTGTTGAAGGATTGAAAATGCCGTGTTCATAGTAGTAAGGGGCTCAAGTATACTGTTCAAAAAAAGAAACTTATTTTTTGAAATGCTGATAAACTGGTCAAAAATGAAATGTATGAGTATCTTGACACATATATATTACAGGAGTACTGATATCTATGCAATAATGTTATTTTTACTTCTTTACGCTTCACTTCTTTCCGTAAGGTGGACAAATGACGAAATCCGATTTTTGTGGTATTATTTCCCTATAGATAAAAATATGGGCTCAGTGGGATTCATTGTGTAATCCTCTACTGCTGTTGCATAAAATATTAGATTTTGATTTTATTGAAGCTATTAAGCTTGGAGCTGTATAAGGTCTAAAGATTCTTATTTCCGGTTTCCTGACAAAGTTTATGAAATTAGGAGCAAAATTAATTTTTAATGCCTGTATCTGAAGAAGCTATGTAAAATTAATCTTTCAGTGAAAATTTTATTAAAATCGGACGAAAATTAACAAAATCGTGGAATTTTCTTGGAAAATTGTGAGTTAAAAAGTTGGTTGAAGATCAAAGGTTCCCCTCGATCTTACCTAGGAAAATCGATATTGCTAATTTTGTTAAGTGTGCGACTACAATACAACTACATGTAGTAGCTTTAATATTCACTATATCGTTATTATCTTCTGTACTCACATAAGCCGAAGCACAATTGTGGTAATACAGGGTAGAAATAATCTATAAAATGAGCAAACCATATTAAAAGGATTACCAACTAGGAAAAGTGAGAAAGTGGGCAAAGATCAGTCGCCCATTACTACTAGTAATCAATACAATCAAGTACCACACCTGACCCAGGATACCAAATGGGATAGTGACAAACACACAATTAGACATCACAAACGTGCGCCAAGAGGTCAGCCCTTTCTCAGCAGGTGACCACAGGGCATCAATAAACAGACACGCGAAAGCATAACAAACACAAGACAAAAATAACACAAATTATCCACAAAAGAAGTACCGCCTTGAAACAGCCAATAAAAATATATAAATGGAGAGCTTATACCAGTTTCACGGCGCCAACCTCCATGAAGTCCACGAAAACATGGTCGAAACCCTCTTTTTATTTAATGTAAAAATGTTCGAAGGCTGATTTCAAGTGAGACCAGAAGAGCACTTATAATGCACTAATGAGAGGCCCCAAAACAGATTGACACAGTGCACTGCTGGGTAATAAATAGGGTTTATTTTATGACTGAATATCACAAATAATTTGGGTACGTAAAAGTATTGGCACAATTGAAAAACTCAGTATTTAGTGCAGATTAATAACTGAAAAAGTGCCCTTACTGATTCGCCATAACACTATATGTTATATTTACGAAACCTTTGCATTGCTTCGAGTGCCTGTGAGTAGAGCAAAACAGTGTGGTCTTCCAAAATTGATAATGCTGTCCTTCGAGCTTGGGTTAAGAAAGTATAAAATTCAGCATATCTTGACAATTTTATTATCAAAAGGCCCCTTACGGTCCCATTAAGCAAATGAATACCCCCATTTTATTTTTGATCGCTTATAGCGTTTGAAAATCCGAAGTGGGTTGAGGAAAGTCAACGGTGAAAGCAGAGGTAATCAAATTATATTCTATATTTTCACATGTAAAATATATACAACCTTTTATATATTTTCACATTTTCGCATGTGAAAATATTTTTTCCAAATAATATTTTATTCAATAAATTTTTGCCTTGTATTTGATTACTTTTTATATGATAAACATTAATTAGACAAGTTACATCCGAACACATTACAGGCATAATGGTTATCAGTGTTGGTCTGTTCATCCTGTTCAGTAGGCAACCTTGGGTTAAGCAAATTCATCAATAATTGTAATTTGCCTGGATCAAAATAAGCAACACAAGAGATTAAAATATCCCACCAAGTGTCAACACTAAACCGCCAAATTTCCCAATGGAGGTTATCACTTGCATGTTTAAATTTTATTAGAATTTTGATTTCTGATTTGCATTTGTCCCTTTTACAGATTATTAACTCCCTGTAGCGTCAACATTATACAACCTGCTTATGAGAACATAACTTTATTATGATCTACACACCTCACGACAAACCTTGTTTCAAATATGAATAGTACCCGTCATTAGATGTAAGAGTAGTTGGTCCTTGACCTTACATCCCACAGGCAAATTGGCAATTGGAAACATTTGTTTCACCTACAAACCATAGGCAATCATTGTGGAAAATATGAACACCTTAGTTCAAAATCTAAAGGAGGGCTTGAACAGATTCTATGTATATTTGACCTTGATCTTTGACTCCAAGATCATATGAGGGTCTGGATAGGGGGTCTGGTATTCACTATTCATTAAAAATTTAGCCCATTATTCATTCATTAAAATTTTGGGTTATTCATTAAAATAAGACCAATTATTCATTAACAGTAAAAAGGTGGCAAAGAAATCTGATTATTGATTATTTTTTGGGCTCATTATTCACCATTCATTATAAAAAAGGGTCATTATTCACTAATCATTATACCCCATCTAGACCCTCATCATATCGGTGCCCTGAAATCTTCCTGGTAATTCACACATCATAAACTATCATTGTGCAAAATATTAACACCATCGGATAAAAAAATTAGAGAAATTTGCGCTGACCTAACCATAAATAAATGTTAAGTAATAATTGACCTTGACCTTTGAACTAAGTTCATAGCGATAATCGAAAACTTTGTTGTCATCTACACACAATAACCAAGTATTGTGTCAAATATGAACAGTATATGCCAAACACATTGATGAGTTAACGTCTCAAGCAATTAACCGGCTGACGGACGTTCAGACAGACAGACAGACGCATGGACTGACGGATGAGACTGATTGAAATATACCAGAATATAAAATCAAACAAAACCGTGAACATAATTTGCCAAAATTTCACAAAATGACACACATAAAATCAAAATTTTAAAGTAGAAGCATTATTTGTGTTGTTCAGTATATTTCAGCCTCCAGCAAGCACATGCAAATTGTATCAAACCCTTCAGCGGCGGAATTGTGTAATATAGGCATGTTTCTTTAATAAAATGACAAGTTTGTAATGTTATATGTTGGAGTAAAGGAAATAGATTTAGAGAGATGTTTCTGTTATGTTACCAATTTAGATTAAGAGTAGGTCCTGCAAAAATGACAAGGATGCAATTCCAAATATGCTATGTATTATGCAAAAAATCTATACATTACTTTTTCAGCTATTGGTAAGTCAATTGAGTGTAATTAGACTTTGTCCACTAAATTATTACATAATATTGATATGAACCTAACACAGTCAAAATGCCAAAATGCAGTGTACTATACGCATAACACATACAATTAGAAAATGCAGCATTCATGATTTTGGTTAGTATAGTTCTTCAAAGTATGCTTGAACATGCTAATATGCATGATTGGTGATAATTATGCTTATTAAATAAACAAATATGCCAACAACAGAGTGTTTTATGTGCAAGATTGAAAATATTTCTTAAGAAGCATTTCTTTTAAGTGTAGTATACTTGAGCCTCCACCAATCGTTTGCACAAAGTTTTTAACTCTTCAACGGCAGAATTGAAGAGGGCACATATGGCCCGTTAAGAAAATATAATTTTCGTCATGTTATACCTTTGAGTAAAACGACGTCGATTTTTAGAGGGATATTTCAGCTCAGTCTGTAGCCTAAAAGTACAAAAGCTAGGATAAATGTGTCTTGCTCAAGGGCCACAACGCAGTGACGCCGGTGAGGCTCGAACCCGCGGCCTCTCGGTCTCGAGTCAAGCACTCTACCACTGAGCCACTGCGCTGTCTTAAAATATCACTTTGTAAAACAGACATAGGCCAAACAACGAAGTGATCAACAAGTATAAGCTTTAAAAAAGCTTGCCATCTTTCAGAACTAAACTAAATTTGGTTGTCATCAACTGACGGAAAGTACAGAAGCCAAATTAAAAGCTGTTTCAAACAAAAGTGGAGATATATTAAATGACACACCCACCTCATCGCCATCTCCGCAAGTGGAGATGGCGATAAGCTGAATGGGTCATTTTAGTGTAGTGACATCTTGAGACAATACATGCAGGTAAGGACCTTGGAAAGTCTTAATGTAAGGATTGCCCATAAAAATGGTCAGAGAAAAGTTTAAAAAGAAAATGGTATTTTTCCATGAAAATGATGAAAGGTTCATATATCGAATTATCCGCAAAAGTATTTTTCGCATTGGACAAGTACCCATGAAAGTATGTGTTGACAACTCAGTTTTTGTTATTCAACAAATAGAAAATAGAAAAAGTTTACTGAAGTGCTTCTCCCCCTGTCCAAACTAATCCTTTTGCATACAGTTGTAATGTTACATTTCACACATCATATAAAAATGGCATGATTGGTCACGGGGGTGGGGGACGCTGTCAAAATGCTCAAAACAATTTATTAGAAAAACTTATTAGGAACTACTTTTGTACAAACCTGTAGGTAAATATCAATTTACAATGACATGAATCAGGGCTTTAGTTATGATAGCGTACTAAGTAATTAATTGTCAAAACATATGATGTGAATACTCAAAAGAATCGTCGCAATGAGACGGTCCTTTTAAGCACAAAACTATAGGTTAAATCTGATGAGTAAGAAAATATTTACAATTTTACACCCAAAAATTGTGTTTATCTAGACTATGATGTATACAGTATGCAGGTATGATACACCTCAGAGAACAGGTTAGAAACATAACAGATAATAGTCAAAAGTCATGGACAGAATACTTATTTAGAAGAAACGATGAAATCGCATTATAAAACGTGTTGTTGTACAGAATTCTACAGTGAATACCACGCTCACAGCGGTTTGATAAGTTCTCAGAAAACCCGTTGCTACATCTATAAAATATATACTAATTAAAGATGATATTGGTCAAGCTTAGTTTGATGTGACCATTTTCCCACTTACAGGAGTGGACAGTTGCCAGGCACTGCTACTGTTAGCAATTAGAAGGCTTATCAGACAACGCAGATGTTCAGACTGACTTATGTCTTTAATATTCACATGCGCACACTGGTAAATGTATACGTCGATCTGGTGGTATTTACGCGTATTGCCGGTACTTCATAGACCGGAAGTGGTAGATATCGGTGTTAATACTATATAGAAAAATATGCCATATGCCTAAAGGACTATAGAATTAGATCCGTTTTAAGTATTCGGCATTCACATTGCGATTTATGTAAGCATTTATGAATAGATTCGAGTACCGATCTGGATGATCGGTACTCGAATCTATTCCTAAATGCTTACATAAATCGCCATGTACGTACTGAATACTTAAAAATACCGCCAAATCGACGTATACATTTACCAGTGTGATGCAAGTATGATTTCCATTGGCGCGCTAATACATCTTCAGATCTGTTTTGTCAAGATAGGACTGGGACTATCTTCCGTCTGTATAATGACATGTTCTTGAAAAGCAGAACCATTTTGGTATTGATTGGTTTGTTTTATATGACATGTCTCATCAAGAGGTACCAGGCAGATCGAATAAAGTTGGTCATTTCATGAGAAAAGGACACTGTTTAAGGATAGCTATTGTCAGTGGCGGATCCATCGGGGGTTCATGGGGTTCGCTTGAACCCCCTCCCCACCCCCGTTTTTAAATATTTTATGAAAATTAAATAATTTGGTCTCAGTGAGACCAAATCATATAATGTTCATGGGATATTAAAGAAAAATGAGATGAAATCAGCAAAGTGAACCCAACAATATTACACATATGAACCCCCTTTCAATAAATCCTGGATCCGACCCTGTTTGTGTATTTTGAAAGCCTTTGTTTTCACCTAGTTTCAGAATAATGATTTTTTTTTTAGAAAACCACTTACAAAAATCAGGGTGGGCCTCTGTATATAAGGAAGGGGTCACAAGTTATAATTAAAAGAAAAAATATTGTATTTCTTTCTCCGAAGATCAATTTTGTCATAGTAAACAGCGCAGTCCAGCTTTGCAACATTTCATCTACCCCCCACTTTTTAGGCATTTCCAGATTACAAAGGGCTAATCAACCATAAGGGTCTTAATGGGTAACTCTGAAATAAGTAAATAAACAGTAAAATTTAGCCCAACAAATCTGTAATCAGTAAAAAGAAAATGACCATATCTAAAACTATCTCTTTGGGAGGAAACTGTTTGTGTAGACAATAATATATTCTTTATAAGTAATTGTGGCTTTTTGAGGGACTAGATATGGGGAGGGTCTGAAATCGCTAATCATTATATTTTTGTCCACTTAATGCAATTTAATTCAATTAGAATTAAACTCATAAATTATTGAGAAATCACATTTTGAACAAATTGAGTGATGCGCTTTAAAGAAGCATAAACTTGTGTCAGATATTTATCAATAGCTTGGCTTCATAGATGTGTACATACACATTTTTCTCTGTGTTTGTCGTTTCGGTTACGTATAGAACAGCATGGTGTACAAACGAGTTTTTGTTGACCCACTCATTCGACCTTCCCCTTGTTAATTTTTTTCTGCTGTTTCGCTTTAAATTTCAGGTGCGTTTTACGTGATAACCATGATATAAAATACTTTGTCATGATGGACACTATCAGCTGCTTTGGAAGAACGCCATGGTGTGACAGAACTCATATTATAGAACATGAAAGAATGTTGAGGCTGGCGGATGCCCTCCTCAACAAATGTGGAATATGGCTGGAAGCCCTCCATATATCACGGTAGAACATTATAGTGTTGTGGATTATGTTCACACACAAATTTATAAATTGATCATTGCAAACGTGAAAGACTGTTGAGGCTGTAAGCCCTCTTCAACAAATGTTGAATATGGCTGATAGCCCTCCATATATAATGGTAGAACATTATGGTGTTGTGGGAATGCATAAATTGATCTTCATGCTTTGAATTTGCGAATATGTTGTATGCTAGGTTTATCATGCAGCCTTTTCAATCAAAACATTATGATATTATTGGAAGCCCTTCATATTAAAAAGTCGAACTAGAAATAAAGTAAGTGACATAGATGGAAAATTAGAATATCATTGTTTACTAAAATAAAGGGGCCCGAATGCATTAATTGAACTTCAATTTTGGAATACTGCGAACATGTTGTATGCTAGGTTTAGCATGCGGCCATCTCAATCAAAATTTCAATATGGTTGGAAGCCCTCCATACTGTCAAGTCTAACTAAAATATCAAGCAAGTGAAATAGACAGAAAATTAGAGTATTATTGAGTGGTATTGCTATAATAACTTGAAAAAATTTTGAGCCGCGACATGAGATTTCCAACAATGTGGTATGTGCGACCAGCAAAGCCTCAGATCAGCCTGCGCATACGCGCAGTCTGATCAGAGTCTTTGCTAGTCGCTTGAATATTCTACGAGTGTTTAGCTACTGACTGAACATTATTTAGAGCTTCTAAGCTTAAAAGGAGGCTGCACAGGCTCGTCTGAGTCTACACTTGTCACAACGCCACATTGTTTGAAATCACATGTCACGGCTCATTAATAATGATGTTCGTGTAAATTGTTTTTGTTGATGTTGAACATGGAGAAATTAGATATTGTATTGATGTTAATAGAATATCTGACAACATTAGCAATTGTTTTACAATAGTAAGTGAGTATGATCAGGAAATACCACAATCACAAACCGCAGACAACCCTGTGGCACCGCGAGGAAGAACCGCTCAACCATCACGAGACACCAGGAAGACAAATTAAGCAAAGCGACCAGCTCTCTCTTCCCCATCAATATGATTGCAATATTAGAATGGACATAAAGTAACGTACAACAAAACATAGAACAAATACAGACTCCCACAATGTCCGAGCAAATATTATTGTAAGCCTAGTAGTTTCTTTATAGTACATTTGACAAAGTTAAGCCAGCAAAATAATTAGACATGAGGCCTTTGTATTCCTTAACATATATCAAATTACATAAGACCATTCTTGTCAGTAAATCTTTAAAATCTTTGTGCATATATTCTTCAATAATAATCGCTTCTGATAAAGTATTGGCCTAATCATTCAAATTCACCTGTTAATCAATAAAACATATAATTGCTATTTTCTGCTCTGCGTGTTAAATTTTAGAATGTGTTTTATAGGTATTTAGACCAAACTTGGTAGGAATGATCGACATATGGCCCTCTTTAATAATTGTTCGAATGGTTTTGGTCCGTTGCATATCTAGGTCACACAGGCTAAAATAGATTTTCGAGATGTAAACTTTAAAATTCTTCTTGTCTGAAACCGCAAGGCCTAGAGCCTTGATATTTCGTATGTAGCATCAACTAGTAAATCTTTACCAAGTTTGATCAAATTATGCCCCTGGGGTTAAAAATGGGCCAGCCCCGGGGGTCATCTGTATTACATGGGCTGATATAGGGAAAACATGAATAAAATCTTCTTGTCTGAAACAAAAAGACATTGAGCCTTGATATTTAGTATGTAGCATCAAATAGTAGACTTCTACAAAGTTTGTTCAAATTATGCCCCTGGAGCCAAAATTGGGTCCGCCCCCGGGGTCACATTGTTTACATAGGCTTATATAGTGAAAATATTGAAGACATCTTCTCCTCTGAAACCATAAGGCCTAGGGCCTTGATATTTGATTGTAGCATCACCTAGTGGACTTCTACCACGTTTGCTCAAATTATACCACTGGAGCCAAAAATGGCTCTGCCCTAGGGTCACATGTTTTACATAGGCTTTTATAGGGAGAAACATGAAAAAATCTTCCAAATGTCTACATCTTATTAATGTTTATTATACCCCCAGTACGAAGTATATAGGGGTGTATAGTTTTTGCCTTTTCTGTAACTATGTTTGTCTGTTTGTCTGTCTGACTGTAAACTTTTTTTGTCAAAGTTTTCTCAGCAACTACTTGGGTTAGGATTCTGAAATTTGGTACAAAGCTTCATAGTGATGAGTTGTATTGTGTTACAAACAACCAGCCACATATTGCTTATCAGTCCCTATATTTGTTCATTTTTCTATTTTTCTTTCGCTCCAATGAAAAAAAAATTCCGTCAAAGATTACTAAGCAACTACTTTACTTAGGAATCTGAAATTTGGTACAAAGCTTGATAGTGATGAGTTGTATTGTGTAACAAAAAACAGCCACATATTGCTTATTAGTCCCTTTATTTGTTCATTTTGCTACATTTCGTTCTCTCTAATGAAACATTATTCCATCAAAGATTACTAAACAACTGCTTTACTTAGGATTCTGAAATTTGGTACAAAGCTTGATAGTGATGAGTTGTATTGTGTAACAAAAAACCAGCCACATATTGCATATTAGTCTTTTTGTTTGTTCATTTTTCTTTCTCTCCAATGAAATTTTACTGTCAAAGACTTGACTTAGGATTCTGAAATTTAATGCAAAGCTAGATAGTGATGAGTTGTATTGTGTGGCAATAAAAACAACAAAAACATACAACCACATATTGCCTATCAGTCCCCTTATTTGTTCATTTTCTTTCTCTCACATGATATTTTTTTCTGTCAAAGATTTCTAAGCAACTACTTGACTTAGGATTCTGAAATTTGGTACAAGCTTGATAGTGATGAGTTGTATTGTGTAACATAAAAACAGCCACATATTGCTTGTCAGTCCCTTTATCTGTTCATTTTTCTTTCTCCCCATCGGAAATTTCCGTCACTGATTTCTCAGCTCCTATCGGAGCCAGTGTTTTCAAATTTTGTGTACACCTTCAGGTAGGCTAAGTGTATTGTGTAAATGAAAATAAAGATGCTAAAGCTCATTTTGCCTTTTTCAATTTTTGCTTCTGTCAATCCTTTATAACACATATGGACATTTTTCGTCAGTTTTCTCAGCAACCTCTTGATTTAGGATTATGAAATTTTATGTACACCTTCAGGTAGGCAAAGAGTATGGTGTAAATTAAAATTAAGCTGCTAATCCTCATTTTGCCTTCTTTTTTCAAATTTTCAATTTTTCCTTCTGTCACTCCTATATAACACATATGGACATTTGTCATCAAAGTTTTCTCAGAAACTACATGATTTAGGATTATGAAATCTTTAACATGTTTTTCTCTGAAAGTGTTACAACCTCTGATGGCTACCGCCGGGGGTATTTGAGCTTTGCTCACTTCTTGTTCTTGTCTCTTTGAGTGAAGCTGCCGTGGTGTAGGGGATAAACCTATATCTTGTAAACCAGGGGTTGCAGGTTTGATTCCTGGCTTCTCCATAAAACTCCTTTCGGTTGGGCCTTCTGGAGGTCCCGTCATAAAATAAACACATAATTCATAAACCCTCCGCCCCCCCCCCCCCCCCCCAGTACTGGTTACTTCCCATGGAAAAGCCACAAAAAGTTTATCTCTTTTGGAACAATTATTTTTTAGAAAAAAACTAGTTTCAGATTATAGAGTTTTTGGCTAATGGGCAAACAGACGGAAGGGCGGACCGCCATAGTGAATATAGTTCACAACCAAAATTATATTGAGTTATGCAATTTACGTGATTTAAATATGTTTTATTTGAATAAAAAACTTTCGCTCATATAAAACTAATTTTGTGAAACCAGAGCACAAATACTGGTGATGTACTATATGCACTAAAAGCAGAATAAGGCCGGTTTAATTAAACTACGTTTGGAATAGGGTCGATCAACAATGCAGATCTGACAGAAAGGAAAGATTAACCCTTAAGGCGCCAAGAAAAAAAAATGCATCTGAAAATTTCGTCTGCTGAAGTCGTCTGCAGCAAGTAATTGCCTAACATTACTGACGAATTAAGTATAGAAACAAACAGTGTGGACCCAGAACAGACTGCTACTATAGGAGCAGTCTGATCAGGATCCACACTGTTTGCCATAGAGGATTCTTAAACATTTCAGCAGACGAGAAAAGCAGACGACTTTTGTTGTGATTGACGCATTAAGGGTTAATGGTTTGAGATTTAGTGGATCAGCTGTGTCCTGTTTTACACTTGCGCAAAGAGAGCATTATATTTGCTTTTATCTATTTCCCAGACTATTTAAAGTAGGAGTCGGACAGACTCCTAAATATGCAAATCTGAGTTTTAGGTCTGTTGCTGTACAATAATATGTTTACATACATGTGTGTACAACAGGGTTCACCTACTCAGAAGCTGAATACAATCTATTAGGCATTGGAGTCCGTACTTCAGCGTTTTGTGAAAACCTTTACTGTCCCTTTAGTATTGGTGTCGAAGTAAAAGTAATTTCGCGACTTTTAGTAAGCCATTGGTTACTTTCAAAGTATTTCCTATTATCAAACGTGGGAATATCAATTTATGACAATATGAAGAATTGTTCCAAACATCTATACGTTAGTCAGTATTTCAAAATTAAAATTGTATATTTAATTATGAATGAATTCTTTGCAATAACTAGATCCTAAGTCGCCTATAGTATTTGGCGCGTGCACATATTTACACATATTTATCGTTCTTTCTTTCCTCTATAGGAATTGTCGTTTAGTTACTATAACAAAAAGCAGGTTTTCTCGCAGCCTTGCAAAGTTCAAAGTAGTGACTCTATATTTTATGCCTTTTATGTGAACTGCTGCGACCATGAATGATTTGTCATCGACATTCTAGACCAGACTTTCGTATGTCAAACCTAAAAGCCTTTTATCACCATTTATCTTCATCTGTAATCTACCAGATGTATATAACTGTTCGATCTCTGAGACAGCTATCCCTGACACATATCACTTGGCCAATTATCATTATAAATACGGACATGGCTGTACGTACAGACACATGCCTTACAATCCACATGTGTAAGAACACAGGTCTATGACCTTTAACTTTAAATAGTGTCCATTCGGCTCGTCTATACAGAATGTACCTGTATACCACTTAATTATGACCCGTTGCAGTGAGGATGTTTCCTCCATCAGTGGTGATTCCACCTGCATGATTCAGATTATTTTAGCTTGCTATTGGAAGAAACATTTTCGGTGCATGAATTTAGTCAAAAACTTGTATTTCATTGCATTAAATAGACCTTAACCAAAGATTGGACTAGTCAAATTTTATTTTCTTCATATTTTTCTTCAAGTATGAAAGCCATTTCGATTCAGTTGCTTTAACACTGTCCGTATTTTACCAGTCGATTTTGGTACGTCGGGAAAACACGGACACAATGTTTTTACTTTGATTTGCTCTTCGCACTGATATAATTTTCTCGATTATTTTAGCAAAGCGTATATTTTAGATCAAACACAGCTATGGGAATACATGTTAAAGACCAATCTTTTATAAATTAATAGAACAAAATGTACGGTTCCCAATCTTCATAGTCATTATTGATGTGGTGCCTCAGGTCAACAAAACAGTGCTACCTGTACATAATATTTGAAGGAATGCATGCGTGGGCACCAAAATATTCACCGAGGATCGAACCATGTTCCCCGAAGCATCAAACGACAAGGCGCTAGAATAAGAAAGAAGGCTTCAACGGCCTCTCAAAATTACCTTTGCAGGAGATAATTCATATAAGCAATGTTGCTTGTTTTCAGATCCTGTTATTTGCTTATATATTATTGTTCTGTTAAAACACGCTTTGTATTTTCGAAATAAAAATTGTTTAAACTAAAATTACCTATGAATAAGTCTATACATTGTCCGTATTTTCCCTATTGCAGATTTCATCTGTCCGTATTTTTTTCCTGTCTATGTCCGTAGTTTCTCTACCTCGTCCGTATTTCCCCGAATCTGGGTCACATGCATTTTTGCTTTATTGTCTTGTTTCCGAACCATATAGGGTCTGTTCTTTTGTTGCAGGGTACAGCGAAGACATTGCACAAGTATAAAACCCGGTCTGAATGTATAGCTTGTCAAATAACGACAATGGCTAACGAAACATGGGCATGTAAATTTCGTCCGTATTTACCGTATTGACACCTCAGACTTAGTCATTTTTATATTGAACATTGACCTTTGAAATGCAGATGACGTGTGTGTGTTTGTGTTTAACGTACCAACAACAGTTAAGTCATATGGAGATTGCTTTCAGCTTTTATAGGGGGGATACAATGGTTTAATTTCAATATTTCAAAGAAAAAACTATAATTTTACAACGTTCCAGGGGGGTTCAACATTTTCCAGGGGAGGTACAATGGTCTAATTTCAATATTTCAAAGACAACTATAATCTAACAACGTTCCAGGGGGGTTCAACATTTTCCAGGGGGGTCCAACTTTTCCCAGGGGGGTTCAAATACTTATTTCTATAGAAACATTTAGAACTTGTGATTTTCAAGGGGGTCTAGACCCCCTGTCCCCTCCCTCCTCTGGGTCGGCGCATGAAAATATTACAAATAGTTTCAGAGATATTGCTTTAAAAATGTGGGGTAGGTGTTTTTCAATTCTTTGCATCGGCTTTACCTCAGGCAAGCAACAAATGCAAGAATCTTTAATTAGTGTTCATCTGTTTCAGAGTTAAAGAGTTTGCTTTCGTTAACAACTAACGGACGTGATGACGGACAGGCAGGCGGACATACTGAATACAGTAATAACGTTTACATTAGAACAAAAAGTCAATAAACCACATATCTCTTACTTGGCGAGATAGTCACCAAACTAGAACGTAAATCCCCACCCTTGATTCTGACATTTTAGTGCAAAAAGCAGAAAATGTTTGACACATATATGCAATCCTTATCAATTGGAAGAGCCTATTTCAAATTTAAGGGGTGCGAGATATATATCTTTATTTTGCTTGGATTTGACATGCCTGTAGTTAAACACTGGTAAGCTTGATCAAAGTAAGAAAGACGACAAAGATCAGGAATCGATACAATCAAGTACCACACCTGACCAAGGATACCACATGGGAAAGTGATATAAACACAATTAAACATCACAAACACCAGTCAAGAGACCAGTCCTCTCCCTTTAACACCGTGTTAAGCGGCGTCTGATATGGATCTACACTATTTTCTTTTCACCACAAAAAGAAACCAGGCTCACGTGAACTAAATGACGTGTAATCAATGCATTAAAACAGACATACACCAAACTAAATTCCATTATAACTATGATCAAACAAGATTAATTTTCATAGTTTTATTTATGTAAACAATAAGAAAAAAAGCTGAAAACAATCTCGACCAATGCTCCAGCACATCAATTTAAAAAGAAATTAGGTTCGTCATTTAGTCTTATCACTTACTTTTTATGCCTTATCCTATTCTAAATGTACGGGAAGCTCAAACCATGATTGGGATTATCGCTTGTAAAGCTTAATGGTAGGAGATAATAATGATAGCTTCAATTCTAGAATTTGAAGAAGACGACATGAGAGTTCACATTAATAACGAGACATGAGATTTCCAACAATGTGGTATGTGCGACCAGCAAAGCCTTAGATCATCCTGTGCTTATGCGCAGACTGATCAGAGCTTGCTAGTCGCTTGACTATTCTATGCGTGTTAAGCTACTGACTGAACATCATTAGGAGTTTCTAAGCTTAAAAGAAGGCAGCACAGACTCGTCTGAGTCTGCACTTGTCAAAATGCTACATTGTTGGAAATCACATGCCATGGTTCAAATAAAAGAGAACCAACTTCGTCAATAACGTGCTGGGCCTCGAGAGTTGTGTCTCTTCGTGCCATCCAGACAGTGATATTGAGTACAGCGAAGTACTTTAATATCGATAATAGAGAAAAAGTCTTACGACAATCTGTAACTACATAATATAGGCGTGCCCTATTGAAAATCACGGTTTAAGTCCGCATTCTTCTTATGTGTCGTCTTTGAATACATTGAAAAGGGATTCGCCAACCTAAGATTAGATACTTAGTCAATTAGCTAATAACAGTTGTTTAAATTCCTGTATAAAGCCCTCAGTAAGAATAATATGCCTTTTTCTATTAGAAAGAATGATTGCTTTAAGAAAGATGCTCGTTATGAAGAAATAATGTATAATGTTATGAGCACTCTAGCACCTTCAATTTTGATTGGACCGTCTTCATTCTTGCAGGTAGCAAGAACAGCTATAAAAGCTTGGATGATTTCGGAATTCGGCAAGATAGGTCCAGGGACTGCTGAGTTGGCTATTCTTGAACGATTGGAAAAATTCTTATAGGCTTATAATTGGAGAAATGTTGTGAGCTCTCTAGTACGTTCATTTTTGGATGGATCCTCATCATTCTTGCAGGTAACAAGGACAACCATAAAAGCTTTGACGAGTTTGACTTTCGTATGTACATCCCAATTATTGAGAATCACATTATGTGTTGCCATGAAAACCATGCATTTTCACATAGCCCAAACTGGTTTATTTTTAGGATAACTTCTTTTTTGCATTTAGGTAGTGCCACTTAACAATTGGTATCCATGACAAAATACCATATGGGGTGCAACGTAGGTCTAATTATCAAAATCCCCCATCCCCTTGGTGTATAGGTTTTACATGATTTACCTCATTTTTAAAAAGGTTCGTGTATTTTCGTGAATATGCAAATAAGATAAAATTCATTTAGGACCACTGAATTAATGGGCTTGTCAGATTGTATAACTAATAATATAACAACATGGAACAATGAAAATATGGGCAGGAAATCAGCTTATTATGTTTAATGGTTCCCTTATTGTACCGTTTATAAAAATCATAAATACGAATTATGCAAATAAGAAAATTTGCATATTAGATCATGGAATAAAAGGCCTATATCTGAGCTTTAATTTTATACCACATTTTATAGCCTATGGTAAGTAGCAGCTGAGACATTATTGATTCTGTAGGTATACCCCCATTCTAGAATCACTTTTTTAACGTTTTCATAAATATTTTTCAATTTGCAAATTAGATTATTTGCATATCCGACAAATAGATAAAATACCTATGGCTAAGCTTTAATTTTATATAAAGTTTAATAGCATTGTATGAGCAGCAGCTGAGATATGACTAATTTTGTAGCGAACACCCATTCTTGAATCCACAATGGGTTGCCATGGAAATCATTCATTTTCACATAGACCAAGCAGGTTTAGTTTTAAGACGACCTTGTTTTGCACTTATGGGATTCTAATGAATAATTTGACACCCATGAAAAATTGTCCGTGGGGTGCACGGTAACTTATATTGGCCTCTGACTATATGGCGTTACTTTCCAAATATATATCATACTAGGGTATTGGTCCCCAAGGTACCCCACCAATCATTAAGGTATGTTCTATGGCTCTATCAGGAAAACCGCTTTATTCATGCAGCATCAACCTTAAGTTTTACTTTATCATGTATCTCAACATCATTTGAAATTGTATTTTTGTATTAATATTCTTGTATGTTTTATGTTAGTATTTATTACAATATATGTCTACCTCGTCTGTATTCCATCTGAAAATAAAAGAGGAAAAAGTTGAAATAAAAAATTGAAAGAAAAAATGGAACCATCATTTTTAGCTTCTAAAAGACTGTTATAAATGATAATAAAAAATGTATAAAATTAACATATACACCCACTGGACCCATTTTTACTACTTATACAGAAAAGTCAAACTAGTTCATGGGAGGCTACTCTTAATGTGTACATGTACATGTATAGTTAATCTCAGACTTGGTGGACCTCAAGAATTTATGGATATGTCACTCAAAAGACAACGATTTTAGTTCCAGAATCACAGTTAAAGAACTGTTTTGTCAGTTCAAGAACTGTTCTAGAAATTCAACAAAAGCTCAATAACTTTATTGCAGTTCTAGAACTTTTGCGCAGGGGCTAATCTCTTGTGTCTCTTCCGCTGGATGCCATGTATTGGTCTGTAGTGTCCGATTATGGTAATTCATTGTAATTTTCATTTTTTACGGATAGCAAACAACATCATAAACTCGCGATACTTATCATTATCAGGTCAAATCATGCATAATAAATTCTATTCTTTATTATTCGATTAATATATGATAGGTCCATGGAGGGATGGCTATTGAATAACTTGACTGGTACGGCTGCAGACCAACTCTGAATCCAACAACTTCCATTGTACGAGGGCCCATCAATAATTTCGTGAACTAATTTAACTGTTTCATAACTATTTGACATAGCGAAATGAAAGTTTGTATGATTAAAGATCAATCATTCACCAATCAATTCAGAATAAACCGACCTCAATGACTCCACTATTTATGATGAAATGTCAATATTCTGATGGCATATCAACATCGTTTGTTGTAAAAATGGCGTCGCAAAGTGTAAACTGGCAATGTATTGTGATAGAGTTTTAACCATTACTCGGAAATTCATTCTCTGAATTTCAGGAAAATTTACATGCTTGTTTTTGATATGCATTGATTTCACTGCTAAGTATAAAAGTAACGGTGCTAAATCTGTAAACCACTAGAGGTTTATTGATTTCACTGGTGCCCAATTCCGTCACAACGATTTTTGGATTTTCGCCTACAGGTCGTCTCGAAACAATTCGGATAACAGAAGGAGACAGTGTACTTATTTATAATTTTATAAGCTATAAATGTCAAATATATGCTTTAATTGTTTAAAAACTGTCTGATGTGTTTCCCACTTTGAATATATTACTTGTACAACGTTTCTAACTGCAAAAAGCAACACCAACATTATCGCTGCATGTTGTACAGAGTTGTGATGGTTTGAGAGAGGTCAGAGTTTTGATATCACTGTCGATTTAAGACAATGTCACATCCTAGACTTTGATATAGTCACGGTCTGGTTAAGAGAGTCACAGTGTGGCTAAGATAGTTTAACTGCAGAGTAAATGAGTAAATAAATATTAATGAATGAAAAGCTGTGTCGCACAGCATAAAAAGTATCGTCTTAACTGGCACAAACTAATGTATCAACAAGGCGAATCACATGCTGGTTCTTTTTATAATTTTAATTTTCATGTACAGTTTCTTGGACATCACAAAAATGACGTCATTAAAAGTAAAGTGCATAGAGGTGAACATAATTAAGTGACGTCAGAATGGCGTAAAATGTTGCTCTTTTTTTGCTCGTTTTTAAAAGCTACACATTCCTCATATATTATTAGTAATGGGTGCCACTCTGGGGACCGGGCCTTTTTAAGCCTGAAAAGAACTTAGAATTTTTCAGGCTAAAAAGGTCCGGTCCCCAGAGATGGCTACCCTGGTAAGCTTGAGTGACTAGCTGTGAATAACTTAGTTTATTTTTGGGATTATTCTGGCTGGGCCTGTGATTGTGATAGTTTCTTGGGCTATTGAGAATAACTTAGTTTATTTTTGGTTGGTCTGTAATAGTTTCCTGGGCTATTGAGAATAACTTAGTTTATTTTTTAGGGCTATTATGGTTGGGCCTATGATTGTAATAGTTTCCTGGGCTATTGAGAATAACTTAGTTATTTTTTGGTTGGTCTGTAATAGTTTCCTAGGCTATTGAGAATAACTTAGTTTATTTTTGAGGTCTATTCTAGTCTATGATTGTGATAGTTTTCTGGTCATATTCACTGGTTGGCTCGTGATTATGATAGTTTCCTGGGCTGTTGGGGAAATAACTTAGTCATTTTAAGGGTGATAAAGATTCTGCTGTGGTGATATATAAAATAACTTAGTTAAATTCAGCTTTGAAAATAAGTTAAAAGAAAATTGTCCCCTCGCTATTTTTCTCTGGAGCCTTTTTTATCAACTTGAATATTTCAGGATTAAAACTGCAGCTCTGGTCTGAATTGATTAATTTCGCTTTGGGATTTGTATAATTTGTGCTTGTGTGTTTGAGATTTTTATGTCCCACCAACAGGTAAGGTCATATCTAGATGAGACCATGGCTTACAGTCTCATTGGACATCCTGGAGAAGCTAGGGATAGAACATGGAACCCCTTGTTAACAATGCTAGTGTTTCCTGGTGTGGATCTATATTAGCAATTATATAGCTGAAAAGGGGATAGTTGGTTGCTTAACAAGAATTTTATTGTGGCTGTCTGTTTTCTATTTCTCTTCCTCATGGTGCCCTGAATTGTTCTAAAGTCAGTAATTATTGCGTTTCCTAGTTATACACAGTTGCTGTGCATTAATGCAGATTTTTATTTTTTCTCTACAAAGTACTAGTCAAGCTGTCAGCTTAAAGGTGGATCAATCAGCGTCCATTTTAAGTTGCTTTGATACGGTTACAAGAAAACATAGTTCCAAGCAGTTTTAAACATGTTTTAAATAAACCGTGACAGTTCCATCAGAATCGTTTTCAAAACCGTGACATTGTCTCATCCAGACAGTGACATTATATTTTTTTTTGTTTTGCTAGTTTATGAGAATTGAAAGCAGATATGCAACAGATATTCAATATATTTCTTTTATGAATCAATACAAACATGCTTCCAGGTTGAATTATTCTTCTTTTCTGAATCCAACTTATGAATACACCTTGACACAGGTGTTGTCAACAAATACAATGGTATGGCAATTGCTGAGTAAATAGCTAGGGAAGTTATTGGCTAGCTGTCTTCTATCACTTTTAAAACGATATCGACGATAAGGGATAAAACAATAAATACGTTATCATGATTATTTTGACCTTATGCGTGTCCTGGATGTTTTTCCATAAAGTCTGTGACGTTGTAGTAAACGTTTCGTCACAGTTGTAAGTGAAAGTTCATGATGGTTCAGTGAAATCCAAACATCGTTGTGACGGAGTTGGGCACCATTGGATTTTATTGCATGTTGTTATATCACTCCCAGACGCAACGTCATCTGATAATAGATAAACAATTTTCTTTTAACTTGTAATTATCAGAATGCTGGTTGCCTAAACGCGGTTCGTGCAAAAGAACCTTTCCTATGGAAAATAATACAGACAGTGATAAAACGCCTCTCTATTCAAACTGCTAGCAACCGCCCCATTTAAAGGACGTTTAGCAACACATTAGGTAATTTCCCCTCACAAAATTATGTTCGTTACGGGACCAGTACTATTTTGCACAGACCAATTAATATAATTTGCTTCCTACTGTAAAAAGTTTAATTACTTGAATGTCGAATCAATACCCTGATTATCAAGAGAAAATAGGCATTATCTCTTCATAGGAAGCAAAAATCTAACCAATGTGCGAATCTACAACCTTTGATGATTTGGGTTGATACTTGTAGCATATGGATTGAATGAACATCGGCGTCGCTGATCAATTTCATTTAAATTGCCTATAGTATACCGATGTTATGTGCTTTATGGAACATGATGTACAATGTAAATAATAAAGCAATTAGAAACAGCAGCACTAAAGAATCATTGAAATTGAAATACTATATACAATCAACGATTTCTCTAATCAGTCTGTTAAGCTAATGTACGAGTATTGCTATTATAGGCTATCAATTCAATCATTTGTTCGGAAAGCATGGATCCAGATATTCAAAATGTTCAGTACAAAATTGTAAATATTAACTTATCCATCAGTTTAAACATTTGTTTTGGGTACTCAAAAGAACCGTCTCATCGAGACGGTTCTTTTGAGTACCCACAACATATGGTTGAGAAATAAGAAAGTTCTTTTTCAATTACGCACTCTTATTTAGAGGCCTGATAAAGCATTTCCAATACATACGCCATTGCACATCTCTACTGGTAATTCTATGTTCTTTCATCACATGCAGGTGTGTACACCTCTCCAACAGTGCCTCTCTTTTGAAGCATGATGGGGAGTTAACCCCTACGTTGTCTCTCTTTTGAAGCATGATGGGGAGTTAACCCCTACGTTGTCTCTCTTTTGAAGCATGGCAGTAGTAATGGGCGTCACTATGGGTACGCCGAATTTTTAGCCTGAAAAGAACTTAGAATTTTTCAGGCTAAAAAAAATTCGGCGTACCCATAGATGCCACCCTGGTAAGCTTGAGTGACTAGCTGTGAATAACTTAGTTTATTTTAGGGGTATTTTGCAGGCTGATCTGTGATTGTGATAGTTTTCTGGACTATTGAAAATAACTTAGTTTATTTTTGCTCAAAAGCGCAGGCTGATCTGTGATTGTGATAGTTTTCTGAACTATTGAAAATAACTTAGTTAATTTGCGTGAAGATCGATCTGATTGTGACAAATTCCTACCTGGTAGGCATATTGTGGTCATCTTTTTATAAAGACTAACTTTACTTGCATCACAAACAACAGGGTTCCTAATTTGCATATCGTACATCTAGTACGTTGCAATAGCGAATTATATTTTACGTAAGGAATTTTGGGTTCATGAAGTTCTGCGTATCTTATAGTCTCTTTAGAAAAATAACTTAGATATTCAAGGCTAATTTCTGTAGCTAAGAAAGATTACATTTAGCACAACTTTTCGCTTTTCGCGACTTTCAATGATAAGTTACGTCATATAGATTATACATGACGTCATTGAAAAGCAAGTAGTATCTTCTAAAAGCGACAACAAGTATAACTTTTCGAACCAATAGATAACTTGGTCATTTTAATAGGAAAAGTATTCAGATATGTTGGGCCTTCTTATTATTATTTTAGCTTTACATTTTGGTCAGACTCTTAGCTTGATTTTAACTTAGTACTTTTAATAGTTGATTAGGGTAATTATATGCTAAAAGTTAAGTTGTATAGAATGTCGCTTGAGGTTGTATCTCAATACCTCAACTTCTAGATGTATTATTACTCTGTAGAATCAGCTAGGACTTTGAAAATTACTGAGTCATTTTTTATCTAGAGTAGGTGTGTACTTAGCAATGATAAGTCTGCTTGAATGTTTCTAAGGATTATACTTTTTCAGGTTCTTGCATGGTGTCGTATTTGATAGCTAGTATCAATCTTTTGATTAAGTTAGAGCTTCTGTTGATACGTTAGATAATCATCATTGGCATGTAATAGTATTGGGGTTTAATGATAAGATGTTGATGAAAGTGTCCATGTCGCTTGAGATGTGGATGCAATGTGGACCTTCACACGTAAAATGTGGATGCAATGTGGATCCACCACATCTCCACATTTTGAAGGTGGATGTAATGTGGAGCAATGTGGATGTATTGTGGAGCAATGTGGATGTAATGTGGAGCAATGTGGATTTCCACATTTCAAATGTGAATAAATGCAGATATATTGAGGGTCAGCATAATGGAGATTTACGTTAATTCTTGGATAAATTCGAAATTAATGTGGACCGCCACACTAAAAATGTGGATCCACCACATCTCCAAATCTTGACAATGTGGATCCACCACATCTCCACATTTCCACAATGTGGAGTTTCCACACCTACACATTCGACAATTTGACTGATACCCTCTCTCAATATCAGGTAAACTTCAGCGCTGAGCTGAAATAACTATGATTGTGATAGTTTTCTGTTCGTATCCACTAGTTGGTCTATGATAGTGTCCTGGTCCTGCTGTGGTAATATATAAAATAACTTAGTCAAATTCAGCTTTGAAAATAACTTAGTCATTTTAGGAGGTATAGTTTTTGGTGATATATGGTGTGTGTAATAGTCAAGGCTACTAAGTTCTATGCGTCTTAAGAGTCTCTTGGTCAATCAAGACCTCATCTCCTAGAGGCATCACTCTGTAGCATTAACTAGTGTATAGCTAGCCGTCTCAAGTTTACTCCTACTGGTTTTTTAATGAAAGAACAACAAAGACTGGTGAACATTTCTATAACTTTATTGCCCCGCTAACTACAACTGATAACAAGGACAGAGGATTAGGGCCGTCCCTCTGTTCATTGTTTACAATAAGAGAAATTAAAGAATATATGTCATCATACAAAGTAGAATTCAATTAGAATGTTTTAAACATTGATCCAGAGCCTAGTTGACTTTGAGTATATTTTGGTCCAAAGTTGTTCTGTTGCAGCTGACTTGGTGCGTATTTTGATCCTGAACTCTGTTGTAATGAATCTGATTCATCATCTTCACTTAAAGAATAGGATGGTGGATCATATTCTTCACGTTTTCCATCCAAAAGGTATCTTCGTTTTTTAATAGCATATCTCAAAGCTTCATCCTCATCAAACTCATCGTCATCTCGTAGTCTCTTTGCTGTAGCTGTTATCTTTTTGTGCAAGGGATCTTTCTTCATGGCCTTAGATATTTTAAGGAAGCTCTGGTAGCGATCAATAACCTCTGCTCTGTATCTAGGTTCTAGTTTATCAAAAGTGACCCCCTCTGCCTCTTCTGTGTCCATGTCTGGATGTTTCTCTACTGTATGTTGTACACTTTCATTGAAAGTATCTTGCAGGTATCTATGGGCTCCACCAACAAAAACTTGCCAAGGATCAAACTTGCTCTTTTTTCTAGAATAATGTTGGTCTTCATCATCTTCATCAGTATAGTCTGTATCACTATCATCACGAACGCCATAATCTTTGTCTGTATATTTTCCAAAGATATCTTCCTTTTGATGACTTCTAGAAGTCTCTGCATCAGATTCTTCAGACATAGTAGAGTCTTCATTTTCTGACATTGTTTCTGACTCCATATCTTCACTGCAGATACCACTTGTCAGATGTCGTCTCAAACTGTCTGATCTTGCAAACTGTCGTTCACACTTTGGACACTGATGTTGACCCATTGAAATCGTTTTGGTAAATGAATAGCTTCTCATTGATTGTGTCCTTTTATACTTGTAGTGACATACAAATGCACAGTTTTGTCAATATTTCTCACAAAAATATGACATTTTCTACTCGGTCTCATTATTTGCATGTACTTCTTTTGCTGCAACGCTTGAGAGAGGACTGCATTTTCTAGTTTTGCTGTTCTCTTTTGCAGAAGAAAAATTCTTTCTTTTATCACATCTTTGCTCAATTATATTTCTTCCATTCATACATTTCTTCTCTATTGGCATTCTTTCTAGTTGGTTTCCTATCAGCTTACGAAGTTCTCTATGGCACATTCTACAGTACTTTGGTGGTCTTCCTTGCTTGAGTTTACTATCCAAAGCTGTGCTCAGTCTTTTCATCAGATATCGAATTTGTCCATAGCTCATATGATATTTAGTTGATCTTTTAGATGCAGGTGTTTTCGTATCATCATTGCAGCTTGTATTTTTCTGTCTTGCTGAGAGATCCATTTTTCCTCTTGTAGTGTTTGAAGAACAATAAGAAGTGTCAACCAAAATCATCATATTTATACTGATAGCAAAATTGCTCAACTTTTTATACGTTTGAAATGTAATTTTACTAAAGTTTTCCCACCAACGAAAGGGACAGACCTGCCAATTTCATCTTTGATATCAATATGAACCTGATCAATATAAGATTTTGCCAAAGGTACATAATGCAAATTCACAAATTCTTGATGCGATTGAGTGCTAGATTTTGACTGTTTATAAGAAACAATTCTAAGTATAGGAGCTGTTATATTTCCAACGTAAGTGTAATCTGCAACATCAGAATAAACAATCATCTGATGGTGAGTCATGTTCAAATCAACAGCATATGTAAAAACCTGATTATCACTCCCAATCAGTTTATTTGAAAGATCAGGATTCAATCCAAGTATTTCTCCAAGAGACTTTGAAAATCTAATTTGGACTCTATTTGGATTTTCAACATGAAAGTTTACACGGTTACCTGATTTCTTATAACTTAATGTGATCATACTGTGGACTTGACGTAGAATAGCTCCACATGTTTCTTCAATTGCAATCTGAATTTGCTCTACTAAGTGCTGAGGCGAATTATAGTTTCCTGCTGGGATAAACAATTTTATTTCAGGACAACTTCCATTTTTCATGCATACAGTATTCATTTTACTTTTCCCCAGTCTTTCCAAAACATTCTCATTGTAGAAGTGAACATAAAAATAATTGCTGTTATGTGAAATGTTATATACTTCCGAAGGAGTCATAATTTCTACCAATGCTACAACCCATTGTTCTTTCTGGACTTGAATAGGATGATTTAGCTTTGTGGTAAATGAGAACTGTTTATTTTTAGGGAAAATATCCATAGAGCTATCACTTAGTAAGCTCAGATAAAATTCATCCATGATCTAATATGTGAAACAACCACCACACTTGATAGAAATATAATGACAATTAGACTTCGCTTAACGTCATATATATGAAATGGCTACTCTCATATTAATTATATGAAGATGAAATATATATCATGCAATCTTTGTATGTAAATGCAGATCTGAAATAGCAACTATGTGAAGATGTATATTCCACGTTTTAATGCTAGACATATTCATTAACTTGTCAAATATGTAAATGTGGAAAATTCACAGTGTAAAGAGGTGGATAATCTCTCTGAAAGCTGCCATAGCGAATGTACCATGCTAATATCAACTTGAGAGATTGAGAGAAAATAGAATTGATTGAAGAGAGGGTATAAGTCAAATTGTCGAATGTGTAGGTGTGGAAACTCCACATTGTGGAAATGTGGAGATGTGGTGGATCCACATTGTCAAGATGTGGAGATGTGCATAGAACTTAGTAGCCTTGACTATTATACACACCATATATCACCAAAAACTATACCTCCTAAAATGACTAAGTTATTTTCAAAGCTGAATTTGACTAAGTTATTTTATATATTACCACAGCAGGACCAGGACACTATCATAGACCAACTAGTGGATACGAACAGAAAACTATCACAATCATAGTTATTTCAGCTCGGCGCTGAAGTTTACCTGATATTGAGAGAGGGTATCAGTCAAATTGTCGAATGTGTAGGTGTGGAAACTCCACATTGTGAAAATGTGGAGATGTGGTGAATCCACATTGTCAAGATGTGGAGATGTGCATAGAACTTAGTAGCCTTGACTATTACACACACCATATATCACCAAAAACTATACCTCCTAAAATGACTAAGCTATTTTCAAAGCTGAATTTGACTAAGTTATTTTATATATTACCACAGCAGGACCAGGACACTATCATAGACCAACTAGTGGATACGAACAGAAAACTATCACAATCATAGTTATTTCAGCTCAGCGCTGAAGTTTACCTGATATTGAGAGAGGGTATCAGTCAAATTGTCGAATGTGTAGGTGTGGAAACTCCACATTGTGGAAATGTGGAGATGTGGTGGATCCACATTGTCAAGATGTGGAGATGTGGTGGATCCACATTTTTAGTGTGGCGGTCCACATTAATTTCGAATTTATCCAAGAATTAACGTAAATCTCCATTATGCTGACCCTCAATATATCTGCATTTATTCACATTTGAAATGTGGAAATCCACATTGCTCCACATTACATCCACATTGCTCCACAATACATCCACATTGCTCCACATTACATCCACCTTCAAAATGTGGAGATGTGGTGGATCCACATTGCATCCACATTTTACGTGTGAAGGTCCACATTGCATCCACATCTCAAGCGACATGGAAACTTTCATCAACATCTTATCATTAAACCTCAATACTATTACATGCCAATGATGATTATCTAACGTATCAACAGAAGCTCTAACTTAATCAAAAGATTGATACTAGCTATCAAATACGACACCATGCAAGAACCTGAAAAAGTATAATCCTTAGAAACATTCAAGCAGACTTATCATTGCTAAGTACACACCTACTCTAGATAAAAAAATGACTCAGTAATTTTCAAAGTCCTAGCTGATTCTACAGAGTAATAATACATCTAGAAGTTGAGGTCTTGAGATACAACCTCAAGCGACATTCTATACAACTTAACTTTTAGCATATAATTACCCTAATCAACTATTAAAAGTACTAAGTTAAAATCAAGCTAAGAGTCTGACCAAAATGTAAAGCTAAAATAATAATAAGAAGGCCCAACATATCTGAATACTTTTCCTATTAAAATGACCAAGTTATCTATTGGTTCGAAAATTTATACTTGTTGTCGCTTTTAGAAGATACTACTTGCTTTTCAATGACGTCATGTATAATCTATATGACGTAACTTATCATTGAAAGTCGCGAAAAGCGAAAAATGTAATCTTTCTTAGCTACAGAAATTAGCCTTGAATATCTAAGTTATTTTTCTAAAGAGACTATAAGATACGCAGAACTTCATGAACCCAAAATTCCTTACGTAAAATATAATTCGCTATTGCAACGTACTAGATGTTCGATATGCAAATTAGGAACCCTGTTGTTTGTGATGCAAGTAAAGTTAGTCTTTATAAAAAGATGACCACAATATGCCTACCAGGTAGGAATTTGTCACAATCAGATCGATCTTCACGCAAATTAACTAAGTTATTTTCAATAGTCCAGAAAACTATCACAATCACAGATCAGCCTGCGCTTTTGCGCAAAATAAACTAAGTTATTCTCAACAACCCAGTAAACTATCACAATCACAGATCAGCCTGCGCTTTTGCGCAAAATAAACTAAGTTATTCTCAACAACCCAGTAAACTATCACAATCATAGGCCCAACCAAAATACCCCTAAAATAAACTAAGTTATTCACAGCTAGTCACTCAAGCTTACCAGGGTGGCATCTATGGGTACGCCGAATTTTTTTTAGCCTGAAAAATTCTAAGTTCTTTTCAGGCTAAAAATTCGGTGTACCCATAGTGACGCCCATTACTACTCTTGGCGGTGATTTGTTAGATGTATCTTTTCTTAAATTGCATCTGGTTAGAAGCATGTCCTGAGGCACCGAGGCGAGACCAGTGCTCCAGTGCTCCCTGAAAGAAAAAAGCAAAATCTCCCCGGCTCCCTTCACATACATTTCCAAAGGACCTCTGACGGTGAAAATGATAATAACAGTGTATCGCTGCCTATAATTTTGATAAAAATTAAAGTCGACCAAATGCTCCCATCTTCATATATAAGCTCGCTTTTGGTCTGTATTTTGTGATTTTGCATTTGATTTTCTACTTCCATAAAAGTACTGCTTTATTTTGGGGCTTAAATGGTCACCTTTTGCATTATATATATATAAGAAATAGAAAAGTACTTTTAAAACATCATTCCCCCCGAGTTCCAGCTAATCTTTTTGCACGTAAGTGTGTTCTCATGTTTTACATAATATATGTGAAAAGCTAGTTGGAACTCGGGGGGAATGATATCCCATAGCCCAAAATGTGACATCTGGGCGAGCCCGGACAATAGCATTTGGATTTTTGGTGTGTTCTCTTGAAAATCTTTTTTCCAGTATAATGAAATAATTAATACAAGTAAGCTTCCTTTTCATAACCCATAAGTCATGAAATATTACAACGTTTTAGGATATTTTCTTTAGATTATGAAAATTGTCCTTTTACTTAATTCAGTTGGTAGATTATTTTGCACATATACTGTATCTATCTAATACACATAAACTACATGGCCATTGACAATGTGTACTAAACGCATGGGTGCATGGTTATAGTACATTTCAGCATAATATTGCACCAGGTAAATACATTGTCATCAAGGTTGAATATGGACTACAGTTGCACTTCAAAATATTTCTTAACAAATTAGATAGAAAAACAACAACAAAAATAATCATTAAAATGCTCATGGTTTTGGACTTTAAAATACTTTCACTGTAATTTGTGTAATAGTTATACCATGGGTTGTCTGCCTGTACGTGGAGATAATCCACGAGCTATAGCGAGTGGATTATCTTACGTACAGGTGGACAAACATGGTATAACTATTTTATACCACCTACATCAGTGTAGACCTTGCACAACACGAGATATATCGTGCTAAAGTTGGTAAGAGTGGTATAAAATCAAGTATTGATGATATAATAATTTACCTAGGGCAAATTGATGAAAATAATTGATTTCTAAATGTTTTGGTGAGGTGAACTTTTGCAACCCCTACCCCCTTTGGTAGCGTCTCTTGTTTTGTCGTAGAGATCTGCCTATCTAATTATAACCTTTATTTGTTTCTAATACATCAAGCATCCTATTCAAAAAGGTTACCAGTGATATATTATGCATAGGAAAGTTTTGTGAAGCATCTGAAAAATAGGCAGATACCCTATCAAAGCGTCAGAGGTCCTTCCTTGCACGTATCACTGTTACGAAAGTTATTTTGTGTTTATTTCAAAGGGTCTTGAGTATGTATGCAAAAAACGTCTCAGTGAGATTTCTTGACAATAGACACCCGTTTGTTTGCTACTTGTCAACAAAAAAAAAACGTTAGTCATATTCATTGGCTCTAGAAAAAATGCGTGCTCGGATGATCAAACATGTTCACACATTATAATCTCAGAAAATCAATTGAAGGATATTGAAATTCTTAAGATTGTATTACATTTGAAAATATATATTTTCCACAAAATAAGTAAGGGTGCAAAGATCAGGAATCGATACAATCAAGTACCACACTTGAAAAAAGGTATTTTTGTACCTGATAGAACTAGCAACATAAACTTGAAAATATGTGAAAATGAAATATATGGCTCATTTCTTACGATACAGCACCTCGCCAAATGTAACAAAGCAAGTAAGGGTGCAAAGATCAGGAATCGATACAATCAGGTACCACACTTGACCCAGGATACCAATGGGAAAGTGACAAACTCACAGTTAGCCACCACAAACGAGAACCAAAAGGTCAACCTTTTCCCAGCAGGTGATCACAAGGCACATATGAACAGACGCGCACAAAGGCATAGCAAACAAAAGACAGAAAAAAAACACACACATAAAATATCCACAAAAGAAGTACAGCCTTGGAACGGTCAGTAAAATATTTTACTTGAGGGCTTAAACCGGTTTAACAGTGCACCAACCTCAACCTTAGTTTAGATTTGGAACAAGACACATAGATGTTTGGTTTGCATGAAAGATCCCTAGCTTATCAATGCATTATCTCCTAGAACATATAAATCAAGATATAAAGAGGAGATAAAGCAAAGATAAGGACTCAACAGTAAATAAAACTGAATACTGGAGCAAAAGAAATCCAACAGGCATACCCCGGTGGGCCCAACAAACAGCCAAAGCATCAGGCCTCTACCATCTGATCAATAGAAAGTCTTTAAGTCGCAACCATCAAAGAGTCTTAAGTCCGATCCACCGGCGTGCTATTAAATAGGAAAGCAAAGTTGCCAACCGTGATTGGGTTGACCACCAAGCATGCAGTCTGTTGCAATACATTAATTGTATAGCCAATGTTTTTATAATGGGAAATTATTTTAATGAACTGCGCTGAAAAAGTATTAGAGCCAAGAATATTCTTCAATTTATACACCAAGTCACCATAGAATTAGGTTCCGAAAGTCATTGGCGCAAGAGAGATTTAAGTCCAACTTGGAATTTAGATATCAAATCATAGTATCGTCTATAAAATTTAGAAAAGGTTTTGCAAAAAATTGGCGGATCCTAACGACTTGAAGACTTATCAATTGATGAGATGGTAGGGGCCTGATTCTTTGGCTGTTTGTCGGGCCCACTGGGGTCTACCTGTTGGATCATTTTGCTCCGGTATTCATTTTTATTTACTGTTTAGTCCTTATCTTCGCTTTATCTCCTTTTTATATTTGATTTATATGTTCTAGGAGATGATTCATTGATAAGTTAGGGGTCTTTCATGCAAACCAAATATCTATGTGTCTTGATCCACATCTGAATTAAGAGTGAGTTTGGCGCCGTGAAACCGGTTTAAGCCCTCCAGTAAAATATTTTACTGACCGTTCCAAGGCGATACTACTTTTGTGGATATTTTATGTGTGTGTGTGTGTGTGTGTTTTTTTTTTTTTGTTTTTTTTTTTGTCTTGTGTTTGCTATGCCTTTGTGCGCGTCTGTTTATATGTACCTTGTGGTAACCTGCTGGGAAAGAGCTGACCTCTTGGCTCTCATTTGTGGTGTCTAACTGCGAGTTTGTCACTTTCCCATTGATATCTTGGGTCAGGTGTGGTACTTGATTGTATCGATTCCTGATCTTTGCACCCTTACTTACTTTGAAAATTAGCTGTCAATCTTGTGAACAAATGCCATAAATTATGATGCAGCCAGCCATTTAGGAAAACGAACAATACAAATGGGTTGTAATCATTTCTATTACTTGACTTTTCGCGTACTGTAAAGGCGGCGCCTCATAAATGCGTAATTAGGGCTAGTCAACCTTAGGCATAGGTAAAAGCTGAAAAGGAGGCGTGGTTTTATTCTAAAGTAACTGTATCATCTCATTCCACAACCTCAGTCATTATTTAGTCCTTAAAACGCCAACAAAATCTGAAACTGTCTATTTAACATAAGCAGGGAGGCAAACATTGTGGACCCAGATCAGACTGATCCTATAGGAGCAGTCTGATCTGGGTTCACACTGTTTATCTATGAGGCTTTAAATAGTTATGTGGACGACAAAAACATACATTTTGTGATTATGCGCTTTTATTTAAGGGTTAATAAATGTGAGTAATACGGTAAGGATTTTCATGAAATGCACGCACGTTTGCGCGGCTCCAAAAGCGTATTAACTCTTTACCAAATTATAAATAAAACCTGATTTTCCTTTCTTAGAAGATGAAATAGCCCAACCACACCAAGATATGAATATTAAAGTTGCCGCCTTTACAGTAAGCGAAAAGTCAAGTACTAAATGTTAACGTACTTTTGGTTTAGAGGGTTAGACCATTTAGAACTGTACTGTACTTTAACCATTGAAGCGTGGCTGACATTAAATATGCACTTTGATAGCATATATCTGAATTTTTAAATGCATGCATATTGAAATTAGTTTATAGTTTATTGAGTGTTGGAAATGAAATGAGCCGTGACATGTGATTTCCAACAATGTGGTATTTGACAAGTGCAGACTCAGACAAGCCTCTGCAGCCTCCTTTTAAGCTAAGACACTCCAAATGGTTTTCAGTCAGTAGCTTAACAATCATAGAATACTCAAGCGACTAAACTCGATTTTTTATGTTTTTCACATTGATTTTCTGCGATAACTTTTTTCTTATAAATTTTATCGAACCGTGTTCGCGATGAAAGTTGTAGAGAAAAATTAGCGCCAATTTCTCCAAAAGGTCCCGAGTTTGTGGCGCGAAAGGATTTTTGTGCACATAGATGAAGATTTTGCAAAACATTGAATTCAGCCAAAATTTCTAAGTCGTTTATTGACAGGTAAATTTCGTAGAGGCGTGACAAAAAGGGTTCATCTCAGAAGAATATTCACAAGGAGTATATATACTGTTATTCAATGGCTGTGTATAGTTAAATCTTGCTGTATGCACACTAAGAATGTACCGCGAATATTCAGAATCTACTTTGAGCATGGTCATCTGTAAGTACAGAAGCTGGGATTTCGCATGACGTGCCATTTTTCTCTTATGCACGTGCTCCTAAACGGACAGCTTCGAGATGACCCCAATAGCTTAACGCACGAGCGAATCAGGCGCGATTACCAACATATTTGAACAAGCCATCCATCGCCTTAGTAAGTGAATCAGGGCGGTGCAATAAAACTTTTTGACTGACATGTTTGACTTAGTTTATTTGCGCTTTGCTTAAAATGCTCAAAGAGTGCATCTATGCGCAGCGTTAACTGCAGCATTTTGGACGCTAGAACCGTTTGGAGAAATTGGCGCTAATTTTTCTCTACAACTTTCATCGCGAACACGGTTTGATAAAATTAATAAGAAAAAAGTTATCGCCGAAAATCAATGTGAAAAACATAAAAAAAATCGAGTTTAGCAAAGGCTCTGATCAGACGGCGCGTATGCGCAGGCTGATCTGAGGCTTTGCTGGTCGCACATACCACATTGTTGGAAATCTCATGCACTGGCTCAAATAGAATTGTAATATCCTTCAATTATTTTTTTTCGGAGAAAATGTGCCAGTACTTGAGATTTTTACGGAAGCCCTGGAGGGACATTTTTACTTATTTCTTATTACTTATTACTTATCACTTATTACTTACTACTTATCACTTATCACTTATTACTTACTACTTACTACTTATCACTTATTACTTACTACTTATTACTTATCATATCATATATAAACCCCTATAACGGCGGGAAACTCCATTGTACATTCCCTGTAATAGCCGTAGTAGTAGTAGTAGTAGTAGTAGTAGTAGTAGTAGTAGTAGTAGTAGTAGTAGTAGTAGCAGTAGTAGTAGTAGTAGTAGAAGTTGTAGTAGTAGTAGTAGTAGTAGTGGGTGTTGCTGTTTTTGCTGTAGTAGTAGTAATGGTAGTAGTTGTAGTAGTAGTAGTAATAGTAGTAGTAGAAGTAGTAATAGTAGTAGAAGTAGTGGTGGTGGTGGTGGTGGTAGTATTAGTGGTGGTGTTAGCAGTAGTAGTAGTAGCAGAAGAAGAAAAAGCGGTGGTTGTAGTAGTAGAATTAAAATTTTTGTTGAAGTAGTAGTTGTAAAAGTAAAATAGCTATAGTAAAAGCCGTAGCTGTAGTAGTAGTAGTAGTAGTAGTAGTAGTAGTAGTAGTAGTAGTAGTAGAAGAACTAGTAGTAGTAGTAGAACTAGTAGTAGAAGAAGCGGTGGTTTTAGGAGCAGAAAATAGTTGATGTTGACGTAATTATTGTTATAATAGAATTGCTACTAAAAGTAGTAGCTGTAGTAGTAGCAGTAGTAGCAGTAGTAGTAGTAGGTGTAGTAGTAGTAGTAGTAGTAGTAGTAGTAGTATTTTGTTTGTTTGTTTGATTTGATTCTTAATGTCCCATCAAAAATCTTTCAGTTTAACAGAGACGGGTCTTCCTAGGATGAACGAGTACTAAGCTAGGATAAATGTGTCTTGCTCAAGGACCACAGCGCAGTGACGCCAGTGAGGCTCGAACCTGCGGCCCATCGGTCTCGAGTCAAGCACTCTACCACTGAGCCACTGCGCTCCCTTGTTATAGTAGTAATATTAGTGGTGGTAATGATTGTAGTAGCAGTAGTAGTAGCAGAAGTAGTAGTATTAATGTAGTAGTATAGTAGTAGTAGTAGTAGTAGTAGTAGTAGTAGTAGTGGTAGTAGTAGTAGTAGTAGCATTAGTAGTAGTGGTACTACTTCTACTACTGCAACTACTACTACTACTACCACTACTACTACAAACTACTACTACTACTACTACCAAATAAGAAGCAAGTCATAACAAATAAGTAGTAAGTAATAACAAATAAGTAATAAGTAATAACAAATAAGTAGTAAGTTATAACAAATAAGTAGTTAGTAATAACAAATAAGTAGTAAGTAACAACAAATAAGTAGTAAGTAATAACAAATAAGTAATAAGTAATAACAAATAAGTAGTAATAGTAGAATAGCTATAGTAAAAGGCGTAGCTCTAATACAACTACTGCTACTACTACTACAATTTACTACTACTACTACAACTACAACTACTACTACTACTACTACAGCAAAAAAAACAGCAACACCAACAACACATATACTTTTACTACTACTACTACTACTACTACTACTACTACTACTACTACTACTAGGGAGCGCAGTGGCTCAGTGGTAGAGTGCTTGACTCGAGACCGAAGGGCCACGGGTTCGAGCCTCACCAGCGTCACTGCGTTGTGGTCCTTGGGCAAGACACATTTATCCTAGCTTAACCTAGTTCAACCCAGGAAGAACCGTCCCTATATAACTGAAAGATTGTTGATGGGACGTAAAGAATCAAATCAAACAAACAAATCAAACTACTACTACTACAGCAAAAACAGCAACACAAACAACACATACACTACTACTACTACTACTACAATCACTGCCACCACTAATACTACTGTTGCTGCTGCTACCACTACTACTACTACTACTACTACTACTACTCTATTACTTCTGCTACTACTCCTACTACTATTACAGCAAAAACAGCAACTACCAACTACACATATACTACTACTAGTACTGCTTCTACTACTACTACTACTACGACTTTTACAGGGAATGTATAGTGGAGTTTCCCGCCGTTATTGGGGTTATATATATGATAAGTAATAAGTAGTAAGTAATAAGTGATAAGTAGTTAGTTATAAGTAATAAGTGATAAGTAATAAGTAGTAAGTAATAAGTGATAAGTAATAAGTAAAAATGTCTCTCCAGGGCTTCCGTAGATTTTAGTACTTATGTGCAAAATCCTCCTTTAATCGCCCATGCTGACGTAATTTTCAGCGGTGCTAGATGTCTGAGCCTTAATCTGTTTCTAAACTTTTGATTTGCTAGAAGAAAAAGCTCTGGTTAGACTGAGTCGATGCGCAGGCTTGTCAGAGCCCTCGCTGCTTACCGATGCAATAGGTACCAAAGTCGCATATGCTGGTACATAATATATTAATCATTTGATGTCACATACTCAAGCAAATTCCGCATCGATGCATAAAACAATGATATATCATTCTATGAAACTGGCATTCTTGGATGACCTAAATGAAAATCCCTCAAGAAAAGGAGGAAAGACAATAGTCTCATCCTTTTATACAAAGGATTTACAGGTAAAGACAATTAACTAACCGATGACCTCACCCCTATAATCTGGAGTGAATGCATTTCAGACTCCTGCAGCTTGCACAGATATTTATAAAGGCAGCTTCTTTCCATAGACTATTAAGGATTGGAACTCCCTCTCAGAATCTGTATTTTCCTCTGTTAAAATTGCTGATGATTGTGTTGCGAAGTATACTTCTTTGGTGAGAGCTAGGGACTAATTTCCACATGTACAGTTACAGGTACTTGTGAATGATTGTCACTTTTTGCGTTTCATCAGCAAATAATCTTAAAGCTAATATTTAAACTCTCAAATTGAATCTTTTCTAAATATGGTGGTGTAACTGGAATTTATCGATTTATTTCCTCTTTAATACAAAATGCTTGCCTTTTATGAATGTCTGCTAACGAGTGTGCTTCAGTGTGTCGGCATAGCCTTGAATTTATGAGATCAGACCAGAATTTCAAATTTGTATAACATGTTTGATTATGTTTAGTGTAATAACAGGTACAAATCAAATGGCTGACACCACAATGTGCACTTAATCTAGTATTTGAAAAAAATGTGTATTACAGATCTGACAGCGCGCTTTTGCATGCTTTCTAATTCCTCTTGAAGATCAACACCTTGAGGATCCCAAACAGAACTACCATACTCCATGACTGGGCGCACCCGTCCTTTGTATCTACCTCATTTACGTCTAATCAAGAAAAAGTAAATTGAAAATTGAAAGTTGATACAGTAACGTATGTTACAGGCTCTTACAGACTAACGCCCAAACGCACAGAGTGCAAATATCTCTTAAAAGATGCAGCTTTTAAATTCTCTACAAGATATATGTCTGCAAAAATCCCTCGGGGGTGGGGGGCAAACTCATTCTCAGACATCCGTCTATAAGCTCAAAAGTGGTGCAACGTCGGTTAGACCTTGTCAATATCGTCAATATCAATGTGTATGCAAAACGTTATTCACATATTTCATATGGTTTACTGGTAATGGAGATATTTCACGATTTGTCTGGCAACAAAAGATTAGGGTACACTCTGTACTTCAGCTTCTGTGTGGACCTGTATAAGACTGTCCCAAGTGGAGAATTCTAAACTTGGTCTAAGCTAAAGTTAATTAATATGTTGCTATAGAAAGCTATATGTACAACGTCAGTTCTTTTTTCTGCTATGTTTTTGGTTAGCAGTGAAAGTTTCATAGAGAAACGGAAAACCAATGGTACTTATTGGAATCAATATAATATTTGCTGGACTTTTATAGACAATTATTCAAATCCATTACAAATCAAATAGACGTTAAGCAACAGAATGGGATGGCTGTGGACACTTTCTGGTATTCTAGGAATTATTGTTGGTTCTTTGTTGTCGGATTTTTGCATAGCACAAACGGGGGACGATGCTTTTCAGATCCATAACCTTCTGTTCAACTCTACCGCATACAACAGACGTGTGAGACCTGTTAAGAATCAGACTCTGCCTGTGCAGGTATGGTATTTATTTATTATCATGAACTACACTGCATGGATTTTTGACATGAGGTAAACAGTATTGGTCTCAGTCCAGGCCTCGAGGTTATAAAACTTGAGTACAGGCTCAGACTCAAAATAAAGCGCAATGATTGGCTGCTTGCGGACACGTGTCCGCAAGCAGCCAATCATGGCGCTTTATTTTGAGTCTGAGAATGAACTCAAGTTTTATAACCTCGAGGCCTGGCAGCTTCATTAAGTTGAGGTCAATCAGTATGACACAGACACATCTACCTGTAAAAGTACTACATGTATATACTAAGCAGTTAGTTAATAAAAATGTCATTCATCAAGCTATTTCAGAGCTTTGAGTAATGTGCGTGATAATATAGTAGTACATAATAGTGATGCACCATACAGACAGGTTGACCTTCAAATAATATAACATGCGCAGACAATGAGCTACTTTGAGCAATGAAAAATAGTGAGTATGATCAGGAAATACCACAATCACAAACCGCAGACAACCCCGTGGCACCGCGAGGAAGATCCGCTCAACCATCACGAGACACCAGGAAATTAAGCAATTTGAAAGCAATCAGCTCTCTCTCTTCCCCATCAAGATGATTGCAATACTAGAATGGACATTAAGTAACGTACAACAAAACATAGAACAATTACAGACTCCCACAATGGGAGCAACAATAAACAAAAAGTCAACAACAACAGAACCACAGCCTTAGAATGGACAGCAGCCTAAGCCACCGGGGGGTGGGGGGGGGGGGCTTAAATGCATTTTACTGGTACCAAATCTTCGCCCTAGATTCTGCTGTTGTTGAAGTACAAGAAATGTTCAGCTCGCATGGAGGCCATCTAACTAATACAATGTATCAGCATGGAGAAAACCTTCAAACGCAATTACAGCTGCATAGAATAAAATACGATGAAACACAGTTCTTCCTAAAAGTTTGTATACGTCTACTATGTGGCTATTGTGGCACTTGCCCGCAGTACGAATTAGTTTGAATTATAAAATTAAGAATTCATCAGCAGCTACCTTATGTACAGGCAATAATTTTAAAGCAGTGCATGGGTATTGAGACATAACTAGTACATTTTGTAAATGTATACAAAAAGTAATCAGCCATTAAAATTCAGGAATATATCCCATAAAGGAAATCCCCTCAAAAAGTATCGAAGAAGAGAAAAACTCAGTCAAAATTGCAGACCTCTAGCGCCACCAGATAGCTGCACACGTAAGTTAAATTGACCCATTGTATATATGAAATATGTATACAACAATCTCACGAGCTTGCATGAAATTATTTCAAACATTATATAATTGATGTTTTCTTTTTAGGTTAACATCGGTATTTGTTATATCTCGAAAGTGACGTCCACCTCGGCTACGAGTCCACGGATTTGTCATCTCTCGAAAGTGACACATCCGTGGACTCTTAGACGAGGTGGACGTCACAATCGAGAGATGACAAAGATTCCACAGATGTGTCATCTCTCGAAACCTGTAAAACTTTCGAGAGATGACAAATCCTGATGTTAAGCGAAAAAGAATGCATCAATTAATTTGTTATAATATTTTATATGCTGTATTTTTGGAACTAAAATTAGCTGTGCACAGGTAGACGTGACTTTCGTCTAGGCTGCCTGACAGCTTTAAATAGTTTTGGGATTCGTGACATCAGATTTTTCACATACCAGATAGCTAAATTTAACAAGCACGATCAAGCATGAGCTTTTGTATAAAGATGTTGCAGACAGTTTCAGCCAATGAGAGAATAACTTTGCTGGCAGGCATATAACAAATTATTTTTGCTGCAGGTTCGTCTAGCGTTCACCTTGTCATCCGTACAAGATCTCAATTCAGCCGAACAGAAGATGTCCATTGTTGGATTTCTAGCAGTTAGGTGGCAGGACGAATTTTTAACATGGACCAAAGCTAGTTATGGTGGCATTTCAACTATAAATGTATTTCAGAACGAAATCTGGCGACCAAGAATTTTCTTAGGTTCGCCACTGGACGAATTCAATGATGTCGGATTCCCTTTCTTAACAATGACAGTAACTGACATTGGACTGGTTACCTGGATTCCACCTGGAATATTTACATTTGGTTGTACAGTAGATGTTGAGTACTATCCATTTGATACTCAGACGTGTTACCTTGAGTTCGCAGTAAATGGCTACTCAATAAATGAAGTTACATTAGTTGCTATGCTGTCTCATGTTAATCTTGATCAGTACTCTGAAAATGTTGAGTGGGAACTGCTGTCAGCTGATTCGATGGTGTATACGTTTAGTTTACAAGGCGTTCAGTCCCAAGTGTTTCGAAATACATTGACATTAAAGCGTCGACCAACATTCGTTATCATACATTCTGTTGTCCCTATCCTCCTGTTATCTATTTTAAACATTCTCGTTTTTGTGCTACCAGTGGAGAGTGGTGAGAAAATATCATTGTCTATAACTTTGTTCCTTGCGTTTGCAATTTTTCTCACCATGTTGAGTGAAAGTCTACCAAAGAATTCCGTCACTCTACCGATATTTTCTATATACCTTATTTCTATAAACATTTTAAGTACGCTATATGTAATTATGACCGTAGCTGTGCTGAATATTTACCACCAACCAAGCGACGTCCGTGTTCCTTCCTTCTTACAACTGTTGACAACATACTCATTTTGTCGACAGCAGCCGAGTGGTTCCAAAGTAAATCACCTCGATGACGATCGAGTTAAAGACGCACTTGCAACATCTGAAAAAGCAACAGATGGACACATTGCTGATAATAAAATGGAGGCAAAACTTTCAAATACGAGACAGGTCACATGGATAGACGTGGCCAGAGTTCTGGACAAGATGTTCGCCTGGATTGTATTCGTCGTGTTGGCAATTATAACTATAACGTTTGGATCTATATGGTTCTCGCAAAGTTGAATTAACCCACCTCTGCCAGTATTATCAGATGTCCGAGTCCTTTCCAAAGTTTAGCGGTGTCAGCCTGATCAAGGTTTTGTTTTCCGCTTCATTTTGAACAGAAATTCGTGTAATCATACAGTGGAGACCCTGATCAGACGCAGTGTTCTGTTGCGTCTGATCCGGCTCTGCGCTGTCCTTGCCAGTTTGTTTTGCTGGAATGGCAAATTGCGATGTTCATCATTCATGTATTAGTTTTTAACATATTCACCATAATATATCCCATTGATGTTCAAGCTTTGCAATTCCTTCTTGGATGAAGTAAATGTTTCATCTCCAGCTTCAAGAAAATCTGCAACAGCATGTATGACGTTATCTTCACTTTGAAAGAGACGAATTCTAATATTGAATTTCAATATAAGGGAAGGTCAAAGTAAAGCGATGCTCAAAAAATATTGGGCATTTATACTGCTTTTCAGGCGATTAAATGAGTTGGGCACGATTTGAGTTTAGCATTTAAAAAGAATGATTGAAATCATTTAACTCTCAAAGCGCCACCTATAATTTGCAGCAGACGACAATTTCGAATTTTGCCGCAATTTCCAAAATGACAGATAAGGCAAGATATTTCATAAGAATCGTCTGCTGGCAGACGATTCTTATGAAATACTATACATTATTTTTTTTTATTTTTTTTTTTTTTGAAAATTGAGAAAGATGTCAATAATGTGTCCTCTGCTGCAGTCGTGATTGGCGCTTTAAGGGTTAAATCAGAGCTCGGTGTTCAGTGCTGGAACCATTATTCTGTGCTGCAACGAAGGATATAGACTATTCAAAAGAGGAATAGTTCTATGGAAAATGTACTCTTCAGGGCACCAATTTATGTCTGAAACAACATTGAGAGTTATAGGATGACCCGGTGAGTTTTCATTTATGAGGAATGTAATGGTATCCTGGGTCATGTGTGGTACTTGATTGTATCGATTCCTGATCTTTGCACCCTTACTTACTTTGTGTCAGGTAATTGGTATCACAGTGGCCTACTTTGTAGTTTTTGCAATAATTGTTGTTTGTAAACTCTTTCCTTTTAATTTTTAATGGCATTACAAACATTGCCTGCGATTTTGTACACGTTTTATTTTTTCTAATTTTTTGAGAGATAATAGCTAATAAATCTGGTCATTTGTATGCATCGTTGCTTATTTACTTTGCTAATGGACAGGTTTTACTTTTAATCAATACATAAGCAATCAAATTAAAACTTAGTATTTATCACAATGTCGAGCAATGAATGCTCAGGCGAGCCTGTGCATAAGCGCAGACTCACCAGAGCATTCACTGCTCGTACACATAAACGGTACGGATGTAGCTAGACTCGGGTCAAACATTGACCTTTAGCACTACTCAATACGTCAGTATGGACGTTTAAACCTTTACCTCATAGAGACGCAAACACTTTTGCAAACAGAGCAGAACCAGATCAGGCAGCTCTTGTAAGAGCTGCCTGATCAGGGTCTACTCTGTTTGCTTATGTAAATATGATTGGATATGATCCTACACTAGTGGACCTGACAAGTAATGTACAAATGAGAAAGTTTATTTATAAATCATTCATAGAGGGTGGAGCTTGGCAAGAATACTCACGATGGAAAGGGTCAAAATCTCACTCACTGGTCCAAATCATACATACTGTAGGTCTAACGCGATCGCATCATTATGGAACATCATTAACTACATTGCATGGATTTCTGTATTGATGGAAGGTCTATCAATATTGACTTGAGGTCAACAATATTGGTCTCAGACCAGCTGTATTAAGCTGGGGTTAACACAGGCACATTTGCCTGTAAAAAGTGTTACATGTATGTAACTATCCTTAATCAAGTGATTTCGTATTCCAGTTACAGGTCCGAGGTTAACTGTATTGGAGACAAGTCAAATATGATCAAGGATCTTCTTAATGGTAGTTTTCAAATATTATAATACAGGAGCAAAATCGCTACCTCGTTGATCGCCGTTCGATATCATTCCAGGTTTGCACCTAAAATAGCACAAAGCCACAAGCGATAAGTCAGAAGTCAAAAGTCGAAAAGTGGCAAGTCAAAATACCCTCATCTGGTCCATCTGTCTTTATAGAATATTGGTATAGACAGAGATAAAGAAAGAACATCTGCCCGTTAGAGTGTGTGTTGTAACTCAGTTCTAACAGTTAACAACCCTCGAAGAGGCTATTATAAGGCTATTGGGTCAATTTAAAGGCGGCACCTCACGAATTCGTAATTAGGGGCATTGGTAACAGCTGAAAATGAGGCGTGGTTTTATTTAAAAGTAACTGTATCATCTTGCGCCATAACATTTCAGTAAAAACAGTCTAGACACAAAATAAATTAATTTAGCTAGGCGGCTAAGAGCCAAGATTGTGCTATTCCGGATACAAGCATGAAACTTTCCACACTTGTTAAGGTCGGTGAGCTGATGATTTTTAGATATAGAACCACTTCGACAAATTTCCTCTGCGCATGGGCAAGGCAAAATTCACTTCCTGTTATAGAAAATTTGGTCTCACTTGACTACATAGATCAATATTTGCGTTTAACATTGTAAAAAATCGACCCACTATATCTCTAGATGTCTTTAAAGGCATAAACAAATATATTTTAAAATAGTTTCCAGAATTTCACGTGCGCAAACTAACTAATACTTCTGGTTGTCTTGTTTAATGATGTCAAAACGGTAGAAACAATTGAGTAAATGGAATACATATATCTTTTGACTGGGAAATAAATGTGTTTCTGCACAATAATTTATCCTATAATTTTTGCTGCACATTCATTCACGCTAAAGACCCACTGTACTAGAACAGTGCAGTCATCGCGGGTCGGTTGCAGTCGATGAGTGCACACACTATATTACTTTAGTTTACTGTGATCCATTTCATGAGCTAGTTCTTTACAGCTATTAATTTTCATGATAATGTTTTCAGTTGCAATTATCACTTGGATATTGTAGTCCATTCTGAGACAATTGGAGCCTTTAAATTCTTAAACTAGCTAAGTACCCGCCAATATCTGGATAGCCAGTGGGATTTTTTATGTGTACCAAATGTGTTCACAGATTAATGAGACACTATTTTAATCATTGGTTATGATTTAATGGCATCACGTAATGGAGAATACAAATAAGTGAATGAATAGAATGTTTCACATATTTCTGTTTATTTTTTGTGAAGTTGCAAACCATTTTGTAGCTGTACGCAAGTAGTCAAGGACATTGTACTAGTAGTCGAGGGTCTTAATATAATCAATTTGTATGCAATCTATGACCCGGTCACTGAAACAGAACAGCCAATAAATGTAGTACTATGCGTACAGTATGAATGTAAGAAAGGGGGCAAAGATCAGGAATCGATACAATCAAGTACCACACCTGACTCAGGATACCAAATGGGAAAGTAACAACCACCCAATTTAACACCACAAACGAGAGCCAAGAGGTCAGCCCTTTCCCAGCAGGTGACCACAAGGCAGCAATGAGCAGACGCGAAAGCATGACAAACACAATACAGAAATAACACAAATGATCCACCAAATAAGTATCGTCTTGGAACGGTCAGTAAAAGTATTTTACTGGAGGGCTAAAATCAGTTTCACTTGAATAACTTTCAAAATGACCTGCCCTCAGATTTCGATTTTTTGTGCATTAAAGTACTAATATTTTGCATTTTATCAAAACTAACTAAAGTAAGCATATATTCCAGTCCAAAGAGAGTCCCGGGATTCCAGTACATAAGCAAAATGCCTTCCATCCTTTTTCAGGGAAAACATCACCTACTTTTTGGCATAACTCAGGTGCTGTATCAACTAACGCTTAACTCACATGAATTACTAAGCTGGATATTTAAGTGACAATCATAACAGAATATGTTCAAAAGTAAATAATGACAGAATTTGACATGAATGAATTTCTCTTGTTATGCTGGGGACATGCATGGTTTATCCTTCATGTTGTTGAATGACTACATACCGTAATGTAACTTCGACTGTAACTCATGTTATGAAGTTTACTGAAAAGTGTTTGACTGTCTTTTGGACTAATGTCCATGCATTGTTATCCGTTTAATTTTGGTTACTTGGCACCTGGGCCTAGATGACAAGATCACGTTGATCTTATATACAAACGTATACATTTTCAAAGTGACATTTAACCAAAAGAGCTGGCAATATGTGCCATAATCTGTATGTAAGCTGATATGACACAGCCTTCTCAAAGGATTTTCAGTGATTTAACATTACCAATTTCAAAAACAATCATCAATTTACAGAAATGTAGTGTTCAAAGTTACCACCACAGACATTGGAGAGCTGTATTTTCTACTTCTGTAACCTTGAAGACAGCCATATTTCATAAGATCAAGAGAAGATATTGATGCTTGTGATATGGTTATCCACAGTGAACTGTACATTCCAGTGTCTTGTTCCATCTATCACAGTTTGCTGGACTTGTTATTCATTTCCCCTGTTCTATTACTGACACTTACGCATGAGCCTTGATGTGCTGCCTTTAAAATGTGCTTGTACAAAGCCACCTTCGTAAGGACTGTCATATCGTCGAACAAACCTTTTTGGTAAACAAATGTTCTCTAGCCATGTCTATGTTCGTGCAGGTGCTTTCTTGTTCTACCATACAGTACTGTTATGAATCGTTCAATGGTGCAGAGGTAATATGTAGGTGGCTTTCAGGGAGAGAGTTCATTTTTACAAAATATCCAGCTACAGCTGGAAAGCTTACCCACCGTTTTCCACGACCAAGGAGAAAGGGTGTTTTATTGTAACCTGTAGGTGAATGAAAAAAGCAAGACAATTTGATTTCACACCAACATTAGCCGGTGATTTTTGCCAACCCCGCAGTTCATCTATTCACAACTGTTGCACCACAGGTATGACCAGAACTACTACATCAGTATCAACAGCGCAACCGCTTATTTTCTTGTAAGGCCTTTTAGCTGCTTCTGTAGCACGAGCAAATATTCTTGTATCTGCCTCCTCATGCAAACAAGGCGAAAGTGAAGGCATATCGCAAGCTAGACTAACTTAGACCAAGCTTCTTCTCCCATTAAGTGCATGATTCTCTCTAGAGTATTGTCGTACTCTATGTGCAACACCTGATCTCAATCTGTGGTTATTGTTTCTTAGTTGGCATATTTTATGTCCAGGAAACACAGCAGTCGGATAGATAAAGAAATAGTTTATTATCATCTTCTCACAAGAAATCTAACCAGATTTTTAGTAAGACAGTTATTTGATGGACCGACCCGCCGGTGGGTGTTGTCTCCTCTTTTTTCCCTTGTTAATGCTTTTAAACTGTCCGCCTAACATGTGCTGTACACTAAATCCACTCGATCAACTGCACAAAAAGTGGATATTACGTAACGTTTTAAAACATCGTTTGTATACTGCTCCCTGAACAGTGCTAGCCCCTACACCTTTAAGTATCTGAACAACGGAGGCTCCATCTAAAATGACAACACTGACTCAAAGTGCGAAATCTTTTACAGGAGGACCAAGTGCCTCGAAGCCAGTCAGTAGCTTCACAACCAAAACTATGACTAGCATACCAGGCAACCCCCCCCCCCCCCCACAAAAAAATGTAACGTTATCATAACCACATAAAATAGACTGGCGTAGACTAACTAATGTTTGGTATGGTTCGTTTACGGGAAGAGAGACACTTGAAAAATACATATACAGTTCACTGACAGTTTGGAGACAGTCCATCGACAGACAGTGATATGAGGTCAAGCACACCAGAATATATATGTTTGCAAACCTGTTTGTCTGTCTGTCTGTTTGTCTATCAAAAAAGTATATTGCCCTTGGCCAGCGACCTATATAAGCTAAGTCACTGCCATGGCTTAAAACATAACTTTTTCAGAGACGTCCCCAAGTCAAAACAATCCAAATTGGTCAATACAAAGAAAATATGTGGTGGTGACTTTACCACCCTGGTAGCTCAGAAGGTGAGCGCGTCTGTCCATTGTTCCAAGGATTTTGAGCTTGAGCAAAAAAAACTGATTGCATGTCTGTCTGTCTGCCACAAGCCTACTATCCCCTTTTCTTAAAACTTGACTTTTAAGTCTAATGACAATCTTATATTTGTTTAGCATAGACAGAGCTTTTTGTGAAAGCTTACACTTGTAAATAAAACATCAAGTTAAAAGAAACCCACTGCGCATGCGCATCTAAACAGGTCTGTAGGTCCCTATATCATGTATTGAAGACATGCTTTGGTCCTTTGATAGGGGCATAGGGTTTTGCATAGTTTACAATAAAAGAGAAACAGAATACCATTTTTGTACAAAATTCAAATTTTATGCGCATGCGCAGCAATTGAAGAATGAAGAGGACTAAACTACAAACAATTAACATCAGTTCTGCCACATTTTATTATTCTACAGCCAACATGACCCCTTCTTTAAAGTCAAACTGTATGAAAGCTCTATGATAACAGCCTAAAATCAGAAAATGCTTTGCGCATGCGCAGTAGGCATTTCCCAAGGTGGTTCTATATCCTATTCTGCTTAGTCAGTCATGGTCTACAACTGTGCCAAATTCCATGCTTGTATCCGGAATAGCACAATCAGGCCAAAATTTGGCTCTTAGCTGCCTAGCCTTAAATCGCCAGCTAAATAACTACATCCGAAAATGTATGTTTGTTTGTTAACATAAGTATAGAGGCAAAAAGTATGGAACTAGATCAGATAGGAGCAGTCTGATCTGGATCTACACTGTCTGTCGAAATGGCTTCAAAATATTTCTATCATACTTTATATTATAACACGGCGTCAAGGGTTAAGCACCACCTAATTTTTTGCTGAAACAATTTTCAAACTACCGTGGAGAAGTTTTATTGAACTTGAAAGATCTTTATTTGTTGTGAAACTATGCATCAATATTTTTAAATTAAAATTTAAAAATACATGTGAAATTCGGATTTTGTAACAAAATCATGAGTTTTCGCGACTTATCAAAACTTCTCGAGTCTCCAGTATGTAATCCCGAACATCTTGAAACAAATTTGGTGCCCTTTTCACACAAAATTGTCATCCTTTTTTCATGTACACAAAGTTGCAATGAAAATAAGTTGACCCCTATGTGCTATTTGTTGAACTCACGCTCACATATTTTGACAAAATAGCATGATTGTTTCACTATCTTATCCCTATATGATACATTTATCTTTATATATAAAAGGTATATATGCATCACATAACCGTACTCTGAAAAATAGCTACGAATTTAGTGGTGCTTAACTTTTGACGCTGTGTATAGAACGATACTTAAAAAGGTGTGGGCATATTAAGCGGATGCGCAGGCTGATCCTTGAATAATGTTTCCTTGCAAAAAGAAGGAGTTTTTTCTAATGGTATGATCCAAATATTATAAGCACGTTCAGTCTGTTTATCATTGGTCAGTAAGCGGATTATAGCGTTTGTTTCAGTGTTGACAAAGGAACTTTCAAACCATAACGCTCATTTACATTATATACCGAACTGAAAAGGAAAAGCCACTATTTTAAAACGCTATATTTCCATAGACTCCAATTGTATTCTTGCGTTATTTCGTGCACTATTACTGACAGTTTGGGTCATAAAACATTCATTTTTTATGTTAAACGCAAAACATGTAAATAAATGTTTCTCAAGTACGTCAGTGGCCATGGTTTTGCCCAAGATAAAACTTTTAAAATTTGGATTGAATTCGTAGCATAATTATTGTACGGTTAAAGTATTTTCTTACAATGTAGAGTAACTTAAACGGCGCTGATTTCGACATTAATAAACGTCAATTTCATACAAGTAATCATGACTGAGACCCATCATAACCCAAAATGTTTTACTCGGCAGCTGAGTTCGGGAACTTTATCGTCTCATTTCGAGAACAAATACAACCACGCAACTACCAAATTAGCATGCCATTCCAATGAAACATCTAAAGATGAATTGTCAATAATACAAAATTGGCTATCTATTATTGTCATCCAGGTGCATGCCAAACTACATTAGAAGTTGTTCATTTCTACACTGAAACATTAAAAAGTAGTTGCGAAGTTTGTGAAAAACAGGTTAAGGTGAAAAACACGTATTTATTGAATTGACATATGTTGTTGGTGCAAATTGGAATTACCTCAATGAGGCAATTCCTATGTGTACCAACAACATATGTTAGTGAAATTAATGAAACGTATTTTGAAAGATACACTAAACAAGTATCATGTCCATTGTCTTTGCCTCTTTTAAACATCCCAAACTGCCAATCAGTACTGAAATACCTGTCACTATATAACAAATTGTTTATATTTACAAAACAGCTATATCTCCTCATTTGAGTTCATGAACTACCTCTTTGCTAGCCTGCTAGTTGCCTGGTTGTAATGCACTTTCCATCAGACGTTCACCTTACTTAATCGACGCCATACTACTAAGTAAACGTAAAAGTAAATTTTCGCATGTAGATAGTGAATCTTCGACCTTCAACAATAACAGGTAGAAATATTTAATATTTATAGAAATATTCAATATTTATCACTGGAAAAATGTTGGCCTCAACATGCTCAAGTTGTTTTAGCAGGAAAGTACGAATCGGTGTAAGTTTACACCAAAAGGGGGTAACAGCTCAGCTGCCACCTCTTTTGATGTACACTTACACAACCTGTACAGTGTATCCTTTTGACTAATCCACCTGTGAGGTTTAATAATATAATTCCAAATGGTTTACAAGACATGGCCCAGACACATTTTTGATCATGGGGCTGATAACGAAAACTGAGCCAAATAGAATGACGTTTCATGTTGCAACATGTGGTCTCTGGCACCAAAAAGCCATATTCAACAAGCTGCAAAAGAATGGTATGTTTTGAAATACAACCTATTCTAATATCTGAATAATAAATTTTACCAGAACAGAACGGAACCTGTATAGTGAACATAGGGTCACAATCGAAGTAACTCCTATTATGCATAAAAGGGTAGAAAGCACATTCTGTAAGCATAAACTGAAGACACTTATCGGATGCTAGTAAAGTTCTGGGTGTGTACAGCTTGTATTTGTCCCGGTTTACAAATATGAATTCTTCTCTTCTGTTAGCCCATTTTGTGTAACAAGGGTTTGCCATTTTATTTGACTTTTCCCATAATCTCCTATTAACATTTGCCTTACTAAGTTCATTTGCAAACATTGTTAATTCAAACAATTGCAGTTTATCACTTGAATGATGCAAACCACGCTCATGGGCCAGAAAACCATTGCAGTGTGCAATATGATGAGTGTTCAAGCTCTTCGTGGCGTGTCGCCGTATCCATTCAATAGTGTAAAGTAGTAATTAAGATACCTTGCCTTTCAAATTGCCATTAGTCCACAGCATTATTCACAGTGCCATTGAAGCAAATATCCATAAGGGCTCGTAGACCCCTTTTCGTCTGATAGGATTCAAATTTAAAGAGCAACCATGCTAAGTATGGGTTGACCATGCATACATACCAAGTGTTTTTTCGCATCCTTTTTACATGCCTATGTGAAGCGTTTTGGACTTTCTTTTTAAGGTGAACCACAAGCTTGAGTATGACAAAGCCAACAAAATAACCAACTAACAACTGTGCGTACAACTAAGACTTTGATCAGCCTGGCTATCAATCCTGTCAGCTAGAGACTTACCAGCGGACTCAATGAATAGCATATGGCTCATAGTTTCTTAATGTGAACAGTTAAAACTGACCAGACTACGGTGCTTCTAAAACTAACCATAACTTTTATATGTTTTTAATACAAAAGAAGACAATGTATACTATTCCAATTCCAGGATTTGCTTAAGTTGCGCGAATTTCAGGGATCAGTTTATGTACTTTGTGGAATAAAAATGTAGCATTGGAACTGAGAAAATTACGACAGTTCACATTATGAAAAACGCAACTGATAAGCGAATCTACGAAAAAGGGACACGCTTTAGTGTGTCTCTCGTGAAAGACATGATTCTGAATGAAAAGAATTCCAACGAACTCGACGGCTACCATTTTAATCGTTTTCAGAAAAACTTTATCCGAAGAGAAAAACTTCCTTCCGGTTCTAGTGCTTTTCAAACAGTTCTTAAAGATATCTGCACTGAAGACCAGTCTGTGGGGTTCAGAATGCCCCGCTACGCTCCACCAGTCAAACCAGACAGGACTAAAACTGTAGAATTAAATGTTGCTCACTTGGATACGGGAAAAAGTAATTTGAGCGTCAAACAGGAACCAACTGCTAAAGTTAGACGAAAATCAGCACCAGCTTTCATGCCACAGGAGACTTCACGACCTTCCACGGTTTCCATAGTAACGAGACGTGTCCACTGGGTAGAGCCTAGTATTTCTGTGTGTTCTCCAGATGTTAGACCACTGACTCACGGTAGACCAAGATTTCTTTCAGACAACTCGCTCAATGACATAAAAGGAATTCTAAAGAAAACAACTTGATTACTTTATATGCATAAATTGGGCTTCATCACGAGATAACCTGTTTTCGGGGTTTCCAATCAGGTAAGGCTCAAACCAGCCTGCTCAGCTACAGAGACTAGTAAGAATATTGAAACTTTGCATTTTAAGTAAAACCTGTGTAAAACGGCCACTCAAAAAAAGACAAAACAAAGATCTTAAAAATGGTAGCTTATTGAAGGTCGAAAGTATTACAGAATGCTCTGCAATGCTTTTGACCTGCATTAAGCGATAATTGGCATTGTAAACCAATTTGTGGTATTTTTGAGAGTGACCGTTTTACACGGGGTTTACTGTAGAAAGATGAGTTTTTTATAATTTCAAGAAAAGGAATAACAAAGGCGCTGATCAGACTGCACGGGTGTGCAGGCTGGTCTGTGTCTTTGTTTGCATGCAAAAAAATCAGGATTTCTCGTGACGAACACAATGAAGCGCCTATGATGTTTTCCACATCGAAGTATACGCCGAATAACCTTCACCTCTTTATGTACTATTTCTATTTATGTGCAAGTTTGGTCAAAATCCACAAATTAGTTAAAGAGAAAGAGTGCAGACAAGGTTGAGTTTTATACTCTTTGTAGAATGGTAATCTATTCCTTATTGTGATCCACTACTACAACAAATTAGGTTTGGAAAGAATCCATCGTTCAGTTCAAGAAAGGCTGCATACAAGCTTTTGGGGTCAAATATTGAGTCATTCTATGACGAAAATGTGGTTAAGTTCGTCAATACCTAATCATTTCATTTTCATGTACCATTGCTGTTTTGTGCAGGTTGGTTCAACTTGGTCGAAATCCACCTACATTGGTATTTGTTCAGGAGGCAAGTGTGCAGAAAAGGCTGATTGTTACAGTCTCTTTATAGGATGGTGACCTTGAAAATCAGGCCAAGGTCACCAGTTCTAATAAAACCCTTATTGTGTCTTAATGCTAAAATACATGCAGCTTGGTCCAAATTCATCCTACAGTTCTGACATAGGGTGTAGACAAGTTTTTCTGGTCAAAATTGAGATTTTTAACGAGGTAAGGTGATCTTGAAAAGGACCTCGAACAGCCTTAATGCAGGATTGCTCATAAAAATGGCCGGATAAAAGTTTCAAAGAATTTTAAAGAAAATTATATTTTTCTGTGGAAAAGGTAGTTGATTCTGTTTGACTCTGTTTCAACATACAAGAAATTGAGGTAATCCCCCCCCCTTGATCAAGCTAATCCTCCTGCATGCAGTTGTAGTTTTACATTACATTACACATATCATATAACAAAAATGGCATGCTTTATCAGAGAGGGAAGGCTGTCAAAATGCTCAAAACAAATCATTATAAAAGCTTATTGGTCACTAATTTTGTACAAACCTGAAGGTATCCATTCTCAATGGCATGTACATGGTGTATATGTTCATGCTAAAACAACTTGTTTGGTACTTCAGTTGTTATCAGTAGATCTTGTATAACGGTTTGGGGATTTACCTTACCTCACTGTCATAAACGACTTGTGGAATAGTATAGGTACAATCTGTGTGCAAGACATTTAGAGGTATTAGTCAAGTCATGTACAACATACTTATTTGCCAAAAACAATGAAATATTCTAAACCCGAATTTTATGCATATACAATATATTCATCCCAAGTTTTATGCTGCGAACATTATATTTTCAACCTGACAAAACTTTGGCTTTCTGCAAAAAAAGGTGGTCACAGAAATACCCCACCCCCTAAACCCTAAGGTTCTGTAATTAATAATATTCAATGTTTTCAAAATATAATTATTTCGTTAGGTTCACTGAATGCCAGGTTAAAATTAAAGCACAAAAATCTCGTTTAAATTAAAGCACAAAAAATAAAGATTTCAATTATACATAGTCGTAGCCATATGCTCTCAAAATTTGGGCAGATTGAATAGGAGACTGTTCGAGGTCCTTAGGTAATATAATGACCTGATTTTTAGTCTTTATGATGTGGTGTGCTTGAAAATTAGGCCAAGGTCACCAAAATCTAATAAAAGTCCTCATTGTGTCCCAATACCAAAATGCAGGCATTTGGTCAGATCAGAAATAGGGTGTAGGCAAGCTTTTTTGGTCCAAAATTGAGATAATGTGCTGTATTGCCTTGAAAATAAAGTAAATCTAATCACCTCTTTTCCCCATCAAACAATGTTATGGATGTCGACAAGATCTGCATCAAAAGCAATAGGTCATCCCCCGCCCCTTCCACTGGGGGGGGGGGGCATAAATATACACTGAAGGACTTTAAAAACGCAAAAATAGAAATTCGTAATATTTATTAACTTTAATGCATCGATGATATTGAGCTTTGGCAAAAATGAACATCAATATGTGAGCAAAACATGTTTTAAATTCTATGCCAAAATAATAAATGATGTTGCAAATAGCAATACCCTCAGATTCTTGCAATTTGAAATTTGTTTAGAAATAGGACACGATTTTAAGTTATTGTGATAAAATATTTTTTTATCAAAAATCAGAAACAAATTACCCTTGGAGCCCTACAATTAGTCTGGCACTGACAGTAGCCAGCCGGGACGGATATTGTCGATGTAAATATCGTCGGTACACAATCAACATAGGTTGTCGTATTAACGTCGGTCGCCATTCTTCGTCGATCTTTAACTGTCCAAGTAACCTGGTAACGATCTCTGAGGCGCTATATAGTTGACGAATGGCAATTATTATATCTGGTAACGCCAGAAACATGCATCCCAGCTTTTTTTTAAAACATTCCAATTGCGCCAGATAATTCATGTTCGGACAAACATGGCATGAATAATAGGCCCTAAAGCTATAAATCTGAAGTGGCTGTGTTTTTTATACATGTATACTTACAAGCAACATGTGAAATGATAAGATATTTTGCTCCATTAATTCATGGAGGCGACCTGTGCAAAACAAAGTGAACCAGTGATGCGTAGCTTGTGGTGGCCAGTGTCTTTAAAATCACCGGTATTGGGTACAGATAGAAGCAAAGTGCCGTTACCATCCATTTTTATCTGTTAAAGAAGGCTAAAAAAGTGATGGATGTAAAAAAATAATTTTCAATTTTTGCGTTTTTAGAGTCCTTCAGTGTACCAACAAGTCTGAATGCAAGGTATCAAAATTTACTTGGACTTCAGAGCATATTTCAAAGAATAAAAATTAACCCTTGTCCTGCTGAACATGGATATATCCTGTTATTAAACAGTGTAGATCCAGATCAGCTGGATTCGGATGAAGCCATCTTATCAGGATCTGCACTGTTTTCCATGTAGCATCAGAATCCACTGTATTAATTAAAATCACACAACTGCATTCGCTGGAAAACAGAAGAGAATGTGACATATTAATTTATTCACCAGGATAAGAGTTAAAGTACTAAACTAAAAATCAATCAAAAGCCAAACCATGTATGAATTGTACATGTTTTAATTATGCATTCCAATATGGTTGTATATTTTTTCGTGTTGGTTAGTAACAATATTAATCACAGCGTATTTTACTAATCTAAAACTACATTTTATCAACAAAAAATGAGATATTTCAAAAACAGGAGAAGAGATTTTAAACCATTAGTGCCTAGCATCCTATTAATGAATCTTTGCAAGCCAAGGGTAAAAAGTCCAGTTTGTTCCATACATACATATAGAGGATCTAACATGAGTGCTAATGTTTTATTGAATTTATTAAATAAGTTGGAGAAAAGAGATAAATGTGAGGCTTGCCGAGCATTTATCTTTTTTTTCGCAACAAGTTTAATAAATTCAATAATACAGGAGCACAAATGTTAGATTCTATTTATCATATGACATTAGAATTATTTTGAAATCATATTTTTGGTGTGAAAAACGTTAGGGTTTTACCATATGTGTGACGTTAAAAGCGTCATTTCATAACGTTTCCCTAAAATCTGTAAACCACCAGTGGTTTATCAATTTTAATGCATGGCGTTATTTCACTCCCAGACGCGAAGTCATATGATAAATGGAAGGAAATAATTCTTGGCTTTTTATCATTTATGAGCAAGATAAATTTTCTGCTTGGTTGAAGATGAATAAGGTTTTATAGCCTCAAGACCAGCTTGCTCTGCAACAGAGACAAGCTAGAGTGAGTCTTGAGAATAAGGTAAGGCAGTATAAATATTATCCAGCATGTGGTGATAAGTATTTCTAAGCAGTCAACAACAAATTCTGATACGTCTAATCTAGACAGTGTATATCAAGTAGTGATCAGCAATGGAGTAGCAAGAATGCTTAAAAAGTTATGCACATCAAAGGGAGACTACTGTATCAAGCAGTGAATCTCTTCAATAACGTTCCTTTTAAAAATGGGAACTTCTCTTAAAGGAAAGAATTCGCTCCCACACGGGGCAAATTCTTTCCTTTAAAAGCAGTTCCTTAAGGCAACGAAAATCACTTTTACCACATTAGGTGAGCTTCATTGAGTGTTACTATTTATATTACGCCAAGCGTATACTGCATAATGGGAGCTACGCCAATGATCAGGCTTTCTTTCTAGGCAGTAAAAAGAAAAGCTAATTAGCACAAACTCTAGATTCCAAATTTTGAGTATGTTCATGTGGTATTTTGTTTTACATCCCTCTAAACACATGCTAAATAAACATTTCAAGGGTACTTTTATGATGATTTTTGTGTGAACATTTCTGCACAAATTTTTTTAGGTAATTCAATGTTTTGTGTTGGTTATGGAATATATACAAGGGAGCTCATGAGTGTATATTTCATAACCAGCACAAAACATTGTATAAATACAACTATTAACCCATTTCATTCTGGATACTGGTAAACATGTACTTTGGTAAACAGTGAAGACCCAAGGTGTCCCATAAGGTGGCATTTCATCAGGGTCTGCACTGTTTGCTTAGATAAAACCAACCTTTAGAAATGTTATAGAAATTTTGACTAGCAATTCCTTAAAATAGAAAATGGGTAATTCCATACTTATTGCTTCAATATTTATGGGATAATCCATTAGGATGAAAAAGGTTAAATGGTTAATTTATTTGAACTGATAAAAAATCAGAGTTGTTATAGTATTTGGAGGATGACTTTTAATGGAAAGTCCGCTTAAAAATCCTGAAATCAGTAAAAAAAGGCTAGATGTTTTCTTAAGAAAACATATGCATGGGTGAAAGTTCGAAATTTCCAAAATCCTGAACTATTGAAATTCAAATTTTAAAACTTGAAGGATGGCTACAAAAATGGATAATTTAAAACTAAAATGATTAATTGTGTTTAGATAATCTGAAAACTAATTAAAGAAGCTATTATAATCTCCTGAATTCAGCATTTTGAGGCTGACTTTCTATAGAAAGTCAGCCACAAAAACCTGAATTCAGGATTAATCCTGAAAGTTTTCACCAATGCATATGTTCACCCACCCACTTCATTATGAATCCAATACATACGTATTTATGGTATAACTGTGTTTTGTTCCAGACGAACTTGTTATTTATACCGTTTGGTCAAAATCTGACCATTGGTAAAGAAGATAGAGTGCAGACCCCTGCAGGTGACCTTGAAAATTAGGTCAATGGCACCAAAATCTTATCATTTATTAAGGCCCTCCCAATGATATATCTGTGGCAGTTTGGTTAAAACCAGGCCATTGTTTAAGAAGATAGAGTGCAAAGAAGGCTTTTTCATAGAGTTGCATATGACCCTGGTGACCTTGAAAAGTATGATGTATCTGTGTCAGTTTCGTCAAAACGTGACCAATGGTTCAGAAGATATAGTGCAGACAATGCTTTTTCACAGTAATATGACGAAATTAGATCAATGTCAGTGTAGAAAAAGAGCTAGGCCAATGCCGATGTCTACAGGAACCATCCCATAAACAATGTCCCCAAGCCCCTTTGGAGACTGGGTGGGGGCATAATTCCTAAAAACATTCACCCATGCATGTGTTAAATAAAGTGGAAGAACAGCAAATAGGTAGACACAGATCAGACTGCTACCTAAGCACTTCAATCTGTGTTTACACCTTTTGTTAAAAACTAATTGGCAAGAAAAAAAAGCAAGAAAAAAAAAACAATTTTGTCACATAAATCATACCTAAAGAAGAGAGGCTTCTAATATTCAGAAAAACAGCATTTTTTCTTCTTTTTTTCCAACACACATGTTGCGAGTTTCATTGCTATATTGGTACAGTTAAACCTGTCTAAAAAGGCACTCTCAAAATGACCAAAATTGGGTTTTCAAGACAAATTATCGCTTAATGAAGATCAAAAGTATTGCAGAATGCTCCAAGACAGCATTCTGCAATACTTTCGACCTTCATTAAGCTACCATTTGTCTTTAAGACCTGTGTTTTGTCTATTTTTGAGTGGCCGCTTAAGACAGGTTTTATTGTACCTAACAGCATTTCTGTCATGCACAAAGAAAAAAAGCTGTTTGCATACCCCTCTTATTTAATATCAGATCATAGGTATAAATCTACTCCTCAACCACATACATATATCCGTGTAATTATTCTTAAATAAATTATTCATAATATTTACAAATAAAATTAACTAAAACAAAAGGCAAACAAAATAAACATATTGGATAAAAGAAGGAGATAACACAACCAATTATTAACAATTATAGTAAGATAACATTCCTATTAGATATAAAACTAGAAATTGTGCTAAGGGCGAATCCAGGATTTGTGGAAAGGAGATTCAATTTGCTGAATTAACCTCATTTTTCTTAAATTTTCCCATGAAAATGAAATAATTTGGTCTTAAAGGGGAATTCGAGCTAACTCCCTGAACCCCTTCTGGATCCGCCACTGCACAATGCCCCCAACCATATGCTTGTCCATAAGGTTAGACCCATTCCTTAATTAAGAGCAATGGAAACTCTACTAATACTTTTTGAAATTCTTTCAAAAGTTAATCCCACAACCAATCTGCTAGCATCACCTAGTTTCAAGGCTATAGCTCTTACAGTATAAAGGATACTCTGCTAAGAAGTTTACAAGGCAAAGAGAATGAAGGGAAGATTGAGGGATGGAAAAGTTGAAAGCAATATGGCCACTCATTTTTTTCGAAGATGTAGGCATAAAATAGCTATTGTGAGAAAATGTCACACAAGCTAAACACTGCTACACTCAGAATGGCCAAATGATGATAAGCCAGGTTCAAAAGGGGTTTAGCTCTTTAGCCCTGTCAGCACTGGTCAGGTCATAATGGGTGCTGTTTGGCTATAGTACCCACTTTAGGGACAGTACTTCTGCATACAGCTGTTTAGATAAACTTTGAAAATGTTTTTTGTGTGTTGTATTTATGTCCCAGTCAACAATTTTTCATTTTCCTGGGTTGAACCAGAACTAATCATAGAATAAAATGTCTTGCTCCAAGACACAACACAGTGCCTCCTATGAGGATCTAACCAGTGACCCTTTGATCGCGAGTCAAGCAATCTACCACTGAGGCAGTGCGTTCCTCAACATGGAAACGAACATTGAGGTAAATGCACATGTCTAAGTGTGACTGAGGTACATAATGACAATCGATCATATTTGAATCTCTTGAACCTACTTTATTTATTTTGACTATTATTGGGGTTGAACCCTCACAAATGTGGCACATGGACTTAGCACTGCAGAATATGACACTCTAAACCATTGCTTTACCAAGGAATACCCAATCCTTTTTTGGATGGCTCAATTGTATGCTATCTTAACATTGACAGATAAACATTGGACATGTAAGCAACAGTTTTGAGTGTAAAATTGCGATTTCATTTGTTTGTTTACTTTGATTCTTTAAATCCTAGTCAACAATTTTTCAGTCATGTCTGGATGGGCCTTCCTGGTTTGAACCAGTACTAAGCACCCGATAAAGTGTCTTGCTCAAAGATACAACATAGCTACTCCCCCAACAGTGAGACTCAAATTAGGAACCCTTCGATCCCAAGTCTAACACTCCATCAACTGAGCCACTGCGCTCTGTATATATTTTTCTTATCCATCAGTTAAAACATGTGTTTTGGGTGCTTAAAAGAACTGACTCATTGAGACAGTTCTTTTCAGTGCCCACAACAAAAGCTTAGGTCGAGAAATAAGAAATATAATTTTAAAATGTGTACTTTTCTCTGGAGGCCTATACATATAAGAGATTTTATGTCTATAAATGAGATTATTACACAAGGGGAGATAATACATGGATTTACACAGCATCTCTACAGTACAAAGACAACATACATATTTAAATGCTTGATTGGTAATATCACAAGGTTAGGCCACTAGTCTACATTATAAAAATCTATTGAGAACTCAATGTGCGAAACCAACAAACTGCAGCATACAAGAATATCTTGACATATATGCATCCCATACTGAGAGATAATCAAAGAACATCTCTGCTTTTAACCCTTTACATACTAATGGATTCTTCCTTCTGGTTTGATATATTAAACTTGTGATAGGTCATTGTACATATTTAGGGGTGTCAGGTTATAATTTTTATAAAAACATATTGTATTTTTTGTCTGAAGATCGTTTTACCTTAACAAACAGTGAACATCCTGATGAAATGCCGCATTTTGGGGCAGTTCATTTGGGTCTTCACTGTTTGTTAAAGGACTTGTTTAGGGTTTTTCTGTATACAAAGGGTTAAAGACGTTCCAACACTACATCCCGTAACCCTTTGTATACTGGAAACCCCATAACTTGGAATTTGGCAAACAGTGAAGACCCAGATGAAATGCAGCAAACATTAGGGTCTGCACTGATTGCTAAGATTAAAGCAACCTTCAGAAAGAAATACATGAAAATTTAGAAAAATCTACCTCCTTCAAGTACACAACGAACAGTCCTAAACTTATTGTATCAATATGTATGGGAAAATCCATCAGAATATAAAGGGTTAAAATGCATTTTTCAAACACAACTTGACCAGGTAAAGTTCAACTGAGTCTGCTCATCTACAGCTATTATCTAGAATATTGAAATTTTGCGTGGAGTATGTTTGGCTCCTATACTTTCCATATAGCGAATAACAAAGGCACTGACCAGTGACCAGACTGCACAGGCTGGTCTGCGCCTTTGTTTGTTCGCATGCAACAAAGTCATGGGTTTTTTTGCCTCAAGGCACAATTAAGCCATGACATAACAGAAAGGTACCTCAGTATACAGTGGATTACCACTGATTGTTCAAAGTACCTAACAATAAATGCTCACAAATATCATTTGATAGGACATGATGAAATAACTCAACTTTTTATGTAGATAAATTACAGACCAACTTTATATCGCTGAATCTACCAAGTATAAACTGATTTAACAAAAGTCAATTTTCCAAATATCTATGCTAGGGTAGGATAGAGCAAACATTATACATCTTAATACATACTAAAAAGTTTGACTTTTCATTTTGTGTTAAAAGGGGACATAAATATAAAACTCTTTTTTTTGCTATGATGTCCAATCAAAAGATATGTTGTGGGTATATGAAAAAATCTGTCTTAGTGAGATATTTTTATGTACCCTAAACACATACTAATCAGAGATACTCACTCATAAGAATTCAGTGCATCCAAAATTTAATTTGATTAAAGCAGGTCCTTTAATTTATGAGGAATCAACTGTACAGGAAAAGCTGTTTTGCTTGACATATCTGCAGCATACACTAAACAAATAAGCCAGCACATGAGATTTTGGTACTTATCGTATGCAAATGCTCAAATACACAAAGTATGGCTGTAGATGAAGAATCGGGCCAAAAATTAGACATCTCTCCCCACTAGATACGTCAGAAAGTACATCTAAAGGAGGCTTTTTAAATATGTGATAAGTACCAAAAATTCATTAACTGGTCAAAATGACAGTACAAATACAGCAGTATCAAAAACATGGTTTGCATTAAAATACACAGCAACAAATTTATTAAAAGCAAAAAGATCAGAGCCTACTGTTTCAAGTATTATGTAGAATTAATCGCTTTAATTCTGCATACCCATAAACAGCTATTTTGGCTAACAGTGAAGACCCAGATGAAATGCCGCATAAGGCTGCATTTCATCAGGATCACACTGTTTCCTACGATGAAAACAATCTTCAAGGATAAATAGAAATTTTGACTGGCAAACCCCTTAAAATACATTGGTATATTAGGGATAGTTTGGAAAAAAATAGTGGGCCAGCCCATCAGGTCAGGCCATGAGGTTATAAAACTTTTTTCAAACTCAACAGGCATGAAATTTACCATGCTCATAAATGTTAAAATGCCAACACTTAAAATGCCAACACTTGTTGGCATTTTAACATTTATTAGCAGGAAAAATACAACATCTGATAGTTGTAAAACAAGAAATATCTTTTTATTCAACATTCTAGCTAGGCCCTGATCTACTACAAACTAAGAGACCAGCTCTTCTTGATTAAAATAAATACAAGGCAAGAAATGAAAAACATCAGCATAATATCAAATACACAATGAGCATAGATTCATACAATATCTTTAAAACATTAAGCTGTTCATTAACGCCATATTTATCAAAATGAAACGCATTAACTCCATGCCATACCTGTCCTAAAATAGCAACTATTTCATTTTCTGACACGATAAGGAGAGAAAAAGGTACTGATGGATTTGCAAATAATGTAAGCCCTTGACCTGAGGTTTTAAAATGTTTTTCCTGCTCAACTCACATGAGCATGCCCTAAACATATATTTTAAAATGCCAACAATTGTTGGCATTTTAACATTTATTAGCATGATAAATACAAGGTCAAAGATACTTAAAGCAATAAACTTATTCATTTGTCAGTATTTTAGTGGTTGAAACTTTGTTTTTCATGCTCAACTCACATGAGCATGTAATTGCCCTGGTCATAAATTTTAAAATGCCAACAATTGTTGGCATTTTAAAATTTGAAACCAGGACAAAAGACATTGTTTGCTGTTCTGCGCAAGAATATTGCCTCACTTATTTGTATTTTGATATAAATAAAGATAACAAATTTCATGCTCAAGTGAGTTTTGCATGAAAAAAAGTTTTCCTCTAGTTCTGATCAAACCGTTCCTTTAGGAAAGGTCAGGCCCCAAAGTTATAAAACTTTTTTTATGCTCCGTTCAGCTGAGCACAAAATATATCCTGCTCATAAATATTAAAATGCCAACAACTGTTGACATTTTAGTATTTTTTAGCATGATAAATCCAACTTCTGAGAGACTTAAAGCAATAAACTTCTTCATTTGTCGGTATTTTAGTTTTTATGAGTGCTTCAAATTTCGTGCTCAGCTGAATTGAGCATAAAAAAGTTTTATAACCTCAGGGCTTAACCTCAAGGATCATTTTTCATGCTCATCTCACATGAGCATGTAATTTGCCATAAATTTTAAAATACCAACAATTGTCCCAGTCTTTTAAAATTTATGTCCAGGACAAATGACACTATTTGCTGTTCTGTGCAAGAATATTGCCTCACTTATTTGTGTTTTGATAAAAATGAGGATTACAAATATCATGCTCAAGTGAGTTTTGCATGAAAAAAAGATTAATCTTCCCTATAGGTCTGGTCAAACCATTCCTTCAGGAAAGGTCTGATCTGGATTTACACTGCTTGCTCAAGCAAATCTGACTGAATATGTATGGTAAATACAGCAACAAAAACAAAAGTTTGGTCTAAAAGTTCCAAGCCTCTTCATAATCACTTAAAGGACATCAGTCAAATAGTACTAATCAGTTGCACACTATAGCTCGTGGCTTTCAAATACTATCACATTTTAACTCATTCAAACATTTTTATTTGTGTCAAAGAGCAAACTTGAAACAATTATTATTATAAGCACTAAACAATGGAAGACAGCATACCCTTTTAACCAAACATACTCTATACTTAAGGTGAACAAGACTGTTTTCTTCCCAAAAGGTATACACTCTATTCGATAAATTTATTTCCATTGAGAGTGAATGCACAATCCTTTCAGGGCTGCCTCCTCTGAAAATGTGTTCTTTTTCCTTAAATTGATAGGTATATTTTAAAAAAGAAAGGGCAATTAAAACATCTAACAAAATTGGCACAGATACTGCAAAGAGCCCAGCTGGTCAAAACGCTGATAGCTTAATGACATATAAACCCTTTAAGCACTAATTGGTTCTTTCTTCTGGTTTGATACAATGGACTTGGAATGGTCCATTGTTTATATTGAGAGGTCACAGGTTCACGGGTGGTAATGTCATAAGGGGCGATCAAAAGTTATGCAAACGGTCGCCTTACGAGAGCATCCAGATATGAGCGACGGGATGAAAATAAAACAAACAAAATATGTAAGTTAGCGACTTCTACATTTATTTCAATGTTTGCAGATTTATATTCAGAAATCAGGCAATGCTATTCCCAATAGTTATCCTTTTTGTGTAACGGGAAGCAATAGCGGAAGTGGAAAACCGAGAAGTTAGTCTAAAAATCAATTTCTCCTGGACGAGGGTGTGTTGACTTTTTGGTTTTGATCTTAAATAAACATGGTTTAGGGGCTTTTTAACATGTTTACTGGCAGGTTTAGTGACACAAATATACTTTACATGAATTTTCTTTTATGCCTTAATAGTGTTTAGTCAAAATCGGGTTTAAAATGTTGACATAGACTAAATAGAAAAAAAAATCAACACTTACGACATTGACTCCCACTTACGAGTCAGTTAATCCTTACGACCCAGTATGGTAAACGCCCTTCATCTGATAGACAACGGATTACTCTTAAGTGTCTGCTAGAAAATGCTTGGTCTAGCGCTTGCACATTATCCATACATGATAGAGGGTCTCAATGGGGTACTTTTGAAATCCCTAATCAGTAAAATTTGGGCCCCATAGATCGCTACTTTGTAAAGTTATGCCCACAAATCGCCAACTAGTAAAATTGAGGCCCCCAAATCGGTAATCAGTTAAATTTTGGTCCCAGAAATCAGTAAATTTTAGGCCCAAAAATCAGTAGCCCGTCTGGAGGCATATACGAGGTGGAATAGCAGAATAGCGTTTTTTCCATCAAGGTCGTTAACTGATTAAACGCGCCACTGTGCTATTCGGTGTTTCTTTGCCCCAAATCGCTTATCATTATATTTTATGCCTTAATTCGCTAACCACTAGAAGCTCTCATTCCGCTATTGGTTAAATTTACCCTAAAAATTCGCTAACCGTTATATTTTAGGGCCATACTTCGTTAATAAGTAAAGCCCATTGATGCCCTCACGATATGCACTTGAAATTAATCATCTCATCTTTAAAGCCTTTGGCAAAGAATTAAATGCTTTGGAGACTGTTTTTGTTGTACTTTGTTTAAAGAAGAGTAAATTAGGACAGTAGTACCGCATGGTTTGAAACCATTACGAGAGCAATGTGTGAACAGAATTCAAAATAGTTTAGAAGAACTGATTACTGAATGATCTGGTTCCATACTAGCGAAAACATTACACATCAAAGACATGGCAACCAGGGTGCGTCTTTACCTATATAAGAATCTTAAAACATCTTCTTTGAATTATGATCAGAATTTGAAAAAATAACACTAATTCACCCTCTACAAAATAGCGAAAACGCTACGAATGACCTGTCAAAAACTTTGCCACCAGGAGGCGTGACATATTGAAGAAAGGAAAAACTCAAATAGCTTCCCTCAAAGCAACTCACATTTACAAAAGTCATGAAACCTTGGATTTTATACCCCCTCCACTTTATTTCTCAGTTTCCATCTTCAAACTGGGTACCCATTTTTCAACAAAACTGAGTGAATGCATTGACTTTTTTCGAAGATTAAGATGCACTAAAATTTTAAGGATAGGTGGGCCCGTTAAAACCAAACGTTAAACGCCTTCTTTCTGCGCATGCGTACGAACAATGCTAAGATATGCGATGTGAGACCTAAGATGTGTTTTACATATGTTGTGTATGTATGTAGCGACATTTCATTGTCCGAATGCTACATGTATCTTGGATCAATGGAGAGGTGGGGAAGAGAAGCATCTAAAACTGAACTGAAAGCTATGTTTCAACTTTCCAATGACAAACGTTACGTATCTTAGCATTTTTCGTACACATGCGCAGAAAGAAGATATTACACTTTTTGATTCAAAGAGCACTTCTATCCATTCCTTAATAATTCAGCACGTTTACACTTTGAAAAAAATAGGACTGCATTCATGGTCGAAACTGCACCAGGCTTAAGGACGACACATTAGCATTAGGTGTGGGGGTAGAAAATGCAAGTTTTCACAACTTTGTAAATGGCGAGTTGGTTTGAAACATATCTTGATGGTTGACTCAGCGGGGACGAAGACCTCGCGCATACCAAAAGAGCAATTTGTTCGAAATAAGGATTATCAAAGTAGGAATCAAGATTGATTTTTTTGTTTGATTTTGTTTGATTTGATTCTTACGTCCCATCAACAATCTTTCAGTTAAACAGGGACGGGTTTTCCTTGGTTGAACCAATACTAAGCTAGGATACATGTGTCTTACTCAAAGACCACAACGCAGTGACGCTAGTGAGGCTCGAACCTGCGGCCCCTCGGTCTCGAGTCAAGCACTCTACCACTGAACCACTGCTCTCCCGAATCAAGATTGAAGTAGAATTGAACGTTTCAACAACATTTGCCTGATCTTGTCAGAAAGGGACAGCATGATGTCCTTCTTATAACAAAACAACAACACACGTCCATTTGATAGATGTATGCGCAGTGTTTAAAACGTCCCACCAACAACTACAGTCATATGGAGACTGGACCCAGGCATAAATTCTCATCTGACAGACTAGTGAAACCGGGGATCTAACTTGCGACCCCAGGTTCAGCCGCTACACCACGGCAACTCCTAGATGTATGAGGTGATGTTTAAAGCTGCATAGTCTGTAACTTTTGATCTTCCAATTTTAGAAATAAAGTTTCTATTTTTCAAGAATACAGTAAAAATAACCAAATGCAGATAAACATTTAACCATTTTTGTAAATCTTAACAAATTACCTCTATCAAAACAACAGCATTTGTGTTAAAAATCAGCTGTCTAGAATTATTGGAGGGACGTAAATAATTACCAATAATAGAAAAACACCTATTGTAATAAGATAATTCACTTGTCCTTGCAGTTTTTAGCTGTACTGAACATATTTATTGTGAAAACATAACATTATTCTACTTTTACAAATGATTTTAAAAGAAAATATTTTTTCGAAAAATTTTCATAGTTACAGACCTAGTCTCTTTAAGTAGACCCGGGAAAAAATATAAACGAAACTGTAGCCCTAGGCAAGTGCTAGCAGAGGAGTTGGGGTATAGGAAAGAGTTTGGTTGTGGTGGTGCACTCAGTATCGCTGCAATTGCATTTATTAACTTTGTTCAAATTCTTGCATGTTAAAATACCAGGCTACGTAGCGAAATCGCTTGGGATACACCACCACCCGATAATGACTCACACGTCCAGTGGAAGGTGTGTGAGGGGGGGGGGGGGGGGGGGGGGGGGGGGACACGCGTCTATGGTCATTGTTTCCTGGCTAAATTATCAGGTTGGCTTACAATCCACTGACTACTTTGCTACACATCCCTTGCTCAAGATATATGTATCAAACATGCCCCAAAAACATTTAAATTTGAGTATACCCCATCCCGAAACTATTCTCAGTCTTAGCCTTAGCCTAAGAGTGGACCAAACATGACCTCCCCATGTGAAAACATGCACATTGGTTGGGGTGGTGGAGGGGGGGTATATTCAAAAGTTTCTGTCTACAGTATTAGTTCCCCCTCAACTATACATTTCTAGCACGCACACCACCGCACACCACACGCACAAACTATAGCTTACCCCCTTCCCCAAAGTATTCATATCTTACCTTAACCTTAATGAGAGCCTAAAATTACCAAACATCCCCATTCAATGGCAAACCCCTCCCCAACCCCCCCCCCCCCCACACACACACGCACAATTATAATACTATTGGAAACTTCGTTGATCTTAAAATGGGGTTGAACCAGTACCAAGCAATTAATCAAGTATTTGTTTGTTGCCACGACGCAGTGCCTTTGCTGAGGCTCAAACTCGCAATCCCTCGAGCTCGCCAATTAGTCACCGCGCTCCTCAATATAATCAGCCTTCTCAGCCACAGAAACAAGCTGCATTATTGACATTCTAGTTTTAGCATGATTAGGCTGGCTTTAACATTAGTAGTGCTATCAAAGAAGCGAAAAAATGGATGCTGTTCAGACTGCGCAGGCAGGGTGATCTGCGCCTTTGTTGGTCGCAATTGACATAAAGCAGGTTTTCACATGACAAGGATAAATTGAATTTATATCAGTGACAAGTCATGCATCACAACGAGAATATTTTCTAAAACTTATCTGTTCTACTTTTCTCTTTGAACTATCCAAGTTTATTCGTCTTGTAAGGGGCAATCGTACCGTTAGGAGCAACCAATGTCGTAAGGGGTAATGGGCACCAAAAACTCGTCGCAGACACAAAGTGACGTCAAGAAGATGTTATATACGGCTTATGCTTGAAAAATAAGTTGGAAAGGATATGATTTTTTACAAAAATAAAGCATTTTAGAACATTTATTGAACAGAACACCTTCATTAGCAACCACTAAAATGATATTATGCGTACACCTTACTCAGGAGAAAGTATATCATTCGTTAGATGTAAACTTCCTTATGTCAGATTCTTTTGCCTCTTGTACAGAAATGGACATTATTGGGAATAGCATTCTTCGTTTCCTTATATTAGGCTCCAAAACGGTAAAAACAGTTAAAACATGACTACTCGCATAGCTGATTCCATTGTTTATTGCTCCCGTAGCTCATGTCCGGATGATCTCGTAAAGATTTCATTTGCATAACCGCTCGATTGCCCCTTACGACATTACCACCCGTGAGGTTATAATTTCTAAACATAATTATATTTCTTTCTCTGAAAATCTTTTTTGTCTTAGCAAATAGTAAAGACCCTGATGAAACGCCACATTATATAGGACCTTACATGAGTGCTCATGTTTTATTGAATTTATTAAATGAGATGAGAAAACCAGATAAAATGCAAGGCTTGCAGAGCATTTTATCTCTTTTTCACAACGAGTTTAATAAATTCAATAATACAGGAGTACAAATTTTAGATTCTATTTATCATATGACATTAAAATAATTTTTGTAATCGCGATTTAGGTGTGAAAACATTTAAATTTTGCCATAAATATGTGACATTGTTATAGGTATCGTTTCAGAACATTACGTGTACCCGAAAATCTGTAAACCACTAGTGGCTTATCGATTTTAATGCATGGCATTATTTCACTCCCATATATGACGTTATGATAAGCAACATTTCATCTGGGTCTTCTGTAATCACTGTTTGCCAAAGTACCCATTTAGGAGTCACTAGTATACAAAGGGTTCAGTTGATCTTAGAGTATAATGATAAAATTTAAGAAGATTTGAACAATCATCAGCAATACCTAGGACCCAATAAACACAGACTGGTCACTTACATACAGGTAAATGTATATATTGGAAATACGTTGTCATATCTCAATGGCGGCTGAGCTTTCAAAACTGACATATGTTGAAGATTAAATAATCATATATCCGTTATTTCTCTGCATAACTTTGAATTTTCTTCAAAAAGCAATGGTTCAATATACTATCCTTAAGACTGTATTGTTATATTCATTGAAAGTTTATCCGTCTTTATGAACATCAGCAAGAAACCTAGGTACCCTTTTTGGCTATTTTCAGCACTTTTAGCCGAAAATCGTCAGAAATCAACATAAAGGACTAGAAAACTTCAATTTGTTTTACTGTAACTCGTAATATTTCAGCTTCACATACCGGGAGTAACCTTTTATAATCTTGTGTATGTTCAGAATCAATTTTATTCGCTGTAGCACTTCGAAATAGTGCTAAAATAAACCCTCGACAACATTACTTTGTATTCCCGTCAGTGACCAGTCCGTTTATACTGGGTTCGAGACAATACCAAAGGTTTTCTCCCATCAAGGCTCATATATCTAAATTCTATCAAAATCAAATTGTAAATGTTTCATTGAGCTAGAGGTGTTTTGACTAACTGGACACATACACACACACAAATGTACTATTAATAAGCATTAAAAAAATAAAATGCATAACCAACAAGGCCACAATCTCATAATTTGAAGTTATCATTCAGTATTAAATACAGATCACACAGTAAATATGTACATTAATTGAATATTTCCCGTGATTTGGTGTGCAATGTATTAGGCTTCTGAAGTCAATCTTTGTTGAATTTTGCCAATAAAATTTGCTGGCAGAGATGTTGATATATATTACCTGGTGCACTATGTACAGATTACCTATACCCATCAGAAGCTGGCCACATAGACAAAATACAAGACAACCACTCTGCGCTGACTACTAAAAAAGCACCTTCTCAAATATTAAAACATTGATAGTCTTAATAACTTATTTTATATCTGTTCTGTGACTCTTTTCCACTCCAAATGGACAGAACTGTTCATTCATGAAAATTAGTTTTTACCATTTTGAGTGAAATATTAAAGATCAATGAGCATTACATAACAAACATCTGTCTTTAGTGTTACTGGCCTCTTTATCTAGAGATAAAAGCTTGAAAAATTGAATGTGACAAAATAGCAGTTGTTCAATCCAGGCAAGGGAGAACAAAGGTTGTGTTGATCAGACTGCAAGGAGGCTCAGGCTGATATTTGTTTGTTTTGTTTGATTTTGATTCTTTACATCCCATCAACAATCTTTCAGTTTTAAAGGGACGAGAATTTCCTGGATTGAACCAGTACTAAGCTAGGATTAATGTTCTTGCTAAAAGACACAACACAGTGACGCTGGTGAGGCTCAAACCTGCGACCCCTCGGTCTCGAGTCAAGCATTCTACCACTGAGCCACTGGGCTCCTCTCTCAGGCTGATATACATCATTTGTTGTTTGCACATAAAATCAAAAACAGGCTTACTTATTGCAAAGCTCATAACAGTAAGATTGAAAAATTCAAAAAAATGAATAACATTCTACATTGTCAATCAATGCACCATTAAGTGTCAAAGATGACTACTGTAAGTTTGGAAATTTTCGCGAGGATTTTATTTTCATGAAAAGCGCTAAAAGACATTTTTGCGATATTTAAAATTCATGACTTAGGCATGATTTACCTATATCAGTAAAGGACAGAGTGATTTTGCCATTTTAAGAGGGTTTCATATTCAAAGTTTCGTGAAAATAAAACCCTCATGAAAATTTCCAAATTTACAGTATCAAAGGCAGAAAATGCAATATTGGTAAGTTATCATTGTAAGCAGAGAAGCAGTGCTTTTCTTATCTTGCAAAGTGATCCTTTCTCCTAAATAAATTACTTTTTCGTCCATCAAATGCTGTTACAGTTCAGTCTCTTTATCACACCTGATAGTAGGCGGCAATCCAAAACACTCTTATCAATCGAAAAACAAGGATCAAAAATCGCTAGAAACAGCGTTTTTGATTGCCATTTGTTGCCAGTCAGGCGACAAATTTCAATCAAAAACTCTGTTTCTAACAATTTTTGATCTACATTCGTTGATAGTATTAACGCTTTTGATTGCCGCCTATCTGGTGTGTTTATAAAACCATAGGAATGGACCATGTTATAAGTGAATCATATGCTATAAAGGGACAATTTCCCTTTAAAGCAATATTTATGGACCCATAGGAATGGACCATGTTATAAATGAATCATGTTATTAAGGAACAATTTTACCAAGGAATTATAGGAAAATGATCATTTTATGGTCATTTTCCTATAATTCCTTGGTAAAATACCATGGTAAAAAATATGGGTGACACAATATTACCATTTCATATCGAAATCCATGTTATAATGTGGTGTGTTATAAAGGGACTGCACTGTATTTTCTTATTTCTACATATGGGTCAGCACACAAAATTTTGGTACTTATCGCATTACGCAAAAGTCTCCTTTAAATACACGTTCGGACACATCCAGTGGGGATAGAATTCTAATTTTTGCCCTGAGCCTTCCTCTATTTCCATTATTTGTGTATACAAGGAGTGAAGGTTCCGACAGGACTGTGTGCATGTGCAGATGCATCTGACCCTCCCCTTCTCGCTGATGTGATAAGAACCATAATCGCTGGCCTGTCTATACATTTGTTGTGGGTACTCATTAGAAGCATCTCAATGAGATGTTTCCAATGAGTACACACAACACCTTTTATTAATTAAATAAGACAATTAGCCATCTGTCTACCCTTCCTGTCTCAAGCTATTTGATTTATTTTATCAGTAATTTTGTGTAGGACAAAATGTGGTGAAAACCTACTTTTTGATTGCTGATAAATGCGTAGTAAAACATTGAATACACCTCAACTCTTCGCCTACTGGTGTCATCTGCTGATAACCTTTGCAAACAGTTTGGACCCAGATCAAGCACGATCGGACTGGATGCAAACTGTTTGACACTCAGATGGTATTTCTGAAAGAATTTTTTGAAAAAGTTAATTTTAAAAAAAAAGAAGCAGACGACAAAAAAGCATGAAAAATTACCCAGTAGACAAAGAGTTAACTCGTGATTTAATTCTATACTGTCCCATTGGTGGTGGAAACATGCTCACTGGCTGAGTACCCTTCTATATATTTGGCAATGTAATCATATCCCGCTTCTCTGGAAAGTTCGGCAGCTGTTTGTCCTTCCTAGAAACACAATGTAAGACAGTAAGAATAAACTTTCATGATGATCTGCCAGCTATGACAAATAAGACAGTAAATACAAAAAATCACATTTATATAATAAAGGCAACTCAACTAATATATATTATGCATTAAAATTATTTTCACTTTTATTATATACCTGCAAAGAAATACAGTTGATACAACTCCTTTTCCGACTCAAGAATACAAAATCTTGTATCACCCTACTTGGGTGATATTTTTCGGTATCACCATCCTCCATGTTTTACCCACTACACAAGAATAAAACCCAGCACCTGACGGCGAACCGCAATCTGAGTGATAACGCATTTACAATACCCTAATCACTAAAATCACAACCCACTCTATCGGAAGTGTTAGCGATTAGCCTTAAATACTTTTTCCGCATTAAAGAAAAGGAATTAAACAAAATAAATGGCTTTTCCTGCTCTGCAGAACATGTTTACCTAATGTGACGTCATCAAAAAATTGGCGTGACATCATTTGCTACGGTGTTGCAACATCACGTTGCAAGGTATCAATTTAAAATTTTTGTTGCGTCTATCACTGAAATTGAAGTGTTGTTGTTTTTATGTAGGTATATGATAAAAACATTATTACTTTAGTAACTTGATCTGATGGGTCGGATCACGTCTCATGGCTGCGCCTGGAACCACCGAATCACACTCGACTTCATCTCGTGTGATCCGATGTTCCTGGCGCAGCCACTCAAGCATTTCAACTCAAACTTTTGTGTGTGTGGATGAGGGGGGGTAACTTGTTAGGGGGTAAAATGTATTTTTAAAGGTACCTACACACCAATATTTAAAATTAATTCCTATACATTAGTTAATGCAGACTGAACCATAACCATTAAGCACCTCTCTTGACTTCATAATATACCTTGTTTGTTTGTTTGTTTGTTTGATTCTTTACATCCCATCAACAATCTTTCAGTTAAACAGGGACGGGTCTTCCTGGGTTGAACCAGTACTTAGCTAAGATAAATGTATCTTGCTCATGGACCACAACGCAGTGATGCCACTGATGCTCAAACCTGCGGCCCCTTGGTCTCGAGTCAAGCACTCTACCACTGAGCCACTGCCCTCCCTAAATATACCTTGAATATCTTGAAAGTTCTCAAGTGCTATACCAGAGGACTTATAGTGCTACTATAATGCTCAAGGGATGTAAGAGACCAAAAATAACTTGTAAAAAAACAGTATTATTTTCATACAAAAATGCCAAACTAACCAACAGTCTTGAAAGTGCAAATAGTTAACACAGACATATACAATCCCCTTATCTTTTGAACCATTTTACTGCATTGGCTGTTAAATTTTGTCAAAATGTCGGAAATGGGATTCTCATGAGCATTTAACTTCAGGTGAGCTGAACAAAGAACTATGATATAATGTTACCTTATTTCTAAGAGTCCTATTGGCACCATATTGCATTAATAGTCTTGTTACTTTCATATGTCCAAACAGAGCAGCAGCATGAAGTGGGGTTTCTCCATTCTGAAAATATTTTTATCATATGGGGCTCTTTGTCAGGGATAATGCCAAATCATAAAAATTACATGAATAATTACATGAATAATTTTATAATTTTACTTTTTCGTCAAACATAAAGTCATAGCTAAATCTTAGACAATAGTACAGTTTCTTTTGAAATAAGTCATCTTGAAAGTCTAAACTCTTAGTTAAAACTAGTCATTTGATCAATAGATGGTTCTAAAAAGATGTCACATCTGGACCTACATTGGCTGGAAAATATTTGACTGCTGATATGTTACAAGAAATACAATGGTACAATATACAATTATTGACTAATAAGGCATTGGATATGATGTGATATTGACCAGAGAATACCAATATTGACCCAGGCAAAGCCGAGGTTAATATGGGTATTCTCTGGTCAATATCACATCATATCCAATGCCTCATTAGTCAATAACTGTTTTATTATAAAACATTTAGAGAAAGATGTTTGAAAATGTGGACGGATGGACGATGGACAGACTACAGACCATTGGTATGCTTATATGCCAATGAGCCTTTGGCTCAGCTCAGCTAAACAAGCCAAAAAAGAAATTACAGGTTACAGCAAAAGTACATGTATATCGTACTTCAGTGAAAAAACTTGCATAATATTGTATCCAGTTCCAATTCTGTATCGAGACTTTTCTCCACTAAATAAGCTTGGAATGTCCTCACCGCGCTATCCGTACTTTTTCTGGTGTTATTTTATGATCGTATTAAATTGGGCGTCCGATAGGCTTGCAAACCTTTTTTAAGGGTAGAGACGACGCAACTAATTCTAGGCAACTATGATAGGATTATTAGTGACGGAACCAAACAGAAAAAAGCCAAGTAGTCTGATTTTAGTAACTAATATACAGAAACACCAACAAGTGTGCGCCAGCCAGTGTATATGAAAATCTATAGACTGGCCACATGAGCCCTCTAAGCCAATGAAAATCAGTCTTTTTTCTTAGTTAATTAATAATAGAGTATCTTACATGAGTGCTCATGTAATATTGACTTTATCAAACGACTTGAGGAAAAGCTTGTCTAGCATTTTATCAGTTTTTCACAAATAGTTTAATTATTAAAATTCAATAATTCAAGAGCATGAATGTTAGATTCTATTTACAATATGATGAACTAAAACTACTTTGAAAACACGTCTAAAAATTTAAACCTATATGTAATAGCCGCTATATTTAGGTGAGTTACCCAACACGTACATGTTATACGGGGTGGTGTGCCGTCGCAGATACTTTACCTGTATTCTGGTTATAAGGGGTGTGAGCTACCTGTGAACAAAGCCTTTGTCGCCTATGGCATGATCTTTTGAGCTAAAATGCATGCTTTACTAATATGCACCACTGCACTTGCCATAAAGACCTTGAACAGATAAGTTATATACTTTCTGTGAAGCTGATATTTAATATATTTTATATATATTATTGTTCCAGGTATGTACATATTGTATTTCATAGTTTTGTATTAGAAAATATGTGAATTGTATTTTGTAAAGTATCGCTGTAATGTGATTTTGTAAATGAAACTGCAAGATTTCTGAATATTTCATAAATCCGACCCATTATCCTGTTGAATGTTAACTTGTCTTGGCAGCCAAATTCCTATTTAAATTCCAATGCCTGGTACATTATTCGCTTCCTGTTTCACCATATTGAATCTGGACTGGGTACACTCTTTGGAAGCATCTCTACGAGACGTTTCCAATGAGTTTACACAATCTATGTTCTTGGATGATAACACTAGGTTTTAGGGTATGCGTTGCAAATGCCTATTTTGTACGGCACTTGCCATAAAGACCTTGAACAGATAAGTTATATACTTTCTGTGAAGCTGATATTTAATATATTTTATATATATTATTGTTCAAGGTTCCGGACTATTTGATGCCATGGTTGCTGCTCATTATTAAACATATATTGCCTATATTCGAGTTTGTATTCATCATTCCGAAGGACCGATCTCACGACCGGTGACATATACACAATGATATAGCCGTCATTATAATTATAATGCTACTAAATTTGTAAAACATTAGTGATTTATCAGTTTTAATACATGGTGTTATATCACTCCCAGACATTATGTTTTATGATAAATGCAAGTATACCATAGTGAACATGGGCATGTAATGGTTGGAAAACACTGAAATCTGAGCTCTTCCTTTAATTTCCAAACCTATATTGTCACTACTTTATTCTGCATTTGACTTGCACTGGATTTTTTGTAAAAATATCCAAAATCGTCTCAGCTATTAGCCTTTAGTATCCCCTCAATTGTAACTAATAACATTTTGTATGTTTGTTTGGATTCTTTACATCCCAGTCAACAATTTGTCAGTCATGTCGGGACGGGTCTTCCTTGGTTGAACCAGTCTTAAGCAGCGGATAATTTAAGTGTCTTGTAACTAATAATATAATCTTACTGCTACCATGATAAATCATTAAGTATGATTAAAATGGTGTTACCTTTAATAAACCTAATGATGCTTTATGTTTTAATAATTCTTCTACAACTTCTACATGTCCTTTATGGCAAGCTTTGAACAAGGGAGTGGCACCATCCTGAAATAATCAAAACATAATAAACACAGGCCCTAGGTAAAAGTGTGTGATCAAAAACAAATTTTCTAATTTCCCAACCAAAACATATGCTGTAGGTACTCAAAAGAACTGTCTCAATGAGTTCTTTTGAGCACCCAAAACAAATGTTAAAACTAATGGATAAGAAATTCTGACACACCTGGCCTATACAGTCAATGCTAAAAAACGTGATATATCAAACAATAATTCACAGTTTTGAAAGCGCGAGGACATGCACTAGCTGACATTATTTGTTACTGCAAAATGACGTCAGTGATGGCGTTAGATGGTGTAACGTTGTTTTCACGCTTGAAATGCGTTACAAATACATGTAAATGTGTGTAACACAGTCCAACTATTGGCGGGATTTCCTCAGTGCAACGGCGGAAAGTTGGAAGAAGCTGAAGACTTCAAATGTGTTTTCATTGTTTATTGTGTGTTAGAATCGAAATATATCAGCTCTATTGCGTGAATTGTTGAGTAATAATTAACTGTTTGGAGGTGAGTTGTACGAAGATAAATCGCTCGCGCTACGCACTTTGTGATTTCATCTTCTTTATAAATTGACCGCCAAACAGTGAATTATTACTCAACAATTCACGCAATAGGGCTGATCTATTTCTTAAATATTCGCAATTTTATGCTTAAATTGTTTTCTTTATCTTGACCTTAGGAACCAGAAAAAGCAAATCACTTTACTACTGCAGTAAACAATACATTTTGTGATAACGTATCTGAATTTGGGAGAGAGTATGGCATGATATTGCATTAATTAATTATTAATTCACACAAACTTAATTATCAAGCTTCAGTTTTTAAGCGCCACAATCCTGCTCTGAAAAAAGTGTAGATCCAAATCAGCTGACCTGATCAGGACCCAAACAGTTTTCCACTCTTCTTTAAAAACATGGTAAAAATAGAACCAGTGTAGTTCATTAAAATACCCAGTATGATAACGGTTATGATAAGAACACAATGCAACAGCTATTATCTTGACAGTAACACAAGATAATTTTTTTGTTTGGTTTGGTTCTTAACGTCCCAGTCAACAGCTATAGTCATGTCAGGATGGTCAGTTCACCTTCCCACACTTTTTTTTCCTCAGCATGCTTGAACAAGCCGTTAACCAGTACTGTGTGCACATACTTTCGCTTGTAACTGACAACAACCCTTCTTGAACCAGCGGAATGGAGAATTGCCATAGAATTTCTAACACGAGATAAGGATTTCAAAACACTGTCAGCTTCTATGCCAGGAAAGCCTTTAACCCTTAGTATATGTTAAACCCGTAAACGGGTACTTTTACAAACAGTGAAGACCTAAATGAAAAGGCGCATAATGCTGCATTTCACCAGGATCTACACTATTTGTTAAGGTAAAACAAGATATTCAGACAAAAAATGTAATATTTTGTTTTAACTTATAACCTAACACCCCTAGATATGTGCAATGGACCATCCCAAGTTTATTGTATAAAACCAGAAGGAAGAATCCAATAGTATACAAAGGCCATTCTAGCATGGGTTAACTTATGAACCATCCTTCATTTTAAAGTGCCCTTTATTCTACTCTGACAATATCATCATGGAATATCCTAGACAATCTATTATGATAAAGCTATCCAATCAGGATCTACACTATTTTCTAGTAGCCTCAAATCAAATGAATAAATTGAAATCAAACAATTGAACTGGCTAGAAAACAAAAGTGTGTGTGCCATATGCATTTAATCTGACAGCAGGAAAGGGGTTGTAACTGATAAAATATTTAACATCAGCACCACAATGAATTGTAAGCATAAGAAGCTTTATATTTTTACTATGGTTGAAAATATTTTGTTAACGGCGGATGACATAATTTTGAGAATTTCGCAAAACAGAATGTGATCTGAAATGGGAAAATCTATTGATACTTTACCTACCTCTCGCACAGCATCAACGACAGCACCAGCAACTATAAGTTCTCTGACTATATTTAGATGCCCCATCTGGGCTGCTATCCACATTGGTGTAGCATGATCCTAAAATATAACATAATGATGGATATGGTGACAGGGGACAAATATTCCACTCGTCCGCTCGTAATTACGAGTGAAATCTAGAAAGGACGAGCAATTCTTCCCAAAGCACTCGTCCTGTAGGACGAGTGCTTTGGAAGGAATAACTCAAGGAAGTCGTATTACATATTACTTCCTTATGTTCTTTATTGCATACACTTTTAAAGGACAAATGCATGACATTGTGTTTGTAGGACGAGTGAAAATTGTAAGTCACTCATCCTGCAGGACAAGTACAAAATTGAAATATTTTTGTCCCCTGGGTGACTTAAATATAAACTATCACAACGATTTAGATGATACACTTTTCTTCCCATGCATTTTCAAAGAATGGCCATTGGACATAGAATTGGATTTCCAATGGGCGTGGTACCAGATTCTGCATTTGTACCTTGTGCGAACATTTCCTCCTATAATTTTATATGAATCTTTCTAAAACTTTACATTTTTTTGTGATCTGAAGATGTGCATCTGGTTTGGAGGTGAAATGCATTATCATTTTGCCACCATTTCCACATTTTGAACTTTTGTCATTGTCATTTTGAACTTTTGGATTCAACAATATTGTAGAAGTAGCAGGGTTTAATATTTGAAATAGGCTTGAGAGTGACTGGATAGTCGGGACAGAACAACCGTCCTTCTCTGGTTCCTTGGTTTTATCCATGTGTGCAGGGACTAACCCGACCTAGGTTTCGTCTATATGTAGACTCTTCAGGGGTTTCCTGTTTCCATGTGGACTCTATGATTAAGAATCCAGGAATGCTGAGATAGCAAACCTGCGCGCTTTATATAGACGTGGGAAACGGCTCCAAAAACGGCTCCCGGCTCCCGGAAACGGCTCGGGGAGCCGCCTAGGCGTGTGCCTAGACGGCTCCTCAAGCCGCTTCCGGTTGGTTGCTAGGCGGCTTACGGAAACGGCTCTCGGAAATTGCGTATGGAGCCTGCTCGTGTGCTGATTTTGACGTCAGCCGTTGGTTAAGCTATGTAGGGGGTCCCAGTTTGGGAGTCCTACCCTATATGTAAAGAAATTCTGTGTTTGGCAGTCTATAGCTGGCCGCTTTAAATGGTTCCCATGTCTATATAAATGCCTGTAGTGGCGAAGTGGCGCCGACTGAGGCAAGGAACTGCATTGTAACTCGTTTTCTGAGTACAATGTTTTGTTCGAGATGGAAGAAATAAACTCTGAACCTCTCAAATTACAGAATGTGTTGTTTTCTTTTGTTGTGATCCACATATTTGTATAATTTGTAACAAGCAAAAATAAGGCATTTGTGGTGGTTGTACAGTTTGTCCGTTTTCTCGTGCGACTGGGGAGTTTCCCAGTTGTTGTGCAAGATTGTTTGAGTCTGTGGTAGACTGTCTTTATTGAGCCGAATTTGCTCTTCTTTGGCACACTCGTCCACGAAAATTTGGGCACCTTCAATAATATCCTCGAGAAAGTCCATGTCCTCCTCTATCGGATCGTGTAAGTATGTTTTTTCTTCGATCGGCTGTACAGAGTTGGTCCCTAGTCTGTCATGTATGCCTAAGTTGCCCGTGCACGTGAGTTCAACGTTGGGTGTTTGGAAAACCTCTTCTGATATCGCTGTGTTCAGCGGAGCAGTAACTGTTGTTTGACAGTTAGTGGGGCTAGGGTAGTCCCCAGTCTTCCCGTGTATCCGTCTCTCGTGTGTGCTAAGTGACTCCACTCGTTTGAAGCCTAGTTGGCATATTGAACAAGTGTGTCTACGATTCTTGTGGTAGATATTCACGTGTCTCCTGAGGCTGGTGGTATGTGCATATGTTTTGAAACAGCTGGAACAGACGTATTTGATATCCATGGTTAGCTTATGCAGACTGTTGTTAACGTTAAGTTACCTTGACGTCGGCGTCGACGTAATAGCGTCTGTTTGTTGGAGGATTTATGGGAACTATTGGTGGATGTGAGGATGTAGAGGTTTGTTTATACGAGTCGAGGTGTGAGTTCACCGTGAGAGGGTCTGTGGAGCATGTAATATGTTGTCAGTAATGAGTTAAGATGGTGTCCGCTTGTGTAATAGCAAAAAAGTAGTGACTGCGGGGTGCGGACAACTCATCCAAACACATTTAGACCCAATGGTTTAAGCGTATGGAGTTGATAAACCCAGTACTTTTGGCAGCTACGTCGCCTGGGCCTAGACTTTTCGTCCTCGGGGTCTGTTGGGATAATTTGTATAATTTGAAAGAGCATGTTTTCAAATGAATGGCCAATTTAATTATAATGAGTGGCTACAGGCGTGTCTCTTTTCAGCCGTGTGTCTCTCATGTGTTCTGCCATTCTATACTTGAATTCCCGTTTGGTTTCACCTACGTATTATTGTGCACATTTGGTGCATGTGATACCAAGTTGCGTGTGGTGCAGTGACCACGCAATTTACAAGTGTATGTGTAACTTGTGTACGTGCTTTTGAAGTGTTTAGATTTGTTCATTTTCGGACAGTAGCGGCAGTTGGCTTTGTTGCAGTCTTCAACTGGGTTGGCATAAGTTTTGCCGCTTATGCCGCTGTGTGAGCTGAGGAACTGTGCTCTAATAAGTTGGTTTGAGATTTTAGGACCGACCTTGTTGGCCAGTAGGGGTGTTGATCGGAACAGGTGCTCATTATTGATCTGTAGGATGGGCCAAATCTTATAAATGGCTCTGTGGATGGGGCTAATGCCTCGATTATAAGTGAGTACTAAGGGTACCCGATTTTGTGTTGTTCCAATAGGTGTAGGGGTTGGTTTAAGGAGCGATGCACGGTCTTGTGCACGTGCCTTCTGGAGGTTTTCCATGATGACGTGCTCGGGATAATGTCTTCTTTTGTAGAATGATATAAGGTTAGACGCGTGTTTCTCAAAGTCCTCTGATCGAGTGCATATGCGTTTTAGCCTTAGGAATTGGCTATATGGGCCAGAAATTTTGAGCTTGTATGGGTGGTTTGAGGCAAAATGTAGGTAACAGTGTTTGTCTGTTGGTTTGGAAAATAGGTCAAAAATGATGCGACCATCATCAGATCTGATGACTAGAGTGTCAAGAAAGCTGACTAGTTTCTCCGAAAATTCAATGGTGAATTTTATGGTTTTGTGAAAGCTATTGCAGTGCTGATGGAACCGCTTCAGTTCAGAGATAGTACCAGTCCAAATTAGAAAGATGTCATCAATATATCTGAGATAGAGGAAAGGCTTAATTGGTGCCGTTTCCAACATTTTTGCCTCTAATTCACCCATAAAGATATTCGCATATGAAGGGGCAACTTTTGTGCCCATTGCGGTGCCCCCTATCTGTAGGTAGTGTTCGCCATTGAAGGTGAAATTGTTGCTATGGAGTACAGGTTTAAGAGATGCGCAAAGGCTTTGGTTGGATAGACGGTATTTGGGTTTGTTGCGGTTTAGGACCCGTGCTACTGCAGTTAGTCCCTCCTGGTTGGGAATGTTGGTGTAAAGGGAGGTGACGTCCAATGTGGCGAGGACAAATGTTCTTGGTAAGCCAGAGAGTGATTCGACTTTATTTATAAAGTCGGTCGTGTCCTTAACAAAAGAGGGGTAGTTTTTTACGAAGGGTTTTATACGTTCGTCAACCAAACAACTGATTTTTTCAGAGGCACAGTTGTTCCCGCTGATGATAGGTCTCCCGGGGAGTTTCTCCAGTAATAAGCTTTTATGGACCTTGGGTAAAAGATAGAACCTAGCCGTTCTAACCTGAAGTTTTAGGAGAGACTTGAAAACTTTGTCTGGAATTTCGCCCTTACCGTGTAACTTGTGTAACAAGGTGTTGATGGCGCACAAATGTTTCTCTGTCAGATCCTGGTGGACCTTGATGTAAAAGTTATCGTCCGTGAGTTGTCTCATGGCCTCATTTTTGTAATCCTCGCTGTTGAGTATTACAATAGCTGAGCCTTTGTCGGCTGCTTTGATAACAATATTCGGGTTTGTTTGTAATTCTTTCAAGGCAGACCTCTCCAAGGGTGTGAGATTGTAAGTTCGTAAACATGATTGTTTGTGATAGAGGACCATTTGTTTAGTTAAATGTATGAACGCCTCCAGGGACTGATTGCGTCCTGAAGGTGGGGACCACTTGCTTGGTAATCGAAACTTTTTAAGAAGCCTTTTTCGGCTGAATTTAAATCGTTTTCAGGAATAGGAGTGTCTTGAAAGAATTCTTTGAGACGTAAGCGTCTGCAAAAAGCTTCAAGCTCGGAGGCAACCAGGCTCATGTTGAGTTCCCTAGTGGTGGGAGCAAAACCTAGGCCCTTCTCTAAGGCAGAGAGGTGGTCGTTTCCGAGCTTGAAATGGGACAAATTGATAACGAAGTCAGAAACATATGGTTCATATGTATTGTTAACATTGGCATTGTTATTTAGGTTCTTTAAAAGATTGTTAAATGCCGAGAAGGCATTGAAAAAATTCTGAACATTTTTGTCCGAGAATGAGGAATTGTCCATGCTTTGTGAATGCTGACTGTTGTCAGCGGGTCTTCTGTTGTATGTTTGGTGAGTAGGCCACCGTCCTCTTCTGCCCCGATGATTGGGCAGTCCCCGTCTTCTGTTTGGTACAGTTCTATTGAGCTGTGGTTGTTTGTTGGTGTGACGCCTTTTTCCCGTGGGAGAGTAGGGATCGTTTTCAATCGCCTTCAGCTTTGCAGTATATCAAAGAGAGTGACCCGTCAAGTCTTGTTTGTATGCGATCGAGCGCTTTCTCAATGTTGTCCCTGGACGTGTTGTCTTTTAGGGTGTTGAGGGCCTTTGTTTTGGCACTGAAGTAGACTGACTCCAAGCTGTTCATCACTGTTTGGTTATGGCTGTGTGAAATCTCGAGAAGGGTTCGGGATGCGGAAATCAGGGTGTCTTCCCAGGCTTTTTTTTTTTTTTTTTTTTTTTTCAGTATTGGAAATAGGGACTTATAAACACTATGTTTATCAAAAGCTTGTTTGGTTAGAGTGCTGGCGTGGCCAGAGACCCTGAGTCATGACTCGGGAAATATTTATCAGATTTTGTCATTTATCAATCAGGTAATCCACTCATCAGCTCCTGTAAGCTTACCATAAGGCTGTAGTTCTTGTAGCATTTTTATTAGATATGTTCATTACGAGGCAGGCATGATGGACAGATGGTAAAGGCAAAAACAGTGGCCATAATCACAAGAAACACTGGAGCACCTTTAGAATCTGTCCCAACTTCATCTGACCATTACTTTCAACAGCTAACATGATTATAATTTATAAATATGTTATAGTTGCTACCAAACATAACCCAAACCCTATCCTAACCATCAATAATAGAAGTATATTCTTGTTCACGACTTTCATGCATCATATGTTAAAGCTCATTCACCTAATAAAGCCAACAAATAGTGGCAGACAGATTCTAAAGTCTAACCCTTAATACAGTGTAGTCCCTTTTATAACACACCTTGATATAACACAGATTTGGATATAACATGGGTCATGTTGTGACTCCCAATTTTTTTTACCACAGAATTTTACAAAGGAATTATAGGAAAATGACCATAAAATGACCATTCCTTTTTTCAAAGGAATTAAAGGAAAATGACCATTTTATGGTCATTTTCCTTTAATTCCTTTGAAAAAAGTGTCCATTTATAACATGATTCACATATACCATGGTCCATTCTTCATGGGGATATCTAAGAAAAATGCAGTAAAATCAGCAAATCCACCCCCCCCCCCATTATACATCTGAACCCCTTTCCAGAAATCCTGGATCCTTCCCTGTCCTTACCTTTCTTTTAATATCTACTTCAGCTCCCTTCTTTAAGAGAAACTTCAATAGTTCATTATGACCATTCTGGGCAGTAATAAATAAAGGTGTGGCTCCATCTACCATCTGAGCGTGAATATCTGCTCCACGATCTAACAGTTCCTGTACTACGTCAAGGTGATTACATTGGCAAGATACAAACAGGGGTGTCCCTCCATCCTAGAAGAAGATAATACAAACTCTGAAGATGGGATGTTTTGGTTTCATATGGAATAGCTTTGCCTTTGCCAAATCAATTTGTATGTTGGAATGCATGGATCATATGGGTCTCGACGCGAGAAAACCTGTCTTTGGGGTTTGCGAACAACAAAGGCGCAGACCAGCCTGTGCACTGGCGCCTACTGATCAGTGCCTTTGTTATTCACATTTTGGAAAGTAACATCTCTAAACTTGCCACAAGCGAAATTTTTATCTTCTAACTAGTGTCTGTAGCTGAGGAGACTGGTTTGAGTCTCACTTTGTCTGAAACCCCTAAGACAGGTTGTGTCGTGTCGCGGCCCATATATAAACCTAATGCTTTGTTTGAAATGTTTTTTGACTATTTCAAAGATCACTATGTGACTATGTCTTAACATCTTGTTGGAAATATGTGCGATGTCCGGTCAACATATTAAATTATTGCATCAACACTTATTCACTGGATTGACTGTAGATTCACTCTAGATAAGTAGAGTATCAAAATTCCATTTTTTTTTACTTCTCAAAAAACAAATTACACGTATGTAGTTGATACATATTGAAAGCTTCTTTTTGATACAATACAGTGACAACAACAAACTAGAGATTGATGAAAATTACTGTGTTGAAGCTGAATAAAAAATTATGATAACATTGCAGCAGCATGTCTATGCATTTAAAGAAATTAATATCTTGAAAAAACCTCATACTTAATGCATTTACTATATGTTAACTTTTGAAATCTAGATTTCTGAAATGGAACCTATCATCTGACAACTAAGATAATGCTTGTTATCAATAAATCAATTACTGAGAAAGCAAACAAATTGTCACAGGCCAAAAGAGCAGTTTGAACTGAGACTATTTTGTCTGCAATTGTTTTTGCTTGCTGGAGTGATTTAGTTATAAGAGCTATGTCATTAAGTATGACTGATGGTTTGAATCAGGGTAGATGGTTATTTCAACAGATTGTTATAAAGTAAGAAGGGCTTGGTCTTAATCTAAAATAACTTCTGAGATTGCACAGATATCCTTTCTTTATTAAGATTATTCAAAATTGTGACTTACATAACTGGGTATATCGACTGGAACACCATGGTCAACCAATAATTTTACTATATCTAGGAATCCACCTTGTGCAGCAAAAAATAAAGCACAGGTACCAGTCTGAAAGAGATAGAAGAAAATAATAAAATGTCAATTGTTTTAAAATTACAAAGGGTTTTAGAAATTAGAGCAAGCCAAGTTCTGACTTGTCCAATGCCAGCAGTCTGATCAGAGCCTTCACTATTTGATATTCCAATTTATTAAACATTTTGTCAATCAATAGATCTGAAAATAAACATGTGTGGATCCAGAAAATTCCATCCTGACAACTTTTTTTTCAGTCATCAACATATTTCTTAGAGGGTCGTACGGACAAAATTGTTAGAACATTGAATTGTAGTTCTGTCTTAAATACATTTAAATGATTTTGTATCTTAGCAAGGAAAGCAGACACTGTTCAGATCATCTAGGTTTAAATTATAGTTATGCTAAATGTATCTGTATACTTTAATTTCAAAACATTTATAAGAAGAAAAGTGTATTTCATATCTTGAATCACACATTTAAGCCGGCAGAACCAATGTTTAGACCCTGAATATCTGCCTCATGTTGGAAATTTCATACTTCCAGGCATTTAATTATGAGTGCGTACCAAAAAATATTTTTCTTATTTCTCAACCAATACATATGTTGTGGGTACTCAAAAGAACTGTCTCAATGAGAATTGAGACGGTTCTTTTAAGCACTCAAAACATATATTAAAAGGGATGGGTAAGAAAATATTTATAATTTTACACTCAAAAAATATGTTTATCTAAACCTATGGCTTCAAAGTCTTTTTTATAAAATCAAATATTCTATTTTAATAACTATCAAGATTCCAGCAAGTGTCTGTAGCAAAGCAGATTGGTTGATGTCTTAACTCTTTGCCAACTTGGTAATTTTGCTTGCTTGCTTTTTTGTCGTCTGCTGATTTTTTCAAAATCAACTTTTTGGATAAATTCTTTCAGGCATACAATAAGAGTGTCAAACAGTTTGGATCCAGATTCTGTCAGGCCTGATATGGGTCCAAACCGTTTGCATAGGTTATCAGCAGACGACATCAGTAGGTAAAGATTTATTTGGCTGGTTTTCTTTGGGTGTGCCTATTATTATTATGACATGACTAGTCAATCTGTGATTATTGCCTAGATACACTCAGAGGATCCTTTTGTAATTGTAACACTCTCAAACTTACCAGTCTACGGGCTGCACCGTCAGCACCTTGTTTTAATAGTTCTCTAACACATTCTATATGATTATTAGCAGCAGCAAGAATTAGTGGAGTTGTCCCCTCCTGAAATTATAAAATTTACAGTACATGCGTAATCAGGTAATGTACATGTATTCACATCTGTGAAAGCCTAATAGGTCAAGATAAATCAAAAGTTTGAGCATAAAATTGTAAATATTTTCTCACTCATCAATTTTAGCATATGTTTTGGGTCTCATTGAGACTGTTCTTTTGAAAACCCACAACATATGTTTTGATTGGCAATGAGAAAATTAATCTTTAATTACACAATCTTAACTACACGTATATGTAGGGGCCTGAGTCTTTAAATTTAAGAATCCTGAATTCCAGAATAAATCAATATGCATATATTAATATGTCTTATCTCAAAACAAAGATAGCTCAAATTTTGAAACAATTCAGCAAAACATTCTGCCAAATTCCATTTGCTCTCTGGAAGCCATAACCTCAATTTGGCCTAAATTCATGATTTACCATATTTCAATTTAATTTGCTACAACCAAACAGTGAACAACAAAGTGCCTACTTTTAATGACAAATGAAATAGACCTTGATGCGAGAAACCCTGATTTTGCAGCAAGCAAACAGTGAAGGTGAAGGACAGACAAGTTGAAAACAATATGCACCTGCAAGTTTTTCAAAGCTCGGGGCATAATGAGTGGACTGATTTTTTATCAGGTCATTTTTGCATTGCACTACATGGCTCATTACCTAACATACTCTTTACGGGTTTCTGGTGCCCAATTCTAAAGGGCACATTTATCAAATCAGTAATTAATTAATAAGGAACACAGTTTTATGAACCAATCAGAGGCAAATACTGGCCTTTGTATCATGGCATAAAATACCATGACATTTCACTCTTGTCCTGCTGAGCAGAGACATCCAACGTTTAGAGTTTTGAGTACAGTAAAACCTGTGTAAAACAGCCACTCTCAAAAAGACAAAAAATTTGTTTTCAAGACCAATTATCGCCTAATGCAGGTCAAAAGTATTGCAGAATGCTCCAAGGGGAGCATTCTGCAATACTTTTGGCCTTCATTAAGCTACTGTTTGCCATAAAGATCTTTGGATTGTCTATTTCTAGTGGCTATTTTACACAGGTTTTACTGAATGTGCAACTGTATACAGCTGTTATCTGAGACCGCAAGCCTCAAGATAAGAGTGCATAATCAAAAATTTATTTTGTTATTTCTCAACCAAAACATATGAACTGTCTCAATGAGACTTGAAATCAAGAGATCACTAGTTTGAGCTTCAATGGAGGCACTGTGTTGTGTCTTTAGTAAAGATTCTTCATTCGCACTGCCTAGTACTGGTTCAAACTTGGCAAACGTCTCAATGTGAATGAATAATTTTTGACTGGAACATAAAACACCGACATAAAGTATGAATCCATGTAACTGTCCTAAAATTTGGAACACTTTTCTCTTTCTTTTTTCAAACAAAATTTGGTTATCTGAGCTGGAATTCACATAATGCTTGTCAGAATGGCAAACAGGGAAGACCCTGATCAGACTGCTTCTTCAGACCAGTCTGATCTGGGTCTGCCTTGTTTGTCCATGCCTTTTAAGTAGGCAACTAGTGTAAGGAATTTTAGAACATTTACTGTACACTGGTTTTACAAGGTTTACATGAGATGCTAGATACGACAAGACAGCATTAGGTGAACAATGCAGGGGACAAAAATATTTCAATATTGCACTTGTCCAGCAGGACGAGTGACTTACAATTTTCACTTGTCCTGCAAAAACATGCACTTGTCCTTTAAAAGCGTATGCAATAAAGAACACAAGGGAGTAATATGTAATATGACTTCCTCGAGTAATTCTACCCAAAGCACTCATCCTACAGGATACTGTAGTTCAGGATGAAAGCTTTGGGAAGAATTACTCGCCTTTCTAGATTTCACTCCTAATTACTAGCAGACGAGTGAAATTTTTGTCCCCTGTGCTGGATTTAACTATTTGCATGCTTTTGTTGCCATCTTCTGACTTTTTTCTAAATTAATTTGTTCAAAAAATTATCTCTGGTGTCAAACTGTTTGGATCCATATCAGGACCAACACTCTGTAGGTCCTGATCTTTGTCCAAACTGTTTACAAAGTTTATCAGTAGATGGCAAAAGATACTGCTAGCAAAGAAAGAGTTAAGATGGAGTTACAGTACCAGGAAATGACTATGCCAGCTTGCCAGAATGACTCAGCAGTTTTTAAAAATGTTTTTCAGTATAAAGTAATTAATCAATAATAATCTATTGCTTGTTGTTTTTATTACAACTATAATAATTTCATGATATCATGATATTTATATACATGTACAATTCATATGCAGTAAAGGTTAATGTAGTACATTAACCTTTACTGCATGTGAAATAGCAAAAAATATTTACTCCCAACTTTTCACTTTTCTCTGTGAAGTAATTTGTCTGCATTCTGGCCCAATTTAGAATCAAGCCTCAGATGTATGTGAGTTATAGAAATAAGTTTCAAAAACATAACTTTGTTAGCCGAAAATTTGTGTGATTAAAAGTCAGGTACAATGTTCGGATCAGCCTAATGAAAATTGATTATTCTGGTAATGCAAAAAGCTGAATCAACAGGATAAATTAAGTTTTACATTTTTTTAATATTAAACAATTATCGTTACAGAATCTTTATTTCTACAACTTACTTCTATCATGACATGTTTTAGCTGTCTTTTATGCTGAAATCAACCTTGTTGTTGTGTTGTCAGCTTTTCAAGTGGACAAACATTGCACATCCAAGTAAGAAAGGCGGCAAGGATCAGGAATGGATACAATCAAGTACCACATCTGACCAAGGATACCAATGGGAAAGTAACAAACCCTGATTTCACGAAATTGGCAAACCAAAAGGAGTTCCGAATATATTTGTGTTGTTCTTTATGGAAATGTCCCAAATTAGGTAAAACCAAGGTAAAATTAGGTACCTTGTCCTTGTAATCCACATGTACTTTTCCACTGTCAATGACTTTCTTTAGCTGGTCTAGATTTCCCTGTAGAGCATTCATCTATTAAAGACCAAGCTTTTTTGTGAAAGATTATACTTGTAATGAGATATTAATTAACAATAAAACTGTTTACCTTATCCTTACAATCCACATGTACTTTTCCACTGTCAATGACTTTCTTCAGTTGGTCTAGATTTCCCTGTAGAGCTGCTAGATGAAGCTGTTGATCTGAGGGAGTCTCTTTCTGGTAATATAAAGAACATTTACTTTTTTAACCCTTTGTATACTAATGGATTCTTCCTTCTGGTTTGATATGATTAACTTGGAATGGTCCATTGCACATATCTAGGGGTGTCAGGTTATAATTTTCAAAAAATACTGTTTGTTTTAGCTGCTGATCTTATTTACCTTTATAAACAGTGTAGACCCTGATGAAATGCAGCATTATGTGGCATTCAACTGGGTTTACACTGTTTGTAAAAGTACTCATTTAGGGATTCGACGAATTTATATCCCCCAACGAAGGGTTATTTGAGAGAAACATGTAAATCACAAAACATAAATCCCATTGATCTAACCCTAAATTTGTCTTCAGTATTATTCAGATCATAACAAACACCTGTCAAGTATGTTTTAGTGCTTAGTTTAATAAAAAATATACTTACATCTGCACAATTTCAATATCTGACCTTTAAACTCAACCCCAGAGGTCAAGGGTGTGTGTAAATTGAAAGTGTTACCTTGCATGTAGGTCTACACTTCTTCCACTTTAATTTGATATGCAACCTGACCACTTTTAGAAAAGAAAAATAAAATGACCTTTTGACCCCATCCCAGGGGTCGTTGGTGTGCGTAATGACAGCGTGTTTGCTTTCATGGTGCTCTGTGCTCAATTCCCTTTAATTTGATATGCAACATGACTACTTTCAGAAAAAGATATAGTTTGACTTTTTGACCCCACCCCCTGGGTCGAGGGTGTGTCTGTGGGCAAAATATTTGCTACCATGTTGCTGCCAGCGTTGTCAGCTTTAATTTGATATGCCACATGACTACCTTTCAGAAAAAGATATAGTTTGACCTTTTGACCCCACCCCCTGGGTCGAGGGTGTGTCTGTGGGCAAAATATTTGCTACCATGTTGCTGCCAGCGTCGTCAGCTTTAATTTGATATGCAACATGACCATATTCTGAAAAAGTTTAATTTTGACCTTGGCCCCACCCCCTAAGTCCACCCAACAGGCTCGGATCCAGGCCTTCAAACTAAAATCCCATTTGATATGTTTCATATCTATTGCTGCTCTGCCTGTATGCAAAATTTCAGCAAAAATATTAACAATTGCCTTAGTTATTGCGAAATTAAAATATTTGATCTTTGACCCCTTAGGTGGGGTCAAAGGGGGTGGGGTAAAACTTTGACACTGCCATGCTTATCTACAGGCACTTGGCAATCATGGTCTACTAGTGAGAAGTTGTTAAATAAAATAGCTTTGATGAAATGTGAAGATCATCACACAAAAAAGCTAATATAGGTTTTGCCTTATAATCACGGTGTAGCATCGACTCCGGAACTTGCTACCAGGTGAATCGAATATCAACACAGACATGGCATGTAGTGGGGTGAGTCAAACGTTTTTTTAGTGGTTTGTAATGAGCGCCTGCCTTCGAAGTGAATAGAATTCATCTTTAGAGAAGTCAAACACTTGTCCATGCCCGCGAAAATGATCATTTCTTGCAGTATGTCACAAAACATCGTGAAACACTGCCAGCTGGTACCGCTAAAAACAGCAGGTCCGATCGAAATATGTTTGTTTCTGCATTGTTTAAACCCGTTTTCCACCTCATTTTTAATGCCAAAATAATGAGCATATTGGAAATCACGTTCGGTAAAAGTTTTATTTGTAATGATCTTGATTTGACTGATATGTTATCAAAAACAGAAAACGCTTTGAGTACGGCAATTTACCAGTCCGAAGTACGGCAACTTGAAAAAAACATTGAATTTACAGTACGGCAATTTGCATCGACATGTTTGTCCGTGAAAACTCCCCAAACCACCCAAATCACCCTAAACGAACACCAAAACCAGCCTCTCCAGCTTCAAACAACCTCATGTCCCCAAACACCTCAGCACCAGATATGGGCCAGCACACGACACTTTGGTACTCATCGCATATTCGCAAAAGTTTTATTTAATATGCTCACGCTGACGTAGATCTTATAGAGACTTACTTCTATACCTCCATCCATTTGCATTGTGTATGAGAGCAACAAAGGCCCTGGCGAAACTGCGCGGATGCACAGGCCAGTCTGAGCGTTTGGCTGCTCGTAGTACCCAATCTCATGTTCTTGCGTAAGGGTGTAAATGGGGATTACTGATTAGCGAATTATGGCCATAAAATTAAGCGATTAGCGAATATTGGCCCAAAAAGATAACGATTAGCGATTTTAGGGTTAATTTGACCGAATAGCGGAATGCTAAGTGCTATAAAATAGTGATTAGCGAATTTCGGCCTTAATTTTAATGATTAGCGATTTTTGGGCGAAAAAATGCCAAATATCGAAATCACGCGTTTTCGATGGAAAAGAGTTATTCATATTCGTTTTTACAATAAACCGTTACTGATAACCGATTTTGGGGGCTATTTTTTTTACAGATACTGAATTTTGTGTCTTGATTTTTCTGATTACTAATTTTTAGGTGTAAATTTTACTGATCAGGTGATTTTTGGGCGTAAATTTTACTGATTAGCGATTTTTGGGTCTAAATTTTACTGATTAGCGATTTTTGAGCCCAAATTTTACTGATTAGCGACTGTCGTGCCAACGTGACGTTATATGTTGTTTACAATTGCTAAGTATATAGTACAATTCTAGTACAATGTTAAACATTAACTTGTACAGAACACCTTACGTTATAAGATGCCGTTTTAATCCTATCCTGAAGGTTGCTCTCACTGTCACTCTTAGCTGGTTGGACAGTAAATTCTATTTGGAAAGGCTGGTTTAATGTGGTGGTTCGGTTAATTTTTCAACATGGGTGGATATTTGAACATAATATTTCCACTCCTCTTATTACAAATTGTAAAATTAACATGTACTCTCGATTTCGACTTGAATTGTATTGTAAGTGCATCGAGATTAGACACCCAGTCAATGTCTGAAATATGAATTGTTCAGCGTAGACCAAGCTTCTTTTTTTTTTTTGTAAAAGTTTAAACTTGTGTTAGCAGTAAGGGAAATAATTAAGTGATAATATGAGCCGAAGCCCACAAAACCACAAAGCCAATTGAACTCAAACTTAAATCGAGTTCAAACGACTCCGGTTACACCAAGACGAAAACCACATAGGCGTAGCTTAAGGGGGGGGGGGGGGGGGGGGTTGGGAGGGGGTGTTAAGGCTCAATACTTGTGGGGAGGCGGGCATGATGTTTTGGCAGAGGGGTCCAACTTTTACTTTTTTGATAGGGGACACTGTTAGCGTGACGACATCGGGCCAACAGCGAAACGCCATTGAATTTGCTGGCAAACCGATGATGGCCCAACATTGAATGCTAAGTTGGCAACTTTGTGATTCTTCACTGGACCAGCATTGCAAGGAAATACTATATTTCTGGGATTTTCAGGGGGATCCAGAGACCCCTGCCCCCTCCCCCGGATACATGCATGAATACCTGCAACATTTTCAGTACAATACAAGAGGGTCCGTGGAAGCACCCCAAACCTCCACAAAACCATATCGGACCAGGCTCAACCGCAAACTAACCAGCACGTATTCCATACAATCTAACGACCAGGATAACCACAACCTTTAAAGCAGACTTCTGCGCATCATGCGTTGGCCTTTCACAGGGCGATTAATACAAGTACTATAGTTTGCCCTTAGAAAAAAAAACTGGCAATGGGCCTAAGCATATGGGCCCCTCTGTGAAATAAACAGACGAAAAAAAGTGAAAATGTGGAAACGCGCATGCGCAAAAGCGATGAGCACCAAACCCTGGACGTACATGTATGCCCAGTGTTTGTGTGTGTGTGTGTGGGGGGGGGGGGGGGGGGTACTCTCATTTATATATATACATGAAAATCCCAAAAAAATATTGAAATTAAAAGATTTTGAGCCCCCAAAAATGGTCTGAGCCTACACATGTGTGAAAATATCAGAGTCCCCCCCCTCCGGCAAGTATGTTAGTACACGAGGCAACGGTTTGTCGAAGTGTTTCATTTATCTGGGCTAGTAAAGGTTTGGTGTGCTGGAGTGTGTGATGGGACAGGGAAAATTGAAGTCAGGATTGGTGGTGGTTTGGTGTTTTAATGCTGACCCATAAATAACATTTCCGATTATATCACAAGTATGACGTCACCTTTCAACGTCTCGCTCAGTATAATAAAACCCGGGAGCATCTGATTGAATACTTTCACAAATTTGTACTATGTATCCATAATAGACCATACTGGCCCTCTTGAATCATTACGGAAATTGGTTGGTTCCCAACGACAGCTTCTTCGAGAAGAATTCTATCATTTTCAAAATAAGTCGCCGTACTGTTCACTAGCAAGACGCCGTCCTGTGATTCTGTGTTGTGTCGCAAATTGCCGTACTCAAGTCGTCGGGAATTTCTCTTGATTATATCCAGCTCCGTTAGTTTTTGGAGAAAACTTTTGCTTCAATATATACACTAGTGATGCCAATACATGTGCATAATATCGGATTGAATTGGCATCCTCAACTTACAAGATTACAAAGCGAGTTTTGAAGCTGACATGATTTTTCGCGGTACCAGGCAGCTACAATTACAGTAAAAAAGACAACTAAAAATCACTTTCATATCATTATTGGGTGTATCTTTCAAAGATAAATATGTTCAGATAAAAATATATCCATCTTAACGCATAACGACGTGATAAAACAGTATAATAACAGCTTTTTCTTACCGTCGTCATGCCTGCCATTTGTTTATAATCGATAAAGTTGGTAGCAAGTTCCGGAGTCGATGCTACACGGTGATAATTGCCTATACTAAAACAAGGGCAATAACTCAAGTGTTAAGGACATATGCTACTAAATACTTCCCATATTGAAATAGTTTCAATACTTTGCATACAGTTTGTTTTATGCATGGGCTATCCATTTATGAAATAAAAAGGATATGTCACCGTGCTCATTTTTTCAGAATCTCATATTGAAGTTTACAACATTTGACCAATTTTCTAGAAATATAAAATAATAACACTAGTCCTAATTATCGAGCTAAAACGGTTGTAATCTTCAGCCAGTTTCTTTCTTTTAACTTAAATTACTGCCCATGACCTCAAACTTTTAAGAAAATGTGCATGTTTACTTGTTATCCCATGCTGTGACAAGATACTGCATGATATATTTTGGCAATTCGTCAAAAAATGGAATATGTTTTTAGAATAAATCATGTATTAAAAAATCTGATATTGAAAATCATGAAAATTTATTTTCAATTCATGGACTATTATAATACCTTTCAGAAAAAAGAATAAAAATCTGGGGTCACCGAACTAATTCTCTTTCTAGAGGGCCAAATTTAACCCCACCCCCATAGGTTTCATGCGTAATTCAATATAAAAAGTTCGGGGATGACCATTTCGTTCGTTTTGATGATGCCATTTTACTAGTATATGAAGTAATTTAGCATTAAAATGTTAAAAAAGAAAGAAAAAACACACTGATAATATGTGCGCATCCGGGAATCGATCCTGGTCCTCTGGCTTTGTAGCTAGACACGCTAACCACTAGGCCACGAGGTCAGGTCGTGCGCCGCTCTAAATAACCATACAAATAGTATAGACTCGGCCACTATCGTATTCGTAACCAGGGTTATTGTGTACGTCGCTTCTTTTCGACTGAGCTACATTTATCTGTCTTTAGTGCTGAGACGATCAGTTCTGAAAAGATGTCAATAGATATTTCGAACACACTTTAATTAGTTATTTTGTGAAGAAAATGTCGTAACACCGATATGACATAAGAACATCGGAAGCTGTGTTGATCCGAATCCGTTAAGGGTCGAAAGACTGGACCCAGACAACTTTCCCCGTTTGCAGACGCGGGAAAGGTGCGCATTGGAAATAGCCGCATATGTCTTTAAGGGGTCGTTTTTGACCAAACTTATAGGATATTGAGAGTCCATGGTACTTATCATTTGTACCAAGAATTAATCAAATCTGACAAATAGGTACTGAGATATGGTTCCGGACAGACAAAAAGTGTGGACGAACGGACGGCCGGACGGAATGGACGGACGGACAACCCCAAAACTATATCCCTTCGACTTTGTCGGGGGATAATAATACTGTTTTTATTGTCTGAAGATCCTTTTTACCTTTAAAAACAGTGTAGACCCAGATGAAATGCCGCATTATGCAGCATTACATCTAGGTCTTCATTGTTTGTAAAAGTACACATTATTGGGTTTCCCAAATCCTAAGGGTGAGCCCAAATAGGCTATCTTTCTCATTGATTCAAACTATTTCTAGCTTTTCTGATTTAGTGGTCATGCTGACAATTTGTTCTGAAATCTGGCCATTTGTTTCAGAGCATGAAAGGATTTTAATATAGCTTACAAATATGCATATTTAGGCACACACTGTATAAGCGGAATGGAAGGTATTTGCCCTGTTTTTGTGTGGTCAACTTCCTTTAACCCTCAACCTCATGGAGACACCTTTTAACGCTTTAGCAAACGAAGCAGACCCAGATCAGGCAGCTCTTATAAGAGCTGCCTGATCAGGGTCTGCTCTGTTTGCTTATTGAAATACTACACTAGTAAACCTGACAAGTACTTTCTTTGTTCTATGAAAGTGTATTAATATTATTATTCATAGTGGGTATGAATAATCATGAAGGAAAGGGTTAAGCTACTTTGGAAGAGAGTCACTTTACAACAAATTTCTTTAACTACATGGGTTTCAGAAATAAAGATTTATAAATTTTACAACATAAGCATATCCAGAACACAAGATCCACTCTTTTACAGCAATTTTTCGTATGTAGCTATTTCTTAACCCGTTGCATTCGGGAAACCCCTAAACTGGGACTTTTACAAACAGTGAAGATCCCGATGAAATGCCACATAATGTTGCAACAGTGAACTCACAGACATGACTAAATATGAAAATTAAAGTTGGTACCAACATCAAACCCTCTTAGCAGGGGTTTCATTAAGAGGAGGGAGGCGGGAATTTTCCCCTTCTACTCAGGCATGTTTCCCTCGCTACTTTTGATAAATGTGTATAGAGTCTATAGGCAAATACTATCAAATCACCCACCTACTTCGCCTTGATACCCAGATGCCAAAAAAGTTGATGAAACCCCTGTCTTAGCCCTTGTCATGCTGAATAGTTTTATGCACTGCACTCCTGCCCAAGTCTTATCTTGTTAGCATGCAACATTTCAGTTATATCATTTAGTTTAAATCAGTGTGGATCCTGATCAGATGGCTTTGTCAGAAGCCAGCTGATTTAGATATACAGTGTATTAACAAAAGGATAATTCTGGGTTCAGCAGGACAAGAGTTTAGTTATACAGAGGCATATTATTTTCAAAAACAGTTTGAGCATTCTGGTCTGGTCATAATTGTAGACTGGCTATTGTTTATTCTGTTGAACTCAGATGAACATATGAAAGTCTACTTTTGAACACAGTGTAGATCAAGAGTAGCAAGCTGATCAGGATCCCCACTTCTGAATCGGTTGAGATTTACAAATGTATACAAATGTAAATGACATATTATATCAATTTCATGTAGTTCAGTGGGACAAGCGTCAGCGGCTTTTTAAGATATGACCATAACCACACCCATCACATCAACACAAAAGGGGATAATAATAATGAAAAAAGGGCCAAGTGGCCCTAAATCGCTCACCTGAGTTTTGTTTAAAGCTTACAAATAGGTATCTGTCGAAAGCTGGTCATGTCCCTGATGAAACCTGGTGTGGGGCCAATTTTGGCCCAAGAATCATAATATTAACAAATTTGGTAGAGGTCCACTAGGTCATGCTACATACCAAATATCAAGACTCTAGGCCTTATGGTTTCAGACAAGAAGGAAGATTTTTCCATGTTTTTCCCAATATAAGCCTAGATGTAAAACATGTGACCCCCAGGGGCGGGACAATTATTGGCCCCAGGGAGATAATTTGAACAAACTTTGTAGGGGTCCACTAGGTTATGTTACATACCAAATATCAAGGCTCTGAGCCTTATGGTTTCAGACAAGTAGTTTTTATTCACGTTTTCCCTATATAAGCCTAGATGTAAAACATGTGACCCCCAGGGGCGGGACAATTATTGGCCCCAGGGAGATAATTTGAACACTCTTGGTAAAGGTCCACTAGGACATGCTACATACCAACTATCAAGGCTCTAGGCCTAATGGTTTCAGACAAGAAGACTTTTTATGTTTTCCCTATATAAGCCTAAGTAAATCACGTAACCCCCGGGGCTGAGGCATTTTTGGCCCCAGGGCCATAATTTGAACAGTTTTGGTAGAGGTCCACTAGGTGATGCTACATACCCGTACCAAATATCAAGGCTCTAGGCCGTAATGTTTCAGACAAGAAGGTTTTTTCATGTTTTCCCTATATAAGCCTATGTAAAACATGTGACCCCACAGGGGGGGTCCATTTTTGGCCAAAGGAGGATAATTTGAAACAAACTTGGTAGAGGTCCACTAGGTGATGCTACATACCAAATATCAAAGCTCTAAGCCTTGTGGTTTCAGAGAAGAAGATTTTTAAAGTTTTCATCTTGAAAATCTATTTTAAGCCTGTGTGACCTAGATATGCAATGGACTGGAACCATTTGAACAATTTTTAAACAGGGCTGTATAAGAATCATTCCTACCAAGCTTGGTCAAAATCCAGCCAGCAGTTTAGGAGATGTCCTTTCAAGCAATTGTTGACGACTGACGACACACGACGGACATCCAATGATCACAATAGCGCACCATGGATTCTTCAGAAATAGAGAGAACCTTTCAAACCTGGATCAGACTGCTTATTCAGGACCAGGCTGTTTTGTGTTTTTTGTTGTTCATGCATTTATCGGGAAAATACAGTAATCATTAATAAGAACATGGTTTAATGCACCCTAAATGAACAAATCTACAAAGGAACAAGCATTTTATACCTGTCCTAAAGTTCAGGAAAACTTAACAAAATTAAAAATAAGCCTCAAAATTAAATAAAATGATACATAAACTTCAGCATTAACTTGACACCACAACCACTAATGGGAATGTTCAATACAAGTACCTCAAAAGATATAACATCCAAAAGGCTTCCTAGAAACTAGAAAAGTACCAACAAAGTTAGATTAAACTTGTCTAACAAATTCAATAATCTTTAACTATTTATCACTTTAAAGTAATAAATGAAAAATTATATGCTTTCGGAGCTTCCTGTTATTGTTTGATACACATTGTAACAATGCCAAATAAAAAATACCTGCGTTTAGGGTAACCCTACCTCAATTTATTGGTGAAACCTAGAATTTTTTTCAGGTTTTCTGGGAAAAATATAATTCTATGCATTTTGAAAGGCGAAATGCTTTTCAAAACGCATAAAATTATGTGCCTTCAGTGCTCTGCCAAGACTGCATTTTTACACCATTTGACACATAAAATTTCCAAATGTCCCACATTGTTTGGATTCAGTGGGACATTGTCCCATGAAATTTGCACCTGTTTCTTAATTTTTTCATCATTTGTCCCTTGATTAATATCAGCATTGTCCCCCAATAATTTGAGGATACGAGACATTTGTCCCCTCCTATAATCTATAAAATTTCTTGGCAGAGCACTGGCCTTTCAAAATGCATAAAATTATTTTTTCCAGAAAAAAAATATATGTGTGCCTACCCTACCTAACACTTTCAGACCCTTACCTGAAACACACTATTTTTTATTGGCCCAAATAAAAGGGATTCTTAATAGTGTGTGTACATGAATCTAAAAAAATTAAAATTATCGTAACCCTTTGTACATGACAACATGATGTATAGGGAGTGCAGTGGCTCAGTGGTAAATTGTACTGTACAGGTTCTACTTGACAATTGACTGCTAGAAAAATTATACTTATGTTTCTCTATTTTAGGTAGCACAAAATTTTAAAATACTTGTCAGATAAACATTCTGGTATGCAAGTCTGCTTATTAGCCTCAAAGGTATCACATGTACTGATGATTTACAGTGAGTCTTATTTTAATACAAAGGTGTTTGTGTCATGCATACATGCCTTCCTTTGTATGATGTACGTCACAACCACAATGGCCCACTGTAAGCTTAACTGCAGACTATACCATTTAGCAGGTCAATTATCTACTAATTCAGCGGCTGAAGATGTGTTTTGAAAAAAGGCGTGAAATTCTAATTGATTTGAAAGCAATTGCCTTTTGAACATACAAAACATGCACTACTAGGTGTTGCGAGGCCAGTTGTTGGGAAAATCAATGTCTGTGGCCATGCAAAAATTGTCAAAGCATTCAGACCTTCTTTCAAGTTTAAACATTAATTTACTGTTTATTTATCGGAGTTCAAGAACCAATAATCAGTTAAGCATTTTGGCTTTGATTAGCCAGACCTATTAATACAACTGTGGCCACAAATGGTATAATTCTCTCTCCAAATTATTTTAGAGATATTCTTTTCAAAAAAAATATTCTATTCAATAAACACAATTTAAGTGAGATTTCTGCAAAAAGATATTAGCTAAAGGCACACTTCTGGTCTGCCAGGCGCAGTTTATGACATCTAGACTAAAGCTTAATGTTCTGGTTATTGAATGATAAGGCTGTGACCCCACACCCCCTGTTTCTTTTTCGTTTAAAGCTATCCAATCACTTGTATGCTATTCTGATTGCTTCAGATTCCAATATGGAAACCAGAAACTTTCTTTCTCTATATACTACCAGACCCTCTTGCGAGTATTATCTGCAGGTGTACTTTGTACACTATGGGTTGCAGGATGAAAACCTACAAATAACCATATCTTCTAAGGCCGAGGCTATTGAAACAGCGGCCGGGTGAATAAGTTCTTATTCAACCGGCGGCGGCTGGGTAAATAAGTTCTTATTCACCCGGCAGCCGGGTAAATAAGTGCTTATTCATCCGGCAGCCAGGTGGATAAGATGTAATTCACACGGCAGCTATGTGATTCCATTTTGACTACCTGTTCACTCAGCATAGTTAAAGATCAAGATACTTTACTGACGAAACTAACACTAAAACTGAGCCGGGACATTAGATAAATGTCCAACAACGTTGTATGTGCGACCAGCAAAATCTCAAGCCTGCCCAAATGCACAGTTTGATCTGAGCCTTTGCTAGTCACTTGAATACTTTATGAGTGTTAAGCTACTGACTGAACATCATTTGAAGTTTCGAAGCTTAACAGGAGGCTGCACAGGCTCGTCTGAGTCTACACTTGTGAAGATACAACATGATTGGAAATCACATGTCGCGGCTCATATGCGAAGTCGATATAACGTAGTACCTGTACGGAGGGGTATAAAACCCGGCAAAGTGCCACTCTATAAATATAGTAAATGCAGCTGCGGCCCATACAGAGCAAATATTGAATCTGTTCCAAAGATTATGTCTTATTATCTGTACTTAGCTCATTGTTTTAAAATTTTAGCCGGTAGTTTTGTAATCGCTGGCGACCAAGATAAAATGCAGCATGGCTGGTCATTTTATCAGGGTCTACACTGTTTGGTTACTTGCATCATGAAAGTGGCGCCTGGTCTAAGACTGTTTTTTCACAAGACGTCCATAAAGTGATAAAATAATGAAAAAAAATGTTAGCAGACAGTGAAGACCATGGTCTGGCACCCTGATGTATAGCGTTGGGCCTGTGTTTTCACTGTTCCCAAAATATCCTCTCATCATCGCGGCTTAAAGCAAAGTTAAATGACTGTTTTGTTCGAAAATATAACCAGTAAATCATCAACAAAAAGGGCCAGAACATGCACAGCACAATCTTTTATATCTTACCGCATATTGTGGAGCGCAGTCACTCAGCTCAGTTGGTAGAGCGCTAGACTGGGGATCGAAGGGTTGCTAGTTTGAGACTCACCAAGGGCAAAGTCACTGTGTTGTGTCTTCGACCAAAACACTTTATCCGCTGCACAGCACTGGTTTAACCCAGGAAGACAAGAAATCTTCCAATGACTGAAAAATTTTTGACTGGGAGGTAAAGCATCAAATCATTTAAACAAATCTTATCGCATGTGCATGAGTCTCCTTTAAATGCCCACGCTGACTTAGAAGCCTAATCACTAATCTGAGTCTTCATCTACATACTTTGCTTATGCGATCAGAGAAGGCTCTGGCGAGTCTGTGCAATTACTTAGGCTAGCATCAGTCTTCATTGCTCGAGAATGCGTTAAGTAACAAATCTCATTTACTGCAACTTACCATACAGTAATAAAAATATCGTGACTAATAGTGCCGACAAAGATTTGACTACGTCTTCAGGGTCATGCGCTGTTTTCTTTCCTTTTTTTTTACTTTTTATGTATTGACCTAAATTTGAAATTTTCCCCACAGCTATATTTTCATGGCGAAATTGGTCTCCATGAGGCAGAACTATTTATCTTCTGGTATTTTTCCCAGTGTAGACTGCAAAGAGATGCACATCAATAAAATCTATTGCAGGGAATGATTTTTATACAGGGCTTCCGTTAGGCGGACGTACGCCGTATATTACGTCCAAAAATCGGCTGCGTACGCCGAAATTACACATCAGAGACGTACCGCGGACTTCTGAAAATTCCTTAGTACGGCCGAAAATGGATATCGAGACGTCCTGTCTGCAGAAAAAACCCGCCCACATTTACCAGATTACGTGATTTATGTCCCGCCTTCGTGTTGGAAACTCATTTATTTTGTTTATTGACAACGCTAGGACGTCCCACTTGACTGATTTCGAGAGTTTTATTGACAGCCAGTGTCACGTGTAAGCTTCAGTCGGAAGCGTAATTATAAAAGCGTGTCATCCAACAGGTGTGAAATTTTACATCGACACATCTTGACAACGGCCTTAGAAACCATTCGCGCGAGACGGACGTCCAGTCCCTGAGCAATAAAGTGAAAAGGCCAACAGCTCAATCACTATCCGTTTTGTTTGAAGTGCCGACGTGACACTTTGCACGCTTGTGAAATAACTTTTATAAACTCTACACGTCTGCGTCGTAATTAATTGTGTGGATCCTGCGCATGCGATAATTTAGTACTTGAACGCTCCTTCTACACAGGCACTACACCAACGAACATACAACATATTAAAAACGAATATTGTTTAGTTGCAATTTTTACGCTGTACAAGTACAAGCTTATAAAAAATAATTGTTACACAAAATAAGTACAAGCTTTGAAAATAAAAATTGCTACACAAATACTCTCCCAAACAAATCTATCTATCTACCCTACCCTACCCTTTCCTACCCTACCCTACCCTACCTATCTATGCATTGTAAGGAACAAAGAATGATCTCATTCTGTATAAGTACAAGCAGTGACCGGGAAAGGCATGCGCCATGCGCCATAGTCCCATTAAAAACGGAAATGTCACATCGTTTTTTGCAATGGATGCGCCCAGGTCTCTTTCTGATTTTTACGATCATTTTCGGTACGAAATAGGTGAGTACGAAATAGGTGAGTACGAATAAATAAATACAGACGCTGTGATTCACGCTTTTCATTTACAATAAAGCGCCCGAGTAACTACACATGTTTTAATGACGTCATTGGTCTGTGCGAACGCTGCAAATAGTAAACATCGTCTGCGCTGTAACGATCGCGGATCAAGAGTTATTTACTTTTGTTTTGACCATGCCACCTAAAAAAATTTGAAAAGACCGGATAATCAGGGCCTAATCAGTAACTTATTTAAATCATCTACTCAAGATAAGCCATTTAACCCAGTTTCATCTCAAACATTGCCCAGCCCCGAGTCCGATAAACAACCTGTCACGAATGTCACAGAATCTGACTCCACGCAAATTGTAGACCGAGTGTCGTCGTCGTCTGAACTAGTCACATTGGTTTTCAAAATGTCACACTGATTTTGGATTATGAAGGGCCATTGTCGCATAGAAAAAAATTCTTTCCCGGTCACTGTACAAGCTTATAAAAAATAAATGTTACACAAATAAATACTAGCTTTTAAAATAAAAATTGCTGCACAAACACCCTCCCAAACAAATCTATCTATCTACCCTACCCTACCCTACCCTACCTTGTAAGGAACAAAGAATGATCTCTGAAATATATATCTTATTTTTCAAAGCAAGTTTGACAATCCAACACACAGCGACGGTATCACAGAAAAAAAGTGGGACTTACAAAAAAAAATTCAATGGGACTTCCAAATTTCAAGGGTCGGAAGTCTGGACTTCCTGGATTTGAAAGTTAATGGAAGCCCTGTTTATAAGCATACAGTCCGGGCATATAGTGCAGACCCTGTTGAAATATCGTGTTGATACTTACCAGACCCTGAAATGTTTGTTTAGTGTGCATGCTTCTCAACTTAGATAATTTTGTAGCTAATTTCAAAATGCAACATTCCTTGGTAAAAGTTATCAAATATGATCGCACCAGTAAAGATAGAGCAGTCTAGTTTCTGCCATGCTAATTAAAGCTTATTCACCTGGCGCCGGCAAAATAAGTTTTACTGACACGGCCACCGGGGGAATAGCCACTTCGATCTTCTAAATTACAGTAGGGTTCTTTAACCTGCACAGATGGTGACTTTCCCTGCACAGGGGACATCCAGTTAACGTCCAGATCTGAAGGACAATGTACTTATCTAGCGTCATCCCTGCAAATGACACTAGAGAAGGCATGTTCGGACACCGAATTTTTCCTCGCCGCGAGCGGGGATCGAACATGGGACCTCTAGCACCAGAGGCAAGTGCCTAACCACTGATCTATCACGCTTTCAAACTACACTAGCTAAATCCTCCTGGTTGAAACATTATTTAGACTTTTCAGAAAGCAACTACTTGTACAAATTATTATTATAATTTCACTTTTCTAAGCCAGTTTCCTGTCCGATTTCTATCTTAGTTTTTTATGTTGTTAAATATACCTTCAGAGACATATTTACGGTACCATAGGACTTGATTTTGAGACTCTATCGTTGAAATATGTTGCAAAGTTTGAGAAAAGTTTTGGTTAATTGGACACACATCAACTTTTTCGTTGGATAGTCTCCCTTGTCATTTTATCCACAACGTCTTCAAATGGAACGAAAAGGTGAAAATGCTTGACATGTTTTGCCAATCGTCAAAACTCGGGTGTTCGCGCCAAGCACGTTACCATGGATGTTTTGCAGAGCTCATGCGCGGACCCCAAAGTGGGGGATAGGGACCCCCTGGAAAAAATCCGAAGTGCTATAGATTCCTTAGGAATTAACAATGGGACCTGGAAAAAGTTGGACGCCCCACAATCTTGGAAAATGTTGGACCTCCCCCACCCCGCCCCCCTGAACCTTGGAAAATTGTCTGTACTTAGACCTTAAAATAGAACATAAAACAAAGAAATGAACACAAAAAAGAGAACCTGTTAAGTGGTAATCGATCCCCCCCACCACCACCACCACCCCCCACCCCACCAAAAAAAAATCAAACAAAAGGATCACACCCAGACAGCAAGGATACGTTGGGCCCACGTTGGTAGTCGGTAGAAATGTGGACGTTGATTATACCAACGTTGGACCATCTTAGCCCAGACTCCAAAACGTCCACAAAAATCAACGAAAAAATATTTATTTCTCTGACTCCACACCCCCTCCCACTACCCCAAAAAATAAAAGCAGTGTTTTCAGAGGAAAACTATGCCCCCTCCCCCAACCGCAAATTGAGTCGACAAGCATGTTTACTAATATTATAATCAGCTCTTTATTGTGTCACAATGGTGTAATGTATAAAGAATGGCTGAAATCCATCATTTATTTCAACGCAGAGCATGCACAAACACAATTTTTCGTCTAAATTTTAAATTACAAAGTGCTATGGTGACGTTGAACATAAACATAAGGCCAATGTCATCAAAATATAATTAACTCTTTTATGTCTTCAAACAATGTATCTTTTCAATGCACCAACTGGTTTAGAAGACAGAACGTAGAAATGGCCGAGGTCAAGGTCACCAAAATCTTACCCAAAAGTAAGTGAGTATGATCAGGAAGTACCACAATCACACATTACAGACCAACCCACGACACCGCGAGGAAGAGCCACGGAACATTTATAGTAACAATACATCTGTAGGACAATTATAGCAGAGCAACCAGCTTTCTCTTCCTCATCCTCACCTACAATATATCTAAGTAAGTTTGGTTAAAATTCAACCACTGGTTCGGAAGATAGTGTGCAGAGACCCTATTTTGGACATTTTAAGGTGCCGGTGTGACCTTGAAAACAAGGACAAGGTTACCAAAATCTAATCTAATCTTTCCGCCCTCCCAACAATGTATCTATACAAGTTTGGTCAAAATCTATCAACTGGTTCAGAAGATAACACACGGAAACCAAGGTGCGCGCTTGCCGACACCGACGGGATCAGCACCAAAAACAATATGCCCTCCACACCTTCGGTTGGGGAAACATAAAAAGAATAACGAAATTCAAAATGTTGAAAGCTCAACAATTGGTCCAAGCCTACGTATCATATACAAAAATATCAGAGTAGCCAAGCCCCTGGGGAAGCCTGATGTCTAAGTATTTTATTGGATTTCATTCCAGAGGCATCACAGAAAAGGTTTCTATAACTGTTTGTTTAGTTCAACGTACATCTATACTAAACCCATAAAGCGCCACCTATAATTTTCATCAGACGACAGTTTCAAATTTTGCTGCTTTTTTCAAAAATAACAAAAAAGGCATGATATTTCATGAGAATCGTCAGCTGACGATTCTCATGAAATATCATGCCTTATTGTTTTTCGAAAATTAGGAAAGATGTCGCAAAATATGTCGTCTGCTGCAGTCGTTATTAGCGCTTTAAGGGTTAAACGTGCGAGGAGTTGGCATTGTTACGAGGGGCGTTCATTTAATTCTGGCACTAATACGTGCCTCCTTACCACATGTCTGTAAGAAACTCGTTGAAAGTGCGGGAATTTTACGGGGGAGTGGTTTTGAATAATGGAACGAAATTTTGTTTGAATCCGTTCTCTCTTTCATAAGTTATTGAAAGTTCAAACATGTGCAGTCGTAATACACTGGCTAAAATAGTGTGTGTGTTTCATGAAAACTCAAGCAAGTTTTGAAATAAGGACCTATATTTAAGGTCGCGTTAATTTTAACATTTCAGATACATAGAACATCTGCAGTGTGAAAAACGTTAGTTTTCAAGTAACACAAGAAATTTCAAGATGGTTTCACTAACCTCAAATATGGTTCCCGTCCTGGACCCATAAGCCCAAATTTGTAATTCGACAAGTTAACAAATAGCCCCTGATCAGATTCACTCTGTGGTAAATGGAAACTTCCAGTTGATTGTTTGGACTTTTACTAATCCTATCGGGTTATTAATGATTAATTTGCCAAAACAAGTTAACAAATAGTCCCTGATCAGATTGCTCTTCCAAGAATTGGCGTGGACATACTTTTCCTCTTAAAAATGAGGATTTAATTTGATTCTGCTAAAATGATATAGTCCATCCATTGTGAAAACTGCAGTAACAATATATACAGGTTTATAATATTTTTGTTCCCCTAAAACTGTGCAAGTATCATATAAGTTGATAGAATATAAATGAACATTGATATGCAATCTACAAGCAGGGACGTATATATTGAAGGTAAAGTATACATCCGTGCTACAAGCAATAAATCTTATCTAGTATTTTTCTGTAATAAAAATACCAAATTGTAAATTCATTATTTTCTTATTCAATAGTTATTCAAGTTTTCTATAACTGTATTTGAAATGCCACTAGACTCCAGTAGATTTCCAAAAAACATGCCAAATATATTGGAAAAATACAGCTGGTTGTCAGAAGACTTTTTACTGGTGACAACCGGTTATCACTAGACATTTTGCTAGTGACAAACGGTTGAAAAAAAACGTCTAGTGACAACCGGTGGTCAACAGACACTTCCAAAATATTTCTTATAATGTTGGCATATCATCGGGATCAGCTCATAAGATTATGACTCAGCAGTTAAACTGCTCGGTTAAAGCTGTAAGGTTTGTGCTCAGTGTGGCCTCATCGCTTTTAAATACAAAAGAACGAAAGGCTACTCGTATGAAAATGCCATTTTTTTTAAAAAATAGTGCCAAACTAGATATAAAAATTTGAGCCCCAGAGACGCGTCAATAAAAAGCAGTGGCTGTGCAAAGACCATGCTAGGCCTGCCATCGTAAAAGAACAAAAAGCATGAGGAAAAGTTTCATATGAATTATCTTTTAATTCTGATTGGCCCATTGTTCAAGTTTAAGTGCCAAAGCTCGAAAAGTTACAGATAATTTCTATACGAACAAAGTAGGGTTTTTTTAATGAAAAAGAAAATGAGAACAGCAAACATGCAACCGATCTAAGAGGCTTGTGTCTTATTTATGACAATGCAGATGCCCACAAGTGTACACTGGTTCAGGATTTTCTGGAAACGGAAACTGTGGCACACCTCCAGAACTCGCTGTATTCATTAGACTTGAGTCCCTCTGACTTTTTCGTGTTTACTTTACTGGTAAACAATTTCTCCAGTCGTCGATATTAGCCTCAAAGTACTCTTGGCAGTGCCATTTTAGTGTCTACATGGTGTGTCCAAAACGTATATTTGTCTGCACTCAGAGCCTGCATTTTAAGACTAGAAACTGAGTTTCTATCAAGGGAGAACACATCAACCGGTTGAAATGAATGAAATATGGATAAGTTCTATAATGCACCTTGCAAAAACCCAGTGCCACAATTAAATGAACGCCCCTCGTAAACACTAAATACACTGTAAAAAGTGTATTTTTACACCATGAATGATGTCAGCTCAACTGAGCTGCCACCCTTTGTGTAAAATTACACTGATTAGGGTAAAATCGGGTATATTCAGACAGACACCTAAATTCGGACAGCGACCTTGTTTATTTAATATTTCAAATATTGGGATAAATAATAAATTAACCAAGCAAACTGTGAAAATCCTGATGAGACGGCCCACAAGGAACCGTTTCATCTGGATTTACACTGTTTGCAAATGTGTGTACGAATTTACCTGATGTCCGAATTTACCCGACTTTACCCTATGCTACAAAAACAACTCGAGGTTGATAAAACCTGTTGTAGTTTTTCTCCGGGTAACTAAAATTGAATAGAACCTAGCTTTTAAAGCAGCTGCAAGCAAGGTTACAACGAAATCAGTAGCAGTGGCAGTTCAGCTGCCACCAAATTTAGTGCAAAGTTACACTTTTACAGCATTTAGCAGTTGAGCCATTGTATGAGATTTTCAACGATGTGGCATTTTGACATGTGTAGACTCGGATGAGCCTCTGCAGCCTCCTTTTTAGCTTAGAAACTCCAAATGGTGTTCAGTCAGTAGCTTAACAATCATAGAATACTCAAGTGACTAGCAAAAGCTCTGATCAGACTGCGCGTATGCGCAGGCTGATCTGAGGCTTTGATGGTCGCACATGCCACATTGTTGGAAATCTCATGCACTGGCTCAGTTTAAGTCGTTAATGAATGGATGCGACACATACGATTTCCTTTAAAATTTAATTCAGATTGATTGCTATAAGTTGCAATTGATTATAATGTCTTTGAACAATTATTTTCAAATTAGTTGTTTTTACTCAGCCAAGCAATTTATTTTAAAAAAAAGCTCCGAAACATCTACATTCGCTATGTTTTAATAAGAAAGAACTTAAAATTGAATGTGATAAAAGAGTATGCACTTTGGGGAGGAAATGAAGATAAATGTGCAGTAAGGAACATGTGTGTTTTTTTTCTTTTGTATTTCAAAAAGTAGCAATTAAAAGTCGTAATTTGAATACACATGGTACGGGTTTAACAAAACACACGAAATTATCTTTTGCGCTTTGTATACTAATGCATTCTTCCGTCTGGGTTGATACATATGTATATACCTGGAATGGTTCGACGTACATTTCAAGGTCTCACAGGTTATAATTTCAAAATTTTGATCTATTACAGTTACTGAAGTTTGTTTTTATCTTGTCAACAGTGCAGACCCGTACTTATGAAATGACTTCTTCTGGGTCTTCGCTGTTTGCCAAAATACCCATTTAGGGATTTCCAGTATACAAAGGGTTAATGTGTGATTGAACCGTCAATGTATAGCTTAACATTCTTTGTCTTTGTATATGTTAACTGACTTGATCAGCAGGTATCAGATTACACTGGATTTGACTGACTGTTCCAAGGCGGTACTTCTTTTGTGGATCTTTTATGTTTTTTCGGTCTTATGTTTGCTATGTCTTTGTGCGCGTCTGTATATAATGTGCTTTGTGGTCACCTGCTGGGAAAGGGCTGACATCTTGGCTCTCGTTTGTGATGTCTAACTGTGACTTTGTCGCTTTCCCATTGGTATCCTGGGTCAGGTGTGGTACTTGATTGTATCGATTCCTGATCTTTGCACCCTTACTTACCTTCTTCAAGCATGTCTAGCTAAACATTCTTTGTCTTTGTATAAGTTAACTGACTTGACCAGCAGGTATCAGATTACACTGAATTTGACTTCTTCAGGAATTCAGAGACCGTTTGGCATCAGCAAATGCACAAACTTATTTTTAGTTTATTGGGTAGCAAACTTTGAGTGCTCGGTTATTGAAGGTGGCTGTTTCTATAATTATTGTCGTATGTGTTACAAAGTAAGAAAGAGGGCAAAGATCAGGAATCGATACAATCAAGCACCACACCTGATCCAATGGGAAAGTGACAACGTCACAATTAGACATCACAAACGAGAGCCAAGAGGTCAGCCCTTTCCCAGCAGGTGACCACAAGGCATCAACAAACAGACGTACATGAAAGCATAACAAATAAGACAGAAAAACATGAATGATCCACAGTAACATTGCTTTGCTGAACAAATGATGTACTGCAACATATAACCATGATACCCGAATCAGGCTAGGAAATCACTTGGTTTTTGCTTTGATATACTGCACGGATAAAATGGAAGACTCTTATTTTTTCGTGACGGTAAAGAGCTGTTCCCCTCTTTTCCATTAATCCATACCCATATGCTAGCTAACTTTCACCCGGATCAATTGATGTTATACTATTTTCATTAAAAAATCCTATTTTGGGCAAACACTATATCACAAAATTTTAAGTGACGAATGCGGGGGTACACTGCACAGATGATCTTGCTTAACATTTTGTGACAGGGTGTTTGTTCTAAGTAGAAACATTTACTAGATCAATATGGTATCAAATGATTTGGAATAAATAGAGCTAGAATGTGGTACATGAATACGATTGCCTAACGTAAGAGGAAAGGCAATCTCCTTATGGAAAGAAAACAATTGTCCGTGCAGTGTATCATCACAAAAACCACGTGTTTCCCTACCCTGTCAATTCAAATTAAAATGCCAAATTTTGGTAAAATCAATCTGTTAGCTTTAGAATGCTTACTTACTTTTGTTTCAAACACTTCAATTGCTAAATTGAAATTAAATGTTCTTCTTATGATCAAATTATGTTGACTGAAGTCATGCTATCAATAAATTGCTGTCTGTCATGTGCTGTTATTTGAAAACGACACTATCAAAGCTCGTTAAATGATTAATATATTATATGCCTCTCCTGTATAAGAGCAGATGCTGGCAATAGTGTTTCTTTACTGTTCAAAGATGAGGACTGGAATCACCTAGAGGGGTAAATGTAATACTTTTGCAAAAATTGAACTTTCGGACCAAGATGAAATGTCACAGAACACGATATTTCAACCAGTTCTGCACTGTTAGCTGAGACGGAAATAATCTTCAGGGATTCAAATGCACCTTAATTTGGGAATCCAAACGTTTGTCCCCTTGATATCTACAATGAACCACCCCAGATTCATTTTATCAAACTAGATGACAGAATTACAGTAAAATCTGGCCCAAGTTGCCACTCAAAAAGAACACCAAAAATTGGTTTTCAATACCAATTATTGCTTAATGCAGGTCAAAAGTATTGCAGAATGCTCCAAGGGGAGCATTCTGCAATACTTTCGACCTTCATCAAGCTACCATTTTACATTAAGACCATTGTTTTGTCTATTTTAAGGGACCGCTTAAGACAGGTTTTACTGTATACCACATTCATTATACCACATTTATAATCACATTCATTATACCACCTTGCCAACTTTAGAATACCATGATTGTCCACCTGCACGTAGAGATAATCCACTCACTAAAATTCGTGGATTATCTCCACGTACAGGCGGACAAACCATGGTTTAACTATCATATAGTGTACAGTCACCTGCTGGGAAAGGACTGACCTCTTGGCTCTCGTTTGTGATGTCTAATCGTGAAGTTGTCACATTCCCATGGGTATCCTGGGTCAAGTGTGGTGCTTGATTGTATCGATTCCTGATCTGTGCCCTTTTTCTTACCTTAACTATCTTCCTGTTTTGATGGATGGTTACATTGTCTCACCTTTAGATCAGTGAAACCTCTTCCTGGACAGCTAACTATAATCATGATTGATTGACAACCACACGATTTATCCACAACATTTTGTACTGAAAGCAATTAACATTTTAATTTAAAATTGAGTGTGTAATTAGCTATGATATTTTTCTTCCTGGATAACTGAAAGAATAAATCAAAATTGGCTGTAGTAATTTATTCTTACATTTTTGAATTGTTTTTTTAGTTTTGGTTTTGAGACGTGCAATAGCATATCTTGATGGAATAGCACTAATATAAAGAATAGACGCCCTGATCGCGAGTCTCTTCTCCGAATGACCTCTTATCGTTGTTCTCTTAAAGCTGCATAGTCTGTAACTTTTATTTTTTTAAATTTTAGAAGTAATGTTTCTATTTTTCAAAAACACTGTGAAAAAACAAAAATTCAGATATACATTGTACCAATTTCGTAGTAAATCTTAACAAATTATCAGTATCAAAACAGCAGCATTTATGTTAAAATTAACTGTCTATAATTATTGGAGGGACGCAAATAATTGCCAACAAGAGAAAAACACACCTGTTTTATAAGATAATTCACTTTTCCGTGCAGTTTTTAGCTATAGTGAACAGATTTATTGTGAAAACATAACTTAATTCTACTTTTACAAATTATTTAAAAAGAAAATAAAAAAAATCGAAAAATGTTCATAGTTGCAGACTAAGTCTCTTTAAAGAAATGGTTATAAATACATCAAAAAGTGAGTATGACCAGGAAATGCCACAATCACAGACCACAGACATGTACTCGTAAACATCTGTTAGTACTGGACTCCGACTGAATAAGAAGAAAAAAACTCTGAATAGCCGTTTGTACTATGAATCCAGCTTTTGTCATCCTAAGGTGATCCCAGGAAAGTAAAAACTGGCCAAACAAAGGTAGACCTCATGCCAGTTGTTCTTTTTTCCATATGCATAATGTTAAATTCCTGAAGTTTAGTTTTTTTATCTGTTTTAAAAATATCTGAAACAATTGAAAATTCGAACTCAAATCAAGTTGGGTGTAATTACGCAACTATTCAATTAAAAATAATATTGTCTTTCGATATATGCTTAATTTTCCAAAAGTACCCATAGTTTTGCCAATTTTCCTATAGGAATGATAGGGAACGAAGTGTGATTGCTTCAATATAAGTGAAACCTAGCACATGTTGAGAAGATTGGATGCAAAAATCTTTACCCAGTAAAGTGTTATGATAAAACAAACATTAAGTCTATGGAAAAAATCAGCTAGGGCTTAATTTATTTTGTCCAATTATACGAAGAGATTTGCTTTAGCAAAATACACAATTAAATAAATAAATCAATTTGAATAAAAAACGTAATCGATTTACTCCCCCTCCCTTGATTTCTCTTCCTTATGTATCAAGGCCATTTCAGCATTAATGAGAGACGTGACTAAACAGTCTGCTCGACTTCTCTGCATTACATTCCGACATTCCTCCTTACTACTGGCTAATCCGAGTCTTCTCTGATGTTTAGGTGGCTTTTCCATATTTTGATATTTGCCACTAATAGTGGCAAATATCAAAATAAAGAAAAGTCACTAAAACGTCTGAGAAGGCTTGGACTAACTCCTGGCATGGACGGCGGATCCAGAAAATTCCGTCAGGGGTGCATGTTGGTGAAGGGTCCTGAAAACGTTTTTCACATAGAGCCGTGCGAGCCTCCCGCGAGTGTCCGATAGCTTCTCGAGGGGGGTCCGTGCAAGTAATTCTAAGGAAACTTATAGCCACTTGTGATTTTCCAAGGGGATATCAGTACTTCCAAAGAAACCTATAGCCACTTGTGATTTTCCAAGGGGATATCAGTATTTCCAAAGAAACCTATAGCCACTTGTGATTTTCCAGGGGAGTATCAGTATTTCTAAGGAAACTTATAGCCACTTGTGATTTTCCAGGAGGGGGTACCAGTATTTCCAAGGAAACCTTTAGGCACTTGTGATTTTCCAGGGGGGTACCAGTATTTCTAAGGAAACCTATAGCCACTTGTGATTTTCCAGAAGGGTACCAGTACTTCTAAGGAAACCTATAGCCACTTGTGATTTTCCAGAAGGGTACCAGTATTTCTAAGGCAACCTATAGCCACTTGTGATTTTCCAGGGGGGTACCAGCTTTTCTAAGGAAACCTATAGCCACTTGTGATTTTCCAGGGGGGTACCAGTATTTCTAAGGAAACCTATAGCCACTTGTGATTTTCCAAGGGGGGTATCAGTATTTCTAAGGAAACCTATAGCCACTTGAGATTTTCCAGGGGGGGGTGGTATCAGTATTTCTAAGGAAACCTATAGCCACTTGTGATTTTCCAAGGGGGGTATCAGTATTTCCAAAGAAACCTATAGCCACTTGTGATTTTCCAAGGGGGTACCAGTATTTCTAAAGAAACCTATAGCCACTTATGATTTTCCAAGGGGGTACCAGTATTTCTAAAGAAACCTATAGCCACTTGTGATTTTCCAAGGGGGTACCAGTATTTCTAAAGAAACCTATAGCCACTTGTGATTTTCCAAGGGGGTACCAGTATTTCTAAAGAAACCTATAGCCACTTATGATTTTCCAAGGGGGTACCAGTATTTCTAAGGAATCCTATAGCCACGTGTGATTTTCCAAGGGGGTACCAGTATTTCCAAGGAAACCTAAAGCCACGTGTGATTTTCCAGGGGGGTACCAGTATTTCTATGGAAACCTTTAGCCACTTGTGATTTTCCGGTGTGGGGGGGGGGGGGGCTGCCTCCCCATACTTTTGTCGCCTGTTGTGGCAGTGGATCTTTATAAACAATATGGACCCAGTTCAGGTCCGATAAAAGACGGGTCTGATCTAGATCAAAGGTGTTAAACACTCTGATGTTATTCCTGAAATAATATTTTGAGAAAAAAGGAATGTTGAAAAAATATCTGCAGACGACAAAACTATGCTCATGAAAAATTATCCAGCATTCTGAATTGAAAGACTTGAAAGCAATCCGTGGAGTCTTTGATGACGCCGCTACTACGGCGTCTGATCTGCACCTGCACTGTCTGTTTGCATGTCCAAAAATCAAGACAGCATCCTTATTTAGGTTAATTATGCTTCTGCATCACATCACTTCGGAAGTAAAACTGTTTATTACCCATGGATAATGGCAGATAGTTTTTCACGGGACACGCTGGCTTTTAAATATATTGATCTATTGGCTATAACTTGACCCGGAAACAATCAAACTATCATTTGCATTATTACATTTAATTATTCCACGTGGGGAATCTGTCGCAAAATTAGGCATTTAACCGTCGTTTTCAGCTATATCCGAAAGAGTATCGTGCATCTTAAATGTCTGGAAAAACTTAAAAAAAAGTGCTTCAATATAATCTCTTTAAAGAATCAATTTCAGCTTAAACATCAAACACTCATTTGATTAGCTATTTTGTTTATACATGTAGTGCTCATTTAAATGGGCACAAGCCGCTAGTGATTGGTACACTTTTAGAGTGTAAAAATGGAGATCTTTAAGCAAAGTTTTTGTCATCCAGAGATAAGTGCTCGATTACCAGCGTGCCTCTGTACAACATACAAACATTTCGGTGTATATCGCATGTCTAATAGAATTCACTTGATTATCCACGAGCTTAAGCGATTGGATTATCTTCCGTACATATGCACATATCATACGATAACTTTCATATTGCACCAACATGCATTTGCACTTTATGCATTTTGAGATATTTGATGTAAACATTTTAATATCAATCAAAGGTGCAATAACAAAACTATATATTATATAGCACCAACCGCAAATCTAGTGGGAGTTATTTTATAATCAATAAAACCCGTTGCTACTGTTTTATGATTATGAACTGATCAGCTGGTGTCATTAAAAGCAATATCAACAACCGCAAATCTGGTGGGAGGCTATTCTATCACCATTAACACCAAGGCCAGCTTTTACAGGAATAGAGCGCCATACCATCACACTTAGCACATTGCGTCACGCAGTTAAAGAGAGGAAATCTGATTTCAGCATATCCTTGTACATATAAAACGCATCACCATATTTTTGCACTTTCTTGAAAACCGTATAAGCCATTGAAAAGTTACTCGCAGGTTTTTATGTGCAACCCAGATTTGGTATGAATCAGTCGTTAATTTGACTGCACTATCACGCGACGCTGCTGATGACGTCACATGGGTACATACAACACCCATCACCTTTCTGCACAGGAAAATAAAGCTTTTTGATTATTTTTATCATTAAACTGTGGCGTATATAATAACATATCACTAAAAGAGTTTTTAGACTTTTTTCTAATTAAAAGTAATTGATAACTTCACTATTTCGAAAATAAACGTCAAATTTAAACATCAATTTATAGCTCCTTTTTAGAAATATCTCCATAAGTTACCTTCATGCACGCTTTCATTACTGATATTGACTACATACACTGGTAGTCATCTGGGGAATACATTTTGATGTAAATCATGGCAGGAAATCTGCTGCCAAAATCATGGCAGGAAATCTGCTGCCATGTGATCGAGAACGTCTTAAAAAGTTACGTTAATGTTACTTGCACAATACAAAAGACACGTGATACAAGCGTAATTTATGCATAATCTGTCATTTGTGTATGCCCTTAGCCTCTTCCAATAAAACCGGACGTAAAAAATTGAAACTGTGAAAGACCCAAGACGTTGATGAATTTTATTACTAGACTATAGTAACCAGGGTGGGTGGGATATGTAAGTATTTTTAAAGGGTTGTACTTTTGAGCATACCGAACTGTCAATTCAATTCTAATCGATCAATGATGAATGTGCAATCGTAAAAGAAGCCAAAGACGCAAACCTGTTGAGCCAGGAATCAAAACTAACGCGTGTTAACTTGCAGCTGAATTTGCGTCCTTCAAAATCGAACACCCCTGTCTTAAAACGGATACTTTTTCAATACCTTAAAGCAAACTTACAACCATGAATTTTCTAAGACACACTACAAGCTGGCCAGACTATGATATGCAATAACAATGATCTCGCTGACATTCTCAGGGCTTGTGTAATAAAGGATTTAATCTCAAAGTCCTTTAGTATAGGTCACCACAGTGTGATGATGCTTCAGAGAGGGCAATGGGCTATACTGGAAAAAAAGATAAGAGTACGTTTAGAAGATTAGAGCGCCATACCATGGCACTTAGCAAGGAACACCCAAAGTTTTGCGTGACGCAGTTATAGAGAGGAAATCTGATTTCAGCATGCTCAGTACCTTTCAGTTGGAGATGATGGTTCTGTAATCTGCTAATATTATCCGTCGCGAGATCACAGTAGCTGTGGCAAACCCTGTTCTATGAGGCTTGTTCCAATTGTGAGTGGGGATTTGTGTTTAGTACTCGCTCCGAGGTTATAATTTTTTTATGCTGAACTCAGCTGAGCACAAAATGTATGCTGCTCATAAATGTTAAAATGCCAACAATTGTTGGCATTTTAACATTTATTAGCATGATAAATACCACATCCGAGAGACTAAAATCAAGACACTTCTTAACTTTTCGGTATTTTAGTTTTTATAAGCAGTTAAAATTTCGTGCTCATTTGTGTTGAGCATAAAAAAAGTTTTATAATCTCGAGGCCTGGTTTTGTTATGTAGTGCTTTGTGATCTTGCTGATTTGGTGATTGAGAAAGCTGGCCGGAGGTTATCATAAAACTTGTTCATGCTCAATTCAACTGCGCATAACATTTTTCATGCTGGTAAATGTTGAAATATGAAATACAAGTTCACTAATTTCTGTGGTCACTCATTGGAACACACTACTTATCTGGGTCCATAATTTTGATACTACAACGAAAGGCGGCAAGTGCCAACAGCATATGTGACACTTGAAGAGTTCAAGGCGTTTTAGCCATCATGTCTGCAATTTTATAATCTCTTCCTCATGGTGCCATATATTGGTATGTGATCTGTGATTGTTGCATTTCCTGGTCATGCTCACTTGCTTTTTATCACCCCACAAAATTAATGCTTTGGCAGCATCAAAATCCAGCGAAGGAATGCTTATGTTTTCCGATACAAAATTTATTGTACTTCATTATGTAAATGATCATATAAATTAATGTTGTGATTATAGTATGTAACTTAATTATCATTATCATAATAATTTTACATACACCGTAGTTAATAATCATAAAAGGCTTTCACTCATTCGGAACTCCTCGTCTAATTCCGTGCAATCAAATATGAACTTAGTGTGCCAGGAGTATCAATTCCGGAAACCGTATCGTGTAAAGTCGGTGTTCCTCGTAAAATCTTCATAATTGTGCAAGCACACACAATTTGGTAAATTTCCTCATATGCGCTGTTTCCTCCTATAAACGCCAATACTATTTTATAACTGGTGCAAAACTTGTTTTGAGTTTAAAAGACGTTAGAGGTCTAAAACTGACGCACCCAGCAAAGTTAGAGGTATAAAAATGACGCACCCAGCAGTTAGAAGTACTAAACTAACACAAACAACAAAGTAAGAGGTCTAAAACTGACGCATCCACTAAAGTAAGAGGTCTAAAACTGACGCACCAAGCAAAGTTAGAGGTCCTAAACTAACACAAACAACAAAGTAAGAGGTCTAAAACTGACGCACCTAGCAAAGTTAGAGGTCCTAAACTAACACAAACAACAAAGTAAGTGGTCTAAAACTGACGCACCCACTAAAGTAAGAGGTCTAAAACTGACACACCCACTAAAGTAAGAGGTCTAAAACAGACGCATCCACTAAAGTAAGAGGTCTACAACTGACGCACCCAGCAAAGTTAGAGGTCCTAAACTAACACAAACAAAAAAAGTAAGATGTCTAAAACTGACGCACCGAGTAAAGTTAGAGGCATAAATTAACACAAACAACAAAGTAAGAGGACTAAAACTGACGCACCGAGTAAAGTTAGAGGCCTAAACGTTGGTCTTAACCTACTTAGAACAAGTTTTGCACCAGTTATAAATATGTACGTATATTTCATTTGTGGAAAAATGAAACTAATACACATGTACAGCAACCTTTTGATTTGCTTACAAAGACCTGTATATACGATAGTTGTGTGGTTGGTACGGAGAAGCTGGAGGAGCTCAAACAGAGTAACCCTTTATGTGTGATTTTGTTGTTGTGTGTGTTTAACGTCCAAACCAACACCTAAGGCAATATGGAGACAGTGCCACTTTGAACCTGCGACCCCTGGTTTACTAGGCGTGTGTGAATGATCCACTCCCCCTAAATGTGATTGGAATATTTTCAGGCTTGATAGCTTTTGTCTTCAGTTAATCATTATGAATGATTACATGCAACTGTTGGCGCCAAAATGACCAATAATGTGAGAAATATTTGTAACTAAGCTTAAGTTTGGAAGATTGACAAATTCCAATTTAAATGTTGATTTTTGTTTAAAATGGTATAGAAATTTAGGGTTGTTTATAAAACTTTACCTCATGCGCTTCATTCAGAACTAAGTTTTGTTTTCGAATTTAAACTCCAGAAATCAAGAAGAATCATTTTAGCCGAAAATAATAATAATAAATAAGATAAGGAGTGAAAGATGCTGTTCAACTAAAAAACATGTGTTTTGGAACTCGTCAAACCAGACTTTCCATTCCAACAACAAAGGCGCATACTAGCTTGCAAATCCGCTCAGTCTGATCAGCCCCTTTGTATATAGCTCGTATGAAGTATAATATCTGAACTTGCTGCATACAAATGTTCAATTTTCTAGCTAGTCTCTGTAGCTGAGCATGCAAAATAAATAAATAATAAATAGACTTGAGTCATACTTGGTCGGAATCAACGAAGACATGGGTTTTCGCGATCTTTGTTAATGCGACTCTGTTTACCTACAACAAGAAAGAAATTGAATTTTGTTCATTAAAATAATTTCCCATTATAAAAAGATTGGCTATAACATTAATGTATTGCAACAGACTGCATGCTTGGTAGTCAACCCAATCACAGTTGGCAACTTTGCTTTCCTCTTTAATTGCACGCCGGTGGGTCGGACTTCAGACTCTATGATGGTTCCGACTTAAAGACTTATCTATTGATGAGATGGTAGGGGCCTGATGCTTTGGCTGTTTGGCTGAGTCCTTATCCTTGCTTTATCTCCTTGTTATATCTTGATTCATATGTTTTAGGAGATGATGCATTGATAAGTTAGGGGTCTTTCATGCAAACCAAATATCTATGTGTCTTGATCCACATCTGAATTAAGGGTGAGGTTGGCGCCGTTAAACCGGTTTAAGCCCTCCAGTAAAATATTTTACTGACCGTTCCAAGGCGGTACTTCTTTTGTGGATCTTTTATGTTTTTGTTATGTCTTGTGTTTGCTATGTTTTGTGCGCGTCTGTTTATATGTGCTTTGTGGTCACCTGCTGGGAAAGGGCTGACCTCTTGGCTCTCGTTTGTGGTGTCTTCTGTGAGTTTGTCACTTTCCCATTGGTATCCTGGGTCAGGTGTGGTACTTGATTGTATCGATTCCTGATCTTTGCAACCTTACTTACTTTTACAGAGACAATTCTTTTCTTTATATGTTATCCAATAAGTAACGTACATGTAAAGTGGCTTCTTTTTTGTATCAGTATATATTATTTATTAAACCACTGCAACAGTAAAAATACATAACCATAAATACATAGAAGTAGGTTAGTTAAGTAAATAAATCACATGACCATTTGTTGATTTCACGAGGGCAAATGACCAAGTTACACCCAATATAACAAGTTGATCAAAGGTAAAAATAATATGTATTGGCATATACAGAAATAATGCCACGCCAGTTCTCCACATGGAAAGCTGAGACACAAAACAAACTAATCACAAAATACAGCCCACATACAAACATGTACAAACAGTGGAAGCCACATCAAATAATGAACTAACAGCATCAGAATCTCCGCATTAGAACTGACAGCAGCCGCGATAAGACCACCATAGTGCTTATATATATTTTACTGGACAGATATTCGCCCTAGAGTCTACTGTTGTTAAACAAAAATATTTAGCTCGCACGGTAGCTTCCCAACTTATGCAATATTATTTTCAAACAAAGAAAATGGGTTTTACAGTGAATATTCATATTTATTTTCAAATGCATCTATTATAGAGCTTTACAGTATGATAAAAATTATTCCTCATCAGTTAATTGTGAAATCTCTCCAATTAGCCTGTAAGTGTTTACTTTCAACTTTCCCTGGAGTTCAGCCATTCTTCAGGCCAATAAGCTCCAGACATGTGTAATGGAATTACTATAAACTATTTACAAACATCCAGAGCAGTATCATAAATCTTTGATAATGGTTAAAATTCATTAAGTTCAGTGTAATACATGTATTCAAACAAAGTCAGGGTACCTATGAGTATATTATGATACTTGGGCAGATGTTTGATGCTTTGTAATATAAAACATAGTGCCCTTTCTAGTTTTGGGATCATCTCGCTAAAAGGAAGAAAGAGCTGGTTACCTTACTTTAATTGTGTTCTTGGTGGCAGTTTTGACTGTTAGTGCCCTTTGTCATTTTTCCTCACGGTGCCTTGCAGCATACTCACTTTTTTGTTAAAATGAAAACATCCAATATTGACACGGACTACTACAAGATAAGTTTAATTAATGTACATTGAGTGCATTTGTTAGAAGTAATCAAATGTCATGTCACTAGGAAATGTGTATGCCTTTATCATAGGAGTTATAAAACATGAATGGCTTTAGAAGGGAGAGCTTGTCGCTTGTTTTCAATTCGTTGCTGTAAATGTAGTGTGTACAATTTACATTCTAGTATCTTTTCATGCGCGGATCCAGAGGAGAGGGGGGGCAGGGGGTCCGCCCCCCTCCCCCCTGATAAACCTCAAAGCTTTAGGGTTTCTTAGCAATACTGGTCCGGATGCCCTGAAAAATATTTTTAAAAAAGCTACCAAGCCAGCTTTCAATGTTGGGCCATCATTGGCCCGCCTGCAAATGCTATTTAAATGGCGTTTCGCTTGTGGGTCGATGATGGCCCGCTTCTAGAGGCATAGGTGGCAGTTCTATGCTAGTCACGTTCTGTAAACTTCATGCCTCTATGCGAGCTAAACATTTTTTGTGGTTTAACAAGAGCAGAATCTAGGGCAAAGATTTGGTCATTTAAATGCATTTAAACCCACCTTCCACTCCACTCCTGGTGGTTTTGGTTGCTATCTGTTCTTAAGCGGTGGTTCTTTTGTTATTGATTCATTATTACTCCCATTGTTTGGAGGTAGGGGGTGTTTGATCTTCGTTTTGTTATGAATCTAAGTGTCATTTCTTGATTTGCAATCATCTCGCTGAGGTGAATAAAGCTGGAGGCTTTGCTTTGATTGCCTTTTTCATGTCATACTGTTGTTAGTGCTCTGTGTCTCGGCTTCCTCATTGTGCCCTGGGCTGGTCTACAGTGTGTGATTGTGACATTTCCTGCGGTGTGTGATTGTGGCATGCTCACTTACTTTTTATTATACAAAATTTCACACCAAGAAAATGCATATCTTAGTTTTGAAGGTAAGTGTGGTTGAACAGATTAATTCAACAGGTGAGCTGGTGTCATCCTACATGTAGAATCATCTTAATAGGTAGAAAATAAATAAGTAGGTAGGTAGACGCATTTGGTACATATTAATCAGAAAAAGATTTAATAGATTGCAGTTAGGTTAGAGATGCCACCAACGATTAAATTATTTGACATTCCTCCCACAAATGCAACAGGACGTCAAAGTTATATGGAAGGTTGATTTGCTTAAAGGCAAGAGTAGACTATAAAAGGGGAAAATAGCCACACAATTTCATAGATCCAAAAACAGTCGAGGAATCAAATTCTAAAGCAGCTCCAAAAGATTATATCTATAAATTGATTGGCTCAATTAAAATTAACTGTGAAAATATTGACAGCTCTTATCAGCTCAGAGTCCAAGCTGCTTATCAGCTAGTATATACTGCCCAACTAAAGTAATATGATGCCCCACTTTGAATGAAAATAAAACATTTTATTTGATGTTATCAACATGTATGGGGATCTTGAAATTTACGTTTTTTCGTGTCCGCCAGACAATAGGTAATCTGGTTAGGCGTCAGTGGATTGACGTTTAATTTGATGTCGTGGGCATGTAAAGGATACACGTCTGCATCGGAGATTGAGACTTTTGATTCTAATGTAAAGCAAAAGGCTCTTAATGGTGAAAAACGTTAAAAAACACCAAAGTTTGATACCCGTTTATGCCACGTTTTACCGTTCTATTATGACGTTAAATTGGTATTTTTCCACTTCTTGACTTTTAAGCTGTCAAGCAATCTGTTTGATGCTAGAGTGGCACAAGCACCCAGATCATTTATGTTAGTTGATCCTTTGAAAACGTCTTCATTAGATAGCGTTAGCACCTACATTTAGCCTCAACTTCAGATTAATGTCACTTTTATGAATTTATTACCCAGGGACAAAATATTATAAACGTGCCTTACCCTTAATTGTCTCTCTTTTGGTATCCTCTTTTTCAATTAAGCATGCATGCACAACGAAATAAGTACTGTTTTTGAATTGTAAACGTCATTATAACAACGACATTAGTTGTTATCAAGACTCAACTTTTGCTTCAAATGCTCAATGGAGATGACCTTTTATTTTTTTCAGTATGGCTGATTCGGCCAAGCTTGAAAACAAAGGACTTTATAAACCGATGCAGTATCACTTTTGTATTTCCAATAATGCAGTTGAAACACGTTTTTGACCCCTCTCTTGTTTAAAGTAATGAACAACGCAGTAGAAATCCAATTAAAGTACACCATTTGCTTTCCTCAACTGTATCACATATCAAACCATCATTTCAGCAGATATTTTATAACTTTAAGCCATTTGCTCAAATAAAAATCAATTTTAATTTATCCGTGCTAAACTTTTGTTGAGCAGTATATAGTTCAGTGGTTTAAGTAAATTTGACATAAGATATAAGCTCCTCCAGTTTACTGCCTCATTTAGATAGCCAATCCCCTGTCCTGCCATTAAGAACCAAATAAATAGAATACTATTACGATCATATTTCCAAAAAGTCCCCTGGATTAACAGTTAAAATTGCCCTTTAAATAGCACAAGGGTGGGACCAGGCGTCAAGCTCAATGACGTTCCGAACCTTAAACGCGACCATCAGTGCAAAAATGGCTGCCTCTGAGGTCCAATTTTACCATGTGCAACTTGTAGTAGTCAGGGGTGCTAAAATCAAGTGAATATGGGGGATGATGGACTAATTAGAATCCACGGAAGGTTGCCATGGCAGTAATAATTATTATTTTTACCTCGGGGGAATAGCTTAAATACTAATTATAATTCAATTAAAGAACTCTTTTTCTTCTTTTAATGTGAATAGATATTAAATTGAACAAGTAGAAGTAATAAATGAATATATAACAATTTAGAATGGTAAAGTCCAAAATTAATATTGCATTAGATATAACAGCAAATACTGACTAAAACTTTTATAACCAACTGAAACAACTGAACAAGTAACTCTACCTCCCACAGACAAACCCTTTTTAATTCCAGCTCCCATCCATATAAGGGAACTATGTTTCATGTCTGGTAGCTTTCCCACACTCTGACATGAGTCTAGAGCCCTGGTATCAAATCCTTTAATGTATTAAAAAGTTGCATATACAAAACGATATATATGAAACTTAACACAAAATTGGTCATTTAAAAAAAACACATGTATACCGGCATAATGGTAGTTTGGCATATTTTTGATTATATGCACCTGTCCATTTCAGAGAACACAATGTCACCGATAAGCAATCGCTAATCTGACGCTTTTTGTATGCACAAATGATATTTTGTGTGAGTCTATGCAATGCTGTTAAATATCTGACATGTACAAACAAATAAAACTGTAGTAACCACAACATTCCATCTGTGCAGATAACATATAAATTCCCAACTAATCTAAAGCTTGACTCATTGACTCTTGGATTGCACAAGTCATAGTTTAAGTGTCCTTAAACATTTCATCTGTGCAGATAACATGTAAATTCCCAGCTAATCTTAAACTCATTGAGTCTTGGACTGTACAAGTTTATAGTTAAAGTGTCCTTGAACATGGCGGGGTTAGCCATGCTTAGCAATGGGCAGAATCTGCACATGGAAAAGCAAATAATTTCTGATAATTCTACATTAAATATCACTGGAGGGGGTTTCTTATGGATTGAACTTCTAGATTGTTGATTTAAACTAGACAATGGAATCCAGAAAGCATTCTCTGTTGGCCCCCCTCCCCCTTTTAACTGAACTAGATACTATGTACTGTCTATACAGGGCCGCTGTCCTTTAAGTCCTCACCAGAGGAAACAACCGCATCTAAGTTCACGTTTATCCCAAAACAGTCTGGAGGATTACGTTGTCGCGATGAATGTCTGAGATCAGTAACAGTGTACTCTAAAGTTTGTTCATCTGTCTGTACCTCTGCCTCCGCAGTAGCATGTTGGTCGTTTATCTGTGTAGACTGGTCATTTGTATGTCTGTCAGACTGAGGACTTTTTTGGCGTTGTGTTGGGTTCTCTTATACAGGCCCTTTTAAGTGATCATAGTATACAGGTGTTTTTGTCAATCACAAAAGGACCAGTAAACTTGGTTTTTTTAACTTCTATCTTGCCCCTATAATTTCAGTCTGAAGGTAGACATAATCACCTGGACTGACTTGCAAAGGGTTGATGTTTTTCATTTGCATGATCCAACATGCTCTATTGAGCTTTTCACGACCTCGTTTTTCACTTCCGTTCGAATAGTGCTCTATTTTTATGTGCCCCATCGTACATAACTGCGTGAATCGGCTGGTATCGAATCAAAATCGGGCGGATTCGAGCCTGAAAAGGGAAATGAGGACGGTAATCATACACGATTTTATGAGGGGAATACCCTGGGGGAATACCCTGTTGCTGTATGTACTGACTGGTAGATGGAAAATGTTATGCTGGGCAACATGTCAACCCAATTATTGCATTTGCTATTTATATATAGAGGATCTTACATGAGTGCTCATGTTTTATTGAATTTATTAAACGAGTTGGGGAAAAGAGATAAAATGCGAGGCTTGCCGAGCATTTTATCTCTTTTTCGCAACGAGTTTAATAAATTCAATAATACAGGAGCACGAATGTTAGATTCTATTTATCATATGACATTAAGATTACTTTGAAATATCATTTCTCGCGTAAAAACGTTATAATTTAGTCATGATGTACGCAACGTTGTCATGGACGTCATAACGTTTCCCGAAAATCGATAAACCACTAATGTGCGTACAGAAATTCAGTGAACAACGCTTTTTTGCGTTTATTTCGTTTTGTGCGGACTGATCGCACAATGACCATCAGAATTTAATACATCTATAAACCGCCTAATTGGTGATATTATTTTCGGTACAAAATGTATTATCAAATGGGCTGTGATATGATGGAATTTGTCCTCATTTGAGCATCTGCATGTTTTAATTTACTCTAAATGCACCTTTGTATGGATCACTGCCTTAAGTTTACTATCGATGAATAATTATACGGTTTTATAAGATGAAGTAACGTGTAAGGAGAAGGGATTCTTATCATATCAAAATCAAATGCAAATTATGGCCATAGTTTTGGCGCACAGTATTTTGGCACACGAGAAAATATTGAGGCCTTCCCAGTGGGTACCCGTCCGCTTGCTCTAATGAAATGAATCTCTGTGTTCCCCTGTTCCTCAATTTAAAATCTTGATTTTCTGTGTTCCCTGCTCCTTCTCTGATCATCAGATTTAAAAAAAATCAAACTTGTTTTATTAAATAAATTGAACTTTCTATCTGTTTATTCCAAATACTGATTTGTTGACACCAGACAATGCAAAACATGCATGCTAAAACGTAATTCCGGGCAACTATAAGTGATAAGATAAAATAATCACAGGGCTCACACGTCAGGTGTGATTCAAGTGAAAAAAAAAGACTCGTCCAATAAAAATAATGCTGAGGTCCGAAAGAGAAACTAGTGATGGAGTGGGAATGTGCTTGGAAATAGGTTGAACAATATCAGCGGATGTCATATTTTGTGTTTGGGGTCAATATGTTTTTTGGGTGGCTGAGAACTAAATGTTCATGTGGTGCATCATAGGCTATAAATAATGCACCAGTCATTTGTAATCACTGCTTCAAACAAACCTCTGAGCAGGATGGGGATTTAATGTGCTGTGTTTTTATATTTACGTTGTCTCCACAATGCGGAGAAAATGTAGGGGTTTGATAGACCTAGACATACGAGGGTTGTCCCAGTAAATCGTGGACTTTTGTTATAAAATGAGACTGTGTATCAGGAATTATATGAATTTTGTATGATATGTTTATATACATCTAAGACACATTTTCTACAAATATGGATGTAATCACAGTTTAGATAACAAAGCTATGAACCTTTACTTGAGGGTGTCTCAGCGTATGCGGAGCACGTCGCAAATTATTTTGTTGTATTTTCAATGAGGGGTGGTCAAATGTTTTGATTATACTTTTTATATATGCTTAAATGGTAACAAATATTGTCATCTATTTGTTGAGCAAGTCTCCCTGGTTCAAGTAATGACTATATGGTTAGTTTAGATATGTTAAGCACACAAACAAGCGAGATCTTTTAGATTTAGTACGAGATAACATATTTACCATTAATATAACTTACAGAAAAATAGCATGCCTTCTGTTAAATTGACGAAAATGAGCTTGTCTTTGCGATATTACTAAAATAATTTTACACGAAATCCATTATACGATACTAGTGACTGTTCTACCATCATTTAATATTAAAAGAATGAAGATTTATGTGTTTAGTTAGCCAAAAATATTGAAAGTCTAATTTTTGCGTCGTATCGTTCTCATAACGTTAGCTTTTTTTCTGAAAAATAGAAATGTAGTGGGTATGTAAAATATTTTATAAAATCTATGCAAATGGCCACAAACGTTTCAAATTTTCAACACTTCGCCTTGCATAGTTACTAGTTGATGTGGCAATGCGTTGTTTGAAATACAACAGCGAAATTTGATTAAATGTACACTACCTTTTGGACTAGATGAGTTTTACTGAAAATATTTTGACGTGCGCCGCTCAAGCGGATATAACGTCAAGTAAGGGTTCATAAATTTGTAATCTAAACTGCGATTCCACCCATATTTATACAAGATATCTCCCATATATATATATATAAACACAACCTTTAAATAGCATAGAGATACTTGTACAAAGTCTTGTGTTATTACAAAAGTCCACCATTTACTGGGACAACCCTCGTACATTGCTGTGCAGTATAAAAACAGACTGTGGAGAAAAACTGTCATGTTTTTGCCAGCTAGCTGCCCCCACAGTATGGTGGTTACATGCTGTGGGAAACTGCAGACACAAAGTCAAAGTCCTCGACATTCCTCTGAGCTGGGGGTGGTCACAAATGACTGGCGCATAAAGACGAAAGCAATTATGTGCACCACTCATTTGTAGCCACGCATAAGCCGGGCAAATGTGCTGTTAGTACAAGCTCATACAAGAGACCTGTAGCCAGAAAATCAAAGCCCCCGCCGTTACCCGGCTCTTGTGTATTAGCCGATGTAGAGCGCAATCAAATAATGTGATTCCCGTTAATATATCCAATGAACAGCCTCCTCATTATATTTGTTTTTAATATTATTATCTGTTGCACTTCTAATATTTGTCCTAGCAACACAGGCCACGACGCGAGAAAACCTGTCTTCTGGGTTTCCAACAAAGCGAGTCTCAAACCAGTCCCTTCTGCTAAACAGGCTAGATAGAAATTTGAAATTTTTTCACACGAGGCAAGTCTAGGGATGATTCTTCTCAAAAAGCAGACAACAAAGTTGCTGATGAGACTGCGTGGATGCGCAGGCTGGTCTGGGCCTTTATTATTACAAATCACCGGACAGGTTTTCTCAGTCACGGTCCAATATGTGTCATTTAACCATGACACATATGTGAAAACAAGATGCGAAATTTGATTATCGTGAAATATGATAACTCAGACAGAATTGTTTTGTGCAGTCTCTTCAAAGCATTTTCAGTGAATATATAGACATACCAAGAGTTATCCTGTTGGTGACCGTTTTCTTTATCATATACGAAAGTAAACATGGTATTCATTGAACTGTATAAACCACGTGTTACCCATGTGAAATACACTGAGGGAAAATAAGGATTTTTCTAAATCAAAAATGACTAAGTTATTTTATTTCACAAGAGATTCCAGACTTAGTTTCCTATCATAAATATTCAAAAATGCAATTGTATATTAGGCGGTGTTTTATTATATGTATGTGCAAAATTCTGGTCCAAAATTTTATCATTAAAGACATTTTAAAAAAGAAAAACGATGTTCACTGAATTTCTGTACGGACTATAGTGGTTAACAGATTTTATTGCATGGCGTTATTTCACTCCCAGACGCGACGCCATATGATAAAAGGTGTTAGCCTCTCAGCCCAAGTCTTGTGTATACATTCGCACATACCAAGACAATGATGTGCAAATGCTGGTGTGTACTCCTGTTGAATATGGAGCTGACGTCATATATCTTTCATGTACTTAGAAGTGAACTCACTGCCTAAATCTAAAATAAGTGAATAGCTGTGTAAGAGCTGATGCAACAGTCAATGTACTACCTAGCTATGTGTTGTGTGACTAAAAACCTGATTAACAGATGTAAACATGTGAGAACATATGTGTAACACTGACCCAGTGTTGCTGGTAAGTTACCTTACAAATTTATCTGCCAAACATCAAATAGTCGTCGTGGTAGTGTATATGCAGTAGCACCTGACTTAGTGTAGACTTACATTTGCATACGCTGCTGATAGTTGGTGCATGATCGCACATTATCATTTATGATAGGGCCCATTCTTTGAAAGAAATCATGTTCTTTTATTCTGTCAATTGTGTCAGCTATCCTTGCGTGTCCTGACATGGGCATGTTATGGTACAGCTGAATTACTGTTTTGATCATGGTATCTGATAGAACTTACTGAAAGTTATGAAGCCATATGGCTCGCTTTGCTTTCTACACCCAAGAATGGCAAAGCAAACCATCTACATTGCATTAACATGTAATTATTAGATTCTAATAAAATGCACCTAGTTTGTTTCTGGTTTCTGGGCAGAATGTTAGAATCTAAGTAACTGATAAGACTACCCAGCTCAGGGTCATTTCTTTGTAACTCTTTGGTTTTCTAAGAACTGAAATCAAACTTTGTAAACAATTCTAATTGTTTCACATTATCTTCCAGAGAACTTGATTGTGAACTATCATCCTCTGTTAAAGTGCTTACATCAGTAGAATCGCTAACTGTCTGACTAACTCTACACTCACAGTGCTTATGTAAGGTAAGTTTTGTTTCTGTCGTTTACCCCTTTTTAAAATATGCTTTGTCTGCCCTTGTGTAATGCGTTTTTCTGTGTCAGCATCATAATTAAGTCCATGTTTTAAAAAAAATCAGACGCTGGCTGTAGAGATGCCTTGTTGGAGGTTTTAACACTATTAGTTGAAATTAATTGCTGAAGAGTACACCCATTCAGAAAAGTTAATTCTCCTGTGTGTTCAAAGTGAACATCTTCCTCAGGACTAGAAAGGGATGTGTCCTCTTGGATACTGAATCTTGAAAGTGCATAAGTTACAACTATATCCTGGCTCACATATCTTATATTTGATTTCAAAGAGCTACGTGCATTAAGAGGCTATTTGGGCCCCCTATGAGGCAAAAAAAAATGAAATTCACTTTTAACCAAATTCTTCTTATTTGTTAATTAGAACAATGGTCCAAGTGTATAAGTCTGATATTAGTTTGACTTTTATCGTTGCTATGGTAACAAAACTGGCCGCCAAAATAGCCTGAAAATAGGAAATCAAACCATTTTGGAGCAAATTTGAGACTTTTGACAGAGTAATTAACATAGAGCACAAGCAAATACCAAAACGATATTTTAACAGATGTTGAGAATTATCATGGAACACAATATATTAAAAGGATTGTTTTGTATTTAGCTGTGCCGATATCTAATTCTTAGAAATTCGGTCTCTAGAAGCCTTAAATTTGGTCAAAATTGCAATATCTCTATCTTATGCCTATTTTGTTGGCCATTTTTGTTACCATAGCAATAGTAACATTTAAATAAATGCCGAAATTTTACAGTTCAGTCATTCTTCTTATTAACCAATCAAAAGAAATTTGTGAAAAGCAATTTTCAGTCTTTGACTCCAAAGGGGGGGGGGGCAAATTAGCCCCTTAATACACGTACCCCTTTAAGCTGCTGCAAAATTGCTAACCAACGTTTGTATATAGCACCTTTCAATCTCTTCAGAAAAAGTGGTTTTAAGCTTTAATGGACACTTTCTAAAACGAATTTCTAGTCTCTTTAGTATGATGTACATTCAAGGATGCTTGTCATCATACCAAGCGGTTCGAATTTAGTAGGCCCATATGAAGATTGCCATTTTGAAGGTAATTATGAACCAGAGTAAATAACTATGTCTGTATGACCTTCACCTTCAGGCTTAGGGTGTTTCTGATAGAGATCATAACCTATTCGTTTCGAACTACTGTCTACAGCAAGGTTAAGCTTAAGATTATATAACGTGTAAATGCAAGAGCTTCCGGACTGAGCAATAAATCTTTGAGTTTTTGAAAAGCGTTATGCTGTTCTAATTGTCAAGAAAATTTAACATCTTTCAGAAGTAGTTTATACAGGGGATTTGCAACTGCACTGTAATTAGGTATAAACTTTTTGAACCAATTCATCATACTAAGGTAGAATTTGAGAGCTTTAGCGATTATTTGCTTACTAATAGAGAACTCAAAAACAGCAGTCAGTTAGTCTTCTGGAAAATGAATGCCAGCACTTGAGATCTCGCTTCCTTAAAATAAACATTTAAGATGTGCGAATTTGCAGTTGTGGGTGACAACTTTAAACCTCCTTGCCTAAAGAGACTGAACACTTCCTGCAAATCTTGCATAATTTGTTCAAAAAAGATTCAGAGAAAATAAGAACATCGTCTAGATAACGAAGAGTACTTCTGGTTGACAGTCCATCCAAACATGGTCCATTAGCAAATAGAAACTGTTTGGAGATGTTAATAACCCCGATGGAAGCCATGAAAATTTGAATTTTCTGAAGCATATATTGAATGCAGTGAATTTATTAGACCGCGGTGACATTCTCATTTGGAAAAAAATCTGCTGCTCATATTGAGCCAAGTGATGTAATGCATTATGTGTCCTGTGGGAAAAAGACTCATGCACATCGGGAATATTATAGCAAAATGTCTGAGTTTGTGAATTGAGGTAGCGAAAATCAATGCAAAACCTATACATTGACATACTTGCCTCAGGGGATCCAGATTAAATCCCTGGTCTGGGTTTGTAATGCTTTGAAACTAGTACAGTAGGACTAGAAATTGGAATGTCTTCTCTTTAACTGCCCGGCATAATTATACCTTGATGCAATCATTTGTACAAATGGTGCTGCAATACTTCACGTTTATCAGGTGCAATTATAGGGTCTTTGATGTTTATGTGTCATCCCTGGTTTAAGGTGAATTTGGTGTTTTACTAAATCAGTGAGGATCAAGTCAGGATTTTCTGTACATAGTCACAAATAATGCTTTATTTTCAATCAACAACTTCTCTGCATTTTGTTTTTGTTGTGATGACAAATCACTGTTTCTGTCAAATAATGATAGAAATTCAGAATTACTTGCACTCTTGTTATTTCCTGATTTACTTCTCACATGGGGACATTGAAATTTCTGACAAGCAGAGTAAGGTGTATTTTTACTAGCAGAGCGTAGTATCTTATCAGATTCGTGTAAATCGTAGGTATGATCTATTTGGAATTCTCCAAGAGGTTTACTCTTGGGCAATCATACTGACTCAGATGTGGGATTCAGTATTTTAATTGGAACTAAAGAAGTTGTGGACCCAACCACTAAAGATCTATCGACCAACAGTTGTTTCTTGTTAACATAAGCGCTACCTGAACAAATGCCTTGTAAACCATTACAGATATTCTAGGTACTATGCCCCACACAATAGTTTCAAAATTTTGAATTAATGTTGTTCGCTTTTTGTGTACATTTTGCTCTTAGTAAACTGAACAGCATTACCTGAAAAGTCTAACTTGATGCCATGCTGTTTTAGATACTGAAAACCAAGTCCAAGGGGATGAGACATTAATCTATGACATTAACATCTATACTGTGCTTTGCCTTGAATTTGAGCTAGGCCACAAATATGAATTTCTTGATTATTGGCTAATGTAATATTGTCCCCAGGTAAAGGTCATACTTTAGATTTAACATTACTGGGTAGATACTCATATAATTGTTCGGACATTAAATTAATAGAGCTACCTGAGTCAAGCAAAGCTGAGACATTACTGTTGGGAAACTGCACATGAACATACGGAAAATCGCTGTAACTCAAAGCTGCAGTGTAATTATCCGTGTCCTTGAAATTATAAGAACCACTGTTAGTAGCACTTGCATAGGAAGTGTTCCCTAAACTGATTGAGTTCAGGTGCGAAATCTTATTGTTCTCTCAATGGGTCACACTTGGTGCCCCCTTGAGCATCTCTCGTTTCCCGAGTGCTGGAATTTTCTACAGTTAATACTTGTGTGCCCAAATTGCGTACATAACTGGCAATGTACAGAGAGATCGCTGGAACCACTTGCCCAATAACAATTCCGTTTATAGTGCCAGGCTCTGTTCTAGCCTACTCATCCTGTCACCTACATGGCTTTGAGCTGCATACACACTATGGTATATGACACACTTGGAACGCGCTTCGCACTTTCTGGGTGGTCTTTATTTCTTGGCTCTGGTATTGTCCATGCTCTAGTCGTCCGGTGGTAGTGTAGGTAGACGGAAGGGAGGTTATGTAACCATAGGCCTCTTCTAACTGTGTTGCTGCCAGGGCTGCCTGGATATCTTTGGGACTTCCAGCCCATACAAAATCGCTACCTGAGGCGATAGTCCCTAAATCAACTTTAGCAAAATGTCCTCGACCCTCTCATAAATACGTATGCCCTTGTCCATAATTTTATTGTTATAATCCTCTATTTTCTGGTGCGGCAGCAAGCGTAGGTTCATAAAATGTTCTGTTTATACAATATACATGTAAGGTGATTGCCAGCCAAAATGTATTTCTGGCGGAATGCCGTACACAAACTGTCCAGGTGATTGTGAGGGTCGTACGGGTCTCGAGGGAGGTCCTCTGTGAAATATGTTGATGGTAACAACAACAAAACAATGTAGTTTCGAGAGTGTCAATAACAATGTCGCCGCTGACAAAATTTGCAACTGCACAGACACCTTTTGCTCGAGAGTTTCACTTGTTTGCTTTTTAAATCAAGTCTTCTCGTGGCAAGGCTCAACTGAACAACGCCACATGTGATTTCTGATAATTTGTTCATATGCTGCTTATAAATAATTACGTGAATCAATCAAAATACCATGGTTGTTTTAAGAAATTAATTCATTTTTTCTAGATATTCTTAATAAAATGTAAATATAAGAATTCAATTTTTGATCTGTTCATGGAATCATGAATACTGCGGGCGCTTGCAACTTTGCAATACCCGAAGTATTAATGATTCAATGAACATTCCAAAAATTGAATTCATTTCTTAAATAAATCAGTTTGATCCCAAGATTTCTAGTGAACCGGTATCAGGCATAAGGTGTAAGTTGGCATATACATCAGTCTGTGCAGCCGCACAGTCAGATCAGGCCAACGTGTACCCTTTGCTACTGTCCTATGCATGCCTCATTTTGATGCTCTAATAAATCTCAAGAAACTATAAACCTCTGTGAGTTATGCATTAACCGATAAAAACAACTACCAAAACTTCCTAAGATTTCGATTTATGAAGATGCTCTTTTATTTAAATGATCACCAGCTGTCGGCTTAACCACTATATATGGGGACATTGACCAGGGATATAAACAATATTTCTTACCTTAACTTCCTCAAAGCGTATCTTACATTAATCCATTATCTTTTCGACATATTTATTACTCGGTATTACAAGTTTTACAAGTCAAAGAGACCCTACTTGAATCTTGATTAATGTGCAGCTATCATAACAAACTCTATTTCCTCATAATTGTATACCGAGCGTTTAGTTGAGTCCCAGGCCACCAGTTAAGAGAATTTTGTCCAAATTATTTTTGTTATTTCTCAACAAAAATATATTTGGACCAGTTCATTTCATATTTAGTGAGTATGATCAGGAAATAGCAAAATCACACACCGCATGCCAACCCACGGCAACGTGAGGAAGAGTCACAGAACATTTACAGTATCATGGCATCCGTAAGACAATAAAAGCAACAACCGGCTCTCTCTTCCTCTTCAAGATGATTGTAAAACTAGAATGGAGAGAAAGTAATGTAAAACAAAACAAAGACAAAGACAGAACCCCCACGACCAATGGGAAGCACATCTAACAACATATCGACAGCAACAGAACCACCGCCTTAGAACGGGCAGTAGCCTAAGCCACCGGGGGGGGGGGGGGGGGGGCTTAAATGCATTTTACTGGTACCAAATCTTCGCTCTATATTCTGTTGTTGTTAAAACGCAAAATGTTTAGCTCGCACGGAGTCTTCTTAACTAATACAGTGTAACCCTCTATGCACTATTGGTTTTTTCCTTCTGGTTTGAAACAATAAACTTTGGATGGTCCATTGTTTAAATCAAGGTCTCACGGGTTATATTTTCCAAATAAATGATTGCATAATGATTTCATTCTGTGAGTATCGTTTTTAGCCTAGCAAACAGTGAAGACCCTTGACGAAATGCTGCGTAATGCGGAATTTCATCTTGGTCTTCACTGTTTGCCAAACTACATGTATGCATTTATGAGTCACTAGTATACAAAGGGAAAAACGTACATGCGCATGACACTAGAGGCCTAGGAGTTAGCTGTGAGTATAAGATTGATAGATAAAAATTGAAATCTTTGTGGTTGAACCTAATTATATTGAAAGAGTTACAAGGACGGACTAGAAGTCCCTATATCTCAGGTTGCCCTGTGTGCATTCTGATATCAACAGCATTCATCGTGTGCAGATAAGCTGATTTAACATCAAATAATCTTGAATGTGAAAAGGCCGGGTTCCATGGTTGAAATAGCTCTAGAAGCAGAGACATTTTCTGATGTCCACCGCTTTAAATAGCATAATAACTAACTCGATTGTGGCATTCTTTAACCGTTCCTTTGTAGACTGGAGACCTAGATGATTACTGTTGTTGCTACTGCTGTTTTTTTTTCTTTGTTTCGTTGCATGCTGACGACGCCTGTCTAAACCCTATACTCTGTTTGTCGTTGTGTAACAGTGGATTACCATTATTGTCAAGTAATTATTATACTCAAAAAGCCGCTAAAACATTTAGCTAGAAAAACAAATGAGTGAAAAATTAAAACTTTGTTTTCAGAGAAAAAAGATGTCCCGCCTTATCCAAATCATTGAACGATGAATTCGTCCAGCAACCCGGGAGATACGGTGTACAAAAGCGACTTAAATCTGGCAGTGACTTTGGAAACTAGGCCGGTCAAGGTAACCAAAACGTAATCAAGTGCTCATTTTGCACCCGTGCTATATCCAGGTAAATTATGTGAAAATCTGTCCGCTGATTATTGGGATAACACATATGAAATCGCATTGCCGACGCTGACACCGAATCCAACAGGATACTCCCCAATACTTCGACTCTCCCCTTCGGTTGGTAACATGATGCAAGGGAGTAGCCAGAGGCTTATCATGTTGAAGCCCACCAAAACAAATCGGAGAATTAAACTGACCTAGTTACTTGTTTTTTCAGATAGCGAATAACAAAGTGTGCGCTTAAAAAGGAGTTATGAGCATTTCCACTAAAATATATCGACAGGCCAAAATGATGCTCGGCAAACCATCGTCACCGTTTTGCATACCAGTGGCTGGACAATATTAAAATAAATTAGTATACAAAAGTTGTCCACAACAGGCTGGACTGATGCTCAGCAAACCCTTGCCCATCAAAAAAGGTGGTTACGCATGCTAGTGGTAAGGGAATGTTGACATGCATATGTAAACAAAATTTGATCAAAATATACCATGTGTTTCAAGAGTTATGAGTATTTTCACTCACTGACCACGGACGGACGGACGCACATAGTGATTAGGGTCGTGCAATTACGTCCCGTATATCAAGATCGGTAAATATTTCGAAATTATGAGTTCACAAGTCAGAAGTTTTGAGTGAGGGGACACGTAATTTCTGCCAACAACAAAATTAGGGCACTTCCTTGACGCGTTCATTCATATGACAGTGGTTAATAGTATGGTTTGTGGTGTCCTTAATCGTGTTCTTAAACCAGCGCATGGGATTTCGGTATTTTTCGCATTGTGCAAAAGTCTCCAGTAAGCAACCGTGGTGACGTATCCAGAGGAGCTAGCGGTCTGAATTTTGATCTGAGCCTTCATCTACACCCGTACTTTGTGTATTGGAGCGGCAAAGGCTCCAGCAAGACTGCGCTGATGCGCAGGCTTGTTTGCTCGTCGATGCGATAAGTACTTAAATCTCGCGGGCTGACCTATTTGTACTTAACTACCTGTAATCAAACATAATAGTAAAATGCTTTCTTGTGTACGACAACGGGAGGTGCATGTTTCGTACATCTCTAAGTCAATTCGGCCATGTGCCAAATATCGTATAAAGAATTCTGGAATCGTAAACAATTCACCCATAAAGAAAAGTCAGTGTTAAAAAACTTATTGGTGTACAGCCAAATGAAATTTAAAACATGAAACCTGTGCAAAATTGTGCATTTTGCACAGGTTTTATATCTTTACATTTTCTGCAAATATTTAAGAAAATGGAACTATCCCAATCAATCTAAGGGGATATACTATAGTTTGAAAATGTAGCTTGACCCTTATCACCATTATGGATTCATAGGTCCAGATAAGCAAAGTTTTAGCGTAAAACTGCTTCTATATTCTCACCCATCAGTTTGGACTTTTCTTTTGGGTGCCCAAAAAAAACCGTCTGATTGAGACGGTTCTTTTGGTTGAGAAATTAAGAAAACTAGTTCTCAAATACTCACTCTTATCTGGAGGCCTGTTAGGATTTCCATTCATACTTGTAAAATATTTTATATGATTTCTGATTTATGCATCTTATACAGATTATTTCTACCATGTACTACCAAAACTGTATCACTGGTTTATGACAGCACGGCAGATTCATAATCAGATTTTGTGGATATAAGACATGGAGATATAGGTGTATGCCAAATCGAAAATCAGCGTCGAATCAAAATATTACATGCTATCAGGGATACGCTAGATCAACGATTGAGTGTCCTTGATAGAATTAAGCGCTTTCAGCTTACGCCTTCATCAGAGTTTCAAGACTTATGTCGAATAGCGTCAGAGATGTGGCATTTAACTATCATTCCATTCACATTTTGGAACAAATAAATTGAATTTGATATACTAGGCAACATCTTTAGTGCTGGCAGAGTTGTGGATCCCAAGCAACGGCTCTAAAACGCATGCAAGTCTAAATAGTGTGTCCTCATTTATGGGCCAGTGGCAGCAGCTTATGTTTTAAGCTTCCAAGTTTCACCATTAAACAATGCAAGGTTATTGACAGACCAACATCAGCTGGATTCAATGTCCGATCAAAGTTCATAGCGCTTGAACTGAAAAGCAGTAGGATTAATTTCAATGCTGTGGCCGACATGACATGTTGGCACTAATCATTGACCCCTGTATTTCACAAGTTAAATATCGTAGGAAATGGTCAAAACCAGGACTCGATGTTATAAAACATTTTACATGCTCAACTCAACTTAGCACAAAATATATCCAGCTCATAAATGCCTAAATGCCAACATTTGCTGGCATTTTAACAATAAGACAAAAATTAATTTTTGAAACATTTTAGCTTTTAAGAGCAGTTGAAATTTAATGCTCGGTTGAGTTGAGCATGATAAATGTTGTATAGCCCCGGCGCCAGATAAACACAACGACGTCGTAGCATGTTTTATGGAGATAGGACCTTGTACATTATCTCAAAGGCTAAGGGAAGGTATGACTTGCATACATGTTATTCTCCCAAAAAGATAATTGTCACAAAAACAATAATCAATTAATCAGGATATATATGACGTCAATGAGGCGAATTAGTTCAAAACAAAAATAATTCATCTCATGAGAAAAAGTAACTTATTTTTTCTCTATATGAACATTTGATAATGCATCTTCATCGCCAAGGGAATTATGACACAATTCAGAAATTACGTCGTTTATTCAGGATCGATTATGTCCCAAATCCCAAGCCAGCCTTTGTGTTTGATTGTAGGTAGCATCATCAATTCCCAGCCAGCACACAGGGTCGGGCCACCATCGGCCCGTCAGCGAAACGCCATTCGAATAGCGTTTCGCTAGAGGGCCGCTGGTGGCCCGATTTTAGATGTTTAACGGTAAACAGATGAAGATGTTAACGCAATAACGTGGCTAAGCCCTAGTTTAGAAAACTCTATCACAACTATACCTACGGTCTATTATATATAGTTAATTATACTTTTCTACTTCATTGGCATTTAAAATGATGATTTATTAAATTTTGAGTATAAATCTAAATCCAATGACGAAAGCTTTGTACATCTACAAAATGTACTTTACGACATAAAACCGTGAGTGACTGGTGTATGCGTCATTTATCTGTTTTGTTAGTTATTCGGAAAAAAATATTTTTAACATAAAATAAGGAGGGTTTTACAAAACTGGGTTTAATTAGTTTAGTGCAAGAATGTGGCAAGTCCTTTAAACTTTGGCTTTATAGCTCCGTTCTTGCACTAAACCATTTTCAAAATAAATATCGTCTGAATCGTTTGAAGGAATTTGACTGTATTTCATATAAGAGAATAACACACCAGAAGAAATTATTTGAAAAGAAAAGTTCCAACCATGTTTCATTGCTCGCAAAAAATGTTCAAAATTTATAAAATTGTGACTTGGCCATATTATTGCACTAACGCCCACTAACACCTACAGTTGTCTAAGACGCGGCCTAATAATGGAAATGTGTTACACGATGTTTATATGCATGCGCTGATCCAGAGGGTCCGGACCCCCTCCCCCACCCCTGGAAAATCACAAACCTGTAGGGCAATATTGGTCCGGATCCCCTTTAAAATCACAAAAGCTACCAAGCAAGCATTCAATGTTGGGCCATTATCGGCCTGCCAGCGAAACGCCATTTAAATGGCGTTTCGCTGGCGGGCCGATGTTGGCCAGCTTTTAGTGGTATTTGGATCCTCTCTTCCCTCATCAACTAAAATAAATAGTTTGACCCCTTTGACAAGACTTTCTGGATCAGCGCATGATACGCAGGTAAGTCTAACATAGGTTTCGAACACACACCGTACTAGTTAATGGAAATGCCTCCAGCAAGGTGTCTGTGCGTACTTTGTACATTTTAGAAGAAATAAACAAAAAAAGGATATTAAGGCACGTGTGAAAATGAGTATTGGTGATACGTCATCTACGTTAACCACACAATAACTCAAAAACGTAACTTCACGAGAAAACACATTTTTAACATTTCAAGATTTAGAGGATTTAATATAAATATGGTAAATGGGATTTGTGTCCTTTGGTCCTTTAAAGAAAAACGCTATATATTCTCACTAATCTATTCCTCTATTAATCATATGTTCACGCACATGTAATGCAAACTTGTTTTACAATATATGTTCTTGCTCTCAGGTGTCACTAAACCCCTGGGGTACCTAATCATGGTGATGCATTTCTGATCTGTAATATGATGTAAATCTTTAAAGTAGAGCATTGTACAATGCACCTCTGCACGCATTTGCTTGCATTTGTTGTGATTTAAAGGTACACTTAATTTTTTTCAGAGCTAAGACCTCACTTAAAACGATTTGAGCCGTGACATGAGATTTCCAACAATGTGGCATTTCGACAAGTGTAGATTCAGACGAGCCTCTGCAGCCTCCTTTTAAACTTAGAAACTCCAAATGGTGTCAGTCGGTAGCTTAATAATCATAGAATACTCAACCGATTAGCAAAGGCTCTGATCAGACTGCGCGTATGCGCAGGCTGATCTGAGGCTTTGCTGGTCGCACATACCAAATTGTTGGAAATCTCATGCACTGGCTCATTTAGGCTTAGTCAGTCAGGCATCATGGACATTACCTCTATAAGTTGAAATATATATCACTAGAAGATGCTACATTATAAAAGCTAGCCTTTTCAACAATAATTTCAAAGTAAGGCTACAGAAAGTTACTTGTTTAGGTTATAGGCCAAGTTGAAATTTGCAATCTCAATATATAACTGATTCACGTTAAAAAGTAGGTTATTTACTGATCTCAATGGCATTGCGTACGAATTTCTAGACGATGCGTACAGAATTGTAATACATGAGTTACATGTATGTAATAGGCCCTTCAGCTAAAATTGCCGATATGACCATGAAAATGACGATGACTTTAGGATACGAAGATGAAGAAAGACAATTTTACTCAGTATTGCAACTGCAACATACAGGCCCACGTCAAGGCACGTATTCCGCGGAATATTTGGAAACGAGTTTTACGATATGGTGTGCACATATCATGGTACGAGAAGCACAGACTCCTGACCCGCTCGCATGAACAATCAATTCTCGTTACCTCGAGTATGATAACATATGGACCAGAATAGGGTATGTATTGCATATATGCTTACAAACCTCCTTTAAGCGTGCTAGATCTCTTTATTTCAAATTGAGTCATTGCTCGAAACTAATGATGCAAAATGCACCAAAAATCTCATGTGCTGACAGTTGGTTGTATTTCCCTATTATCTATCAAAATAGTGTGTGGGTACTTATAAGGACCGTCCACTGAAACTCATTTTCGAACCTTTGGTAAGGAGAATTACTCAGAAATACACCTCTAATCTGAATCATATTTCTTTCGGAGCCACAGTCAGCCGAGTTGGGCTCACTGTAATTAATTTCTTCCTCGTTTCATCATATCAATTTGTTAAAAGAAGAGACGAAATCTTTTCGCCTGACAAGCATCCCATTAAATCGGTTGTTTTATGTTCATCTTGTTAACAGTTGTCAGTGGAGTATAAAACAAGAGAACGATGCGTTTTCATCATAATTAGTTTGACGCTTGTCCTATCACTAACGACAACAACCTGCTTTAATCAGAAATGTTTATGTAAAAACAATTTGACACTAGCGAGAATTCGACAGCTGCATCAGTAATACATTAGTATGACATTGGGATATTAAAGTCTCAGAAATTGTGTATGACATAAACGTATATAAGAACTGAATAAATGGTGTTAAAATAGCTAAACGCAATCATGTGCTCGTATCTATTCATATTTTAATCACATTTACAACATGAAGAAAGCATGCTCTTAACACATTGACAAGACTAGAATATCAGGAACTATCAGGAAAGGACTTCTAAAGAGCATGAAAATGCTACAGTTTTCAATTTAAAAGTGCCAGAAACGCTTTAAGCATAACAATGCACGTGTTAGTGGACACGGAGAAATGTTTGAGTGTGAGCTTTATGCTCATTCTCTTCGTGTTGACTGATTGCCATATCATATTTCGAGGAAACTTGTATGCGTCCATTTTGAAACGTAGCAAAAGACACACGCAACTGAGTAGCTCACAGCTTTGTCAAGCTTTCGGCTGTGTAAATGGAGAATGTGTGGCCTCGGAAATGAAAAACTTTAGAATTGTGTGTTCGTGCTTCACGGGCTATGAAGGGAAGCTATGTGATCGGTTGGCATGCCCATATGATTGTGGTAAACATGGCACATGTGTAAAAGAAGAAGAAATGATGTATTGTCAGTGCGACCAAGGATACTATGGGGTAAACTGCAATTCCACAGAGCTTTCGAGTCACATCGATTCAGAAACAAGCCACAGGAAATTGACACTTGAATCAAATATCATGCCACTGAACTCGTTTGTAAACATTCCAAAATCTGTGAGACCAAAGACTAAGGTGTTCAACAGCAAAACTCGAAAACGATGGTTTTCGCATAAATTTATCCCACATTGGAAAGACTTTCATTCCCATGCGGAAATAGACAAAAGCGTAGCGCCTGATGTATGTGCTCCTGGGTTTAAGTGCTATCATGGACGCTGTGATAGGGAATCCATGTCTTACGGAATATTCAAGTGCCTTTGTCAGGAAAATTACTCAGGGCTATTTTGTGAGAAGAAATGTACTTTAAAGTGCAAAAATGATGGTTATTGTACTGTGTTAGATGATGGTCATCAATACTGTATCTGTCCATTTGACTTTACGGGTCACTACTGTGAAAAGCGTGCAAAGAAAAGATATAACAACACATTTTAAAATACAATGATCCCTAATCCGTTTTGACATTATAAATTTGAGCAGCGACATGAGATTTCCAACAATGTGGTATTGCGACCAACAAAGGCTCAGAACAGCCAGTGCATACGCGCAGAATAATCAGAGCCTTTGCAAGTCGCTTAAATATTCTTTGAATGTTAAGCTACTGACTGAACATCATTTGGAGTTTCAAAGTTAAGTAGGCTGCACAGGCTCGTCTTCAGGACTCTACACTTGTCAAAATGCCATATTGTTGGAAATCACATTTCGCAGCTCAATTATAAATTATTGTGTGTACCACGATGGGATGCCGAGAAGCATAGCATCTTACATGTTCTTGACCATTTGCCAAGTTAGTCAAATATAAAGCAAACTCTCCTTAACTCGAATCTTGATAGCTCAAAGAACCTGTTTAACCATTTACCTAAAAGAGACACCCTTTAACATGGTTGCAAACAGAGCAGACCCAGATCAGGCAGCTCTTGTATGAGTCAGGCACTAGTCTCTTATCAGGGTCTACTCTGTTTGCTTATGGAAATATGATATATCTGATCCTACACTAGTAGATCTGATAAGTAATTTCTTTGTTCTATGTACCTACATGAAAGATTTTTTATAGTGGGTGGAGCTTAGCATAAATATTCATGAAAGAAAGGGTTAAGCCGAAGTTACTGTACCGTACACACATGCTCTTTAAAACGCATATTGCCATCTATTTGGGTTGAGACTACATAAACTTTTGGGGCCCAAAATTACAAAGCCTCCTTAAAGTTAAGTACTACCTTAGCTAAGTATTGATCTTAAGGATACGAAAAATATCCTTTAGAACTTCTTAAAATCAAAATTGTTTCATGTATCCATAGATCACAATGACGTCTTTAATCATATGTACTGCACCGAGCCTGGCAATAATAAACATTAAAAGTTGCACATGAATTACAGACCTGGCCCCGAGGTTTGCTCAACTCAGCTGAGCACAAAATTTATCCTGCTCATAAATGTTAAAATGCCAACAATTGTTGGCATTTTAACATTTATTAGCATGATAAATACAACACATGAGAGGCTTAAAGTAAGAAACATCTTCATTTGTTGGTATTTTAGTTTTTATGACCAGCTGAAATTTCGTGCTCAGTTGGGTTGAGCATGAAAAAGTTTTAAAACCTCGGGGCCTATTCCATTTCACTCTAACTACAGATGGTGCTACAAAAAAAATCTAGTCTTTTGGACTTCAAGTTAAGGAGAGTCGACTTTACATTACTTGCAAACCATTGGTAAATAGGGAGCGACCATATGATTTTCATGTGCGGTAAGATGTTTTCGAGATGATATACATGTATTTTTAATGCAGCAGCTGGCTTTTCCATTCGCTTAAAATGTAAAGCTTTGAAAAGCGCTTAAACCTGTCCTGGATATTTACTTGGCAGACTTAAAGGGCCTTGAGTTGTTTTAATAACGATCCCTACCCCCTCCCCATAAGAATTAAATGGTCGCTGGTCCCTAATTGTTGATACAAATTTGCATTATGTAATGTTATTGTAAATTGACATAAGCAATGCCAAAGATGATCTAAGAAATCCAATGATAGTGCCATATTTAACTTCTCTTCATTATGCAATGTAAAAATATAATTGGGCCTCGCCACGACAAAGCCTGTCTTCGGGGTTTCCGACAAAGCGAGACTCAAACCAGTCTCCTCAGCTACAGAGACTAGCTAGAAAAATGAAGCTTCGCTCGTAGCAAGTCTAGATATGATACTTTCCAATAAGCGACTATCAAAGGCGCTGATCAGACTGCGCGGATGCGAAGGCTGGTCTGCGCCTTTGCTGTTCGCCAACCCCCGAGGACAGGTTTTCTCGCGTCGAGGCCCAATTGTAACTTTACACAAAATAACGTGGCAGCTGAACTGGCAACATTCAGCTGTTTTAAAACTATGTTTTGTTCGATTGTACTGATTCTATAAAAACAACATCAATTACAGATAGAAATGTTTAATATTTATCACTCAAGAAATGGTGGCCTAAAGTTGTTTTAGTAGGAAAGTTAAGTGTAAGTTTACACCAAAAGGAGTGGCAGCTCAGCTGCCACTCTTTTTGGTGTTAACTAACACACATTTTACATTGCGAAACTTCGTATTAAGTCCGTTCGACGTTGTAAATCTTATGTGGTAGTAGTTTCACTGATTCGACTTATGTTGTTTTACTTTTTTGAGCCTTGATAGCAAACAGAATGGACCCATATCAGACTGTCCATACACTCGTGGAGCAGTCTGACCTGGGTGAAAACGGCACGCTTGCAATTTTTTGAAGTCATTTGCTAAAAATGTTAGGTTAGTGCAATTCGGACAGAATGTCGTTCTTGTCATCTCATTATCTGAGCCCTTATGTGCTGCTTGTTATCAAAATTGCATGCATACATATGAAAATAAATTTATAATAATGTGTTTAAAAGTTTTTGTTTTTATGTGATATATAAGGTGGATTTGTCCCACCAGGGTCGCAGTTCCGATCTTCTGCTCTCCAACTCTGCCACGTGAGACTTATATAGACGTCGTGACCTTAATTGTTGACGAACCCAACTTTTTACTTCCGCCTTCATCTGAGGCAATTAACATGAAGGCAGTACTCCCCCGCCTCCCATGTGTACATCGCCATGTTTATAGCCACATTAAAGTCAACTTGCGTTCATTATATTATTTGTCAATCACATGTAATGATCCACACTGGATTGTCAAAATCAGAAAAAAGTCAACATAGCTTCAAAATGATTATCATTATTGGAAGTAAGAAAGAGGGCAAGGTCAGGAATCGATACCAATGGGAAAATGACAACGTCACAATTAGACATCATAAACGAGAGCCAAGAGGTCACCCCTTTCCCAGCAGGTGACCACAAGGCAACAACAAACAGACGTACATGAAAGCATAACAAAACAAGACAGAAATAGCATAAATGAAATCCATATGGAAGCCAGAACGAGGTTATCCTTTTTTGAAAACACTGTAGATCGAGGTCAACTGGCTTCTGGCGAAGCCATCTGCTCAGAATCCACCGTTTTTCTCTGATTGAAAAATCATTGCTTTTATAAATTGGAATGCTGCAGGATAACAAATGGAGATCACAGTATGATTTCAGCATGACAATGGTTAATTTAGAAACATTTGTGAAGCTTTTGATTCTTGTATCTATAGTTTGTTTAAGTTTAACTTATTGCGTGGTTTGTGTGTATTTACGGGAAGATAATCCTCGAGCTTTCCCGTACATATGCAAAACCATACAATAATTGCCCTTATTGCACCAGCGTAAATGTATGCATGTGCGCTTTGTGCATTGTGAAATATTTGATGTAAAACATTGCAATATCACTCAAAGGTGCAATAATAACTTTTGTCTTGCTGACTTAATTACTCTAATGAAGAGGAAATGTCAAAACATAGATACTTGGCAAGAAGTTAATGATATTGATAGGTTTGTTAAGTAAGCTTAGCAGTCATTTTTTTTCCTATAGTTCATACTCTCGATTACCAAACGAATAAGTTATACTATATAAACTGTTATGAATAAATATATTAACCATACAATTTAGAGCGGGGAACATCTTCATCAAACTGCCGGTTGAGCTTTCGGGTGCTCCTGGACCAAAAACCACAAAACCATAAACCCATCCGGCCAGTACTGGTTATAGCCAAGGAACACGGCCACAAACATTATCTTCATCAAAAAGGTAATAAACAATTTCGAAATTAAAACCAATCTCCTGTATTTAAATTTTGGGTGGAACTACATGCATTCCATTTGATATGAACAAGTCCAAATCAGAAAAGGTTCTTCAGGGTCAAAACAGTTTGCTTTATTTAATAATATTATTGATTCTGAATATGAGGCGATCGACGAACGTGGATCAAAAATTGCCAGAAACAGTGTTTTCGATTGCCATTTGTCGCGACAAATGGCAATCGAAACTCTGTTTATAAATATTTTTTATCTATTTTCGTCGAAAGTATTAACGTTTTCGATTGCCGCCTATCAAGCGTGGTAAAAAAAAAAATATTTAAAGCAAGTGCGTATGAGTAGGAAATGCCACAATCACAAACCACAGACCTAATCAAGATACACACACTGACACCCACACAACAGCAAGAACACAATTGAAGTAAAGCCGTCAGCTCTCTCATTGGCAGATCCAGAGGGTGGACAGGGGTCCAGACCCACCCACCCTTGAAAAATCACAAAAATATAGGGTTTCTTAGAAATACTGGTCCGGATCCCTTGAAAACTCACAAAGCTTACCATTCAATGTTGGTCCATCATCGGCCCACCAGCGAAACACCATTTAAATGGCGTTTCGCTGGCGGACCGATGATGGCCCATTCATAGTGATATTTGGGTCCTCTATCCTCTCATCAACTAAAGAAAAACAAAAAAAAAACGAACTATCAAATTTGGACCCCTCTCACAAAACTTTCTGGATACGCACATGTATCTCTTCCTTAACAAGATGATTGCAAAATAAGAAGGGACACTAAAAACTGAACCACAAAACAAGGACCAAACACAACCCAATACAAGAACAGCAACAACAATAAATAAACGGCATCGCCATGCGAGGATTCAGACAATTCCGTTAGGGGTGTCCTGACAACGTCCCCCTCCACCCGTCACACAGAGCGCCATACGTACCAGAATTTCCAAGGAAGCCGATATCCACTTGTGAGTTTCCAGGGAGCGGGGAGGGGGTCCGGATCCCAACTTTTTTTCAAGATCGGACCAGGAAAAGACACAATAAAAGATTACAGAACAACCTATGACATCAAGATCCATGCTCGGATCCAGAAAATGTTGTCAGGGGGTCTCCAAGGTTTAGACGGGGTTTCTTGTTGTATTTCCCCTTTTTTTCTCTAGTCATCATATTTACAGAGGGGTGAGTGGATCCGTATCAATATTTTATGCGGACCACCATCAGCCCACCCGCAAGACGCCATTCCAATGGCGTTTCACTGGCGGGCCAATGATGGCGTGATTTACCAGGAGGGGTCCGGACCCTCTGCCACATCTACTAGGGCTTACCTATATTTTATTTGCCACATCTACTGAGGGCTTACCTAAAATTTATTTGCCCCATCTACTAAACATACCTATAATTTATTTGTCACATCTACTGAGGGCTTGCCTATATTATACCCGCTTTTTTCTTTAGAAAAGGGGTATATTTATTTCGTGCCAAAGTCGGTCCGTCGTCCGTCCGTCACGTTTCTTGTAAATGTATCTCCTCCTAAACCGTTAGACGTAACAACTTCAAACTTTGTAGCTGAATAGGTCACATGATGTACAGGGTACTGGGCAACATTTCATGTGACCTTCAAGAGCAAGGTCAAAGGTCAAATAATGTCTTTTCTTGTAAATGTATCTCCTCCTAAACCGTTAGACGTAGCTGCTTCAAACTTTGTAGCTGAATAGGTCAATTGATATAGAGGGTACTGGGCAACATTTTAAGTGTAACCTTGAAGGTCAAAGGTCAAATAATGTATTTTCTTGTAGATGTATCTCCTCCTCAATCGTTAGACATAGCAACTTCAAACTTTGTAGCTGAATAGGTCACATAATGTAGAGGTACCGGGTAACATTTCGTGTGACCTTGACCCCAAGTTTAAGGTCACAGGTCAAACAATGTATTTTTTTTGTAAATGAACCTTCTCCTAAGCCGTTGGACGTAGGAACATCAAACTTTGAAGCTGAATAGGTCACATGATGTAATGGGTGCTGGGTAACATTTCGTGTGACCTTGACCCAAAGGTCAAGAATGAATTCTCTTGTCAATGCATCTCCTCCTAAACCTTTTGACGTAGTAACTTCAAACTCTGTAGGTGCATAGGCCACATGATATAGAGGATACTGGGCAACATTTTATGTGACCTTGACCCCAAGTTCAAGGTCATATAATGTATTTTCTTGTAAATGTATCTTCTCCTTAACCGTGGGATATAGGAAATCAAAATTTGCTGTTGCATAGGTCTCATGATGTCGAGGGTACTAGGCAACATTTTGTGTGACCTTGATCCCAAGGCCAAGGTCAAATGATGTAATTTCTTGTAAATGCATCTCTTAAACCGTTGGTCGTAGCAACCTCAAACTTTGCAGGTACATAGGGAACATGATGTAGAGGGCAATGCTTCATAGGTCACATGATGTCGAGGGTACTGGGCAACTTTTTGTGTGACCTTTACCCGAAGGTTAAGGTCAAATGATGTATTTTCTTGTTAATGTATTTCCTCCTAAACCGTTAAACATAGCAACTTCAAACTTTGCAGGTGCATAGGTCAAATGATGTAGAGGACACTGGGCAACGATTGTGTTTGTTCTTGACCTAAGGTTTAGGTCAAAGGTGAAATAATGTACTTTCTTGTAAATGCATCTCCTCCTAAACCGTTGGACGTAGCAACTTCAAATTTTACAGATGCTTTGGCTAAATCAAAAGCAAGTATTTGCGATGGTGTACCATTGCCCGAAGTCTAGTTCTATTTGTCACATTTGCTGAGGGCTTACATATATATTTGCCACATCTACTTAGCTTACCTATATTTTATTTGCCACATCTACTTAGCTTACCTATATTCTATTTGCCACATCTACTGTGGGCTTACCTATATTTTATTTGCCACGTCTACTGAAGGCTTACCTATATTTTAATTACCACGTCTACTGAGCGCTTGCCTATACTTTATTTGCCACGTCTACTGAGGGCTTACCTATATTTTATTTGCAACGTCTACTGAGGGCTTACCTATGTTTTATTTGCCACGTCTGCTGATGGCTTACCTATATTTTATTTGCCACATCTACTGAGGGCTTACCTATATTTTATTTGCCACGTCTACTGAGGGCTTACCTATATTTATTTGCACGTCTACTGAGGGCTTACCTATAATGTATTTCTTACATCAACTGAGGGCTTACCTATATTTTATTTGCCACGTCTACTGAGGGCTTACCTATATTTTATTTGCTACAGCTACTGAGGGCTTACCTATAATATATTTGCTACAGCTACTGAGGGCTTACATATATTTTATTTGCCACGGCTGCTGAGGGCTTACTCATATTATATTTACCATGTCTACTGGGGCTTACCTATATATGTATTATATTTGCCACATCTACTGGTGCGTACCTGTATTTTGTTTACCATGTCTACTGGGGCTTACATATATAAAGGGCTTACATTTCATTTGCCTCATCTACTGGGGCTTACCTATATATGTATTTTATTTGCCATATCTACTGAGGGCTAACCTATATTTTACTTCCCACATCTACTGAGGGCTTACCATTCATTCTACGTTAACTTGGCCAATTGTGAAATCAGAAAAGTTGAAAATCGAATACTCTAGATTTACTATATGAAGTTTGTATCTGATAAAATAACGTTTTAATATACGGAAACAAACTTCAGTGTACCCAAATAAAGCTTTTTTGAAAGAAAAATATTGACGTAAACAGGTGTGCTATCTACACAACGTAAGATACGTTACAGTATATATAATGATAAAATACTCAGTGTAGTTAAATATTAGAGAATGCAAACTATGTGTATTAAATACCCTCAGGAATAATGTATAGCTATATAATAAGTGTTTAAGAATAGTGGTCTTCATCATGTGGTACTGCGCATGAAGATTCAATGTCAAATTGAAGAAAATATTTTTTATTAACATTATCTTTTATTTTAATCGATAAAAAATCAAATATTCCTTTTAACACATGACATTTTTGTATAATTTCTAAGTTGCAATGTTATATGATTATATCAATTTGGTTTCATACACACTATGTTTTCTATATAACCACAATAAGCATTCTGAAAAACAGACCGATTTGTAACGTATCTTACACATGTGAAATCTCATCTGTTTATACAATGTACACCCACTTTATGACATACCCTGAATCATCCTGTTTGATTAAATTGACTAGTAGTGAGTCTAGTACAATAACTAATGAGAAATGTTAACCTATATATATTAAAATAATCAATTCGAAACCAGCAGAGCACACAATACAGATAGGGTACATAAGTGCAGGGTAAAAGCTGTGTTTATAGAAAATGATGTAAAATATTATCAGTTATCCTCGTGAATCAGAACAAACACAAACTAATTCATAAACAATTATTAAACTATCCAAAGTCAAACAATTAAACCAATCATTCCAACGGTCATTCCAGCAAGTGTCTACAAAGGGGTTGTAACGTGTCTTATGCTTTTGGCTAAAATGTCACTTTGATTATTTCAATATCAGATTTTGATACCCCAAACTGACGCTGACGCTTTCCAGTTGCAACATGTTTGACAACGCTACACATATCTTCACCATGAGTCGCAAATTAAGGACATTATCTAATCAGACGTTGGAATACATTTACAGGTACATTTAAATAGCCTATTTTACACTCTTAAAATACTAACATGAAATACAAAAGATTCATATGAAGAACTTGGGTTATTTTCATTTCACTGGCAAGGAAATATTGTGACAAAAGACAACATCACTTTTAACCAGCCATGACATCTTTTGCGTCAATATTTTCTTAAGTTGTGACTTCAGATGACAGGAAGCGCTGATTTCATAAGATACGTTACAAAAACATAAGATACGTTATGCAAAATAATCTGAACTCAAAGAGCCCAGTATACTATTTCTTGAAATAAAATATCCACATGTGCTGTTAATTCAATTTTATAACAAAATATGACTGATTAATTCTTGCTATGACAAAATATTTCATTTTTGTTTTCAATAAGATACGTGACTTTTCATAAGATACGTTACACAGAAAGGATCTGTTGTAGGCACTGTTTTCTTTTTTCAAATTGACCAAAAGGTCATTTGTTTGGCTAATTGTTTTTTAGAATTTCATATTTCAAATAGTTTCAAATGCTTCAAATTGTACAGGATAATATTTTCAGTGATATTGTACCTTTGTGTCTCAAAGATCTGTGATTTTGTAAAATTCACAAGTTCCAAATTGTCCCGCTGCATAACCTTAAGCTATGAGTACAAAATAGTGCCCAGTGCTTCCGCTGACAATATAAATAACATACCACATGTGAATACAGGGGTGCACTTGATTTATCAGCAAAGAGATGCAGTCTTCTAATTGAGCGTCACGTATCTTATTTTAACGTATCTTATTCCAATAAAATGTTTAAGTCAATTTTAGCCAGATTTAACTAGTATTCCACAAATGCTTTAATACTTTCCATTTAGTAAACATTCGGCAGTATTGTGCGGGCAAGAGTTAGGGTAAAGCTTTTTAATAGACTGAAGTGCACTCGAAAAACACTGTCACGTATCTTACCAAAAAATTTGGTGCTTTTGTATCCTGGATGAAACCTTTGTATTTGTTTTTATTAAGATAAATCACAGCACGGTTTTGTGGTTTAAATCTTTTATACTGATATATTAGCATCTAAAATATTCAGTTGCATATTAAAAATAAACAGAATTTTGAAATGCTAAGACCCAGAAAAAGACTGTAACGTATCTTACTTTAAAAATAGGGACAAGTAATTATAATTTTTCATCAAAATTTCTATATCTAAAACAGGTAAAGAGTATCGACAGTCAATTTAATCGTATCTTAGGTTTACACAAAAAAACTTTGTTTTGATATAATACATGTAAGTGGGCCTATAAAATAACAACTTTTGAAGAACGTAAGCCAGGGACACGAGAATTTGGTAGATTTAGAAGCATTGTCTATTCAAAAATTACATTTTCCTATTCATAATCTAAACTTTTTTATGTAAAAAACCTCACGCAGGTATTAGATGAGTTATACAAAACCCAATGCCTTAACATATCATGCAATAAGAACATTTTACAAGCGAGGGACAGTGTATTTTCATAATTTAACCATTTAACGTAGAATGAATGTTAAACATTAGTTTATTTACCATATCTACTGAGGGCTTATCTATATTGTATTTACCACATCTACTGAGGGCGTACATATATTCTATTTGTCACATCTACGGACAGCGTGAGGCCTGACATGTATTGTATTTGCCACATCTTCTGAGGGCTTACATATATTTTAATTCCATCATCTACTGACAGTGTGAGGGCTGACATACCTTTTGTTTGCCACATCTACTGAGGGCTTACATATATTTCATGTGTCACATATACTGTTGTTTATCTTGTATAGAGGCTTCCTAAGATGAACAAAATATATACATAAGGTAAGTTCCTTACATACATATCTACCTTTTTTTCCGCTAGAAGCGGCATTTGTCGTCTGCTGATAACCTGATAAGCCTACATGCTACAAAAATACTTACTGCAGTGAGCCACTTTTGTTACGCACAACTTTTTCAGGGCCCACATGTTTTGACAAAAATGCTGGAATCGAACATTCTCTAGGATAATGTACTTATTGATATGTTATCTGTTTGATGACATCGAAAAAATATCGGAATCACTCATGGGTATCATTATGCTACGTCAAAGGCAATTTTGACAAAAGAATGCACGTGCAATCTGAACGTCTATATTTTCTATTTGCGTTTTGTGATAGGCATTATCGGTGGTGATCGTTGTGCCGGAAAAACACCTAAAACAATTGTTTTATTTAACTAAAACCCCTTTTATGGTCGTTGAATTTAGTAACACCGTTACGTTTTGAAGAAACGCTCGTTTAGACATCATATTAACGTCAGTTACAATAATCAAACAGGTTTTCCTTCGCAAATCGGTTTGTTATGAGTCACTTGTTGACATAGAAGTATCCAAACCCTAATGCATCTTACCATTGACACGTCTTATAGCCTTGGTTGCAGTGACGTCATCACTAACGTCGACACCATGACGCCAATAAATCAATTATTGTTTTACGAAAATAAACGGCGGATATATGGTTGTTTAAAATAAAATTACAAAATAAGTGTTTTGATAACTAGTTTTCTCAGAATCATACGAAATTTTAACTTACTTTTAAAAAGTCCTGAAACCAACTTTTTTGAAACCTTGGCCAGCTGGGAACCATAAATAGCAAAACGTTTTAAACATGACGAAGTTAACAAACACATTCCAGTCTTACGTATTGCCAAGAATAAACAAGCTGTCATCTCTGGCATAGCAGAAATTCGACCCTGAAAAAAGTGCATTGTGATCTGAGTTTCATTCGAAATAATGCAATGTGAAATGGTGTTTTTAGGGTAGTGCCCTTCAGGATCCATATTCTCATTCGTTTCTGATCTGATCACAATGAAATTTCAAAGGCTAATGCTAATATAAATGAGCTTTACGCTGGTATTCTCATAATAAAAATATGATTTTTTTTCCGCGTAATTGTACATTTTATAAGTGATGCGTAACTAAAGTGGCTCACTGTATAGATAACCCAGCGTGCAAAGAGTTAAAAAGAGAAAGAGGGATGCTCTTCACATAAATTTTGCACTGCTTTAAAGAGGCTAAGTCTGCAACTATGAACCTTTTTCGAGAAAATATAATTTTCTTTTCCAATCATTCGTAAAAGTAGAATTAAGTTATGTTTCACAATGAATTTGTTCACCATAGCTGAAAACTGCATGGAAAAGTGAATTATCTTATAAAGACAGGTGTTTTTCTCTTGTTAGTAATTATTTGCGTCCCTCCAATAATTAAAGACAGTTAATATTTAGCATAAATGCTGTTGTTTTGATACTGCTAATTTGTTAAGATTTGCGAAATTGGTCAAATATATACCTGAATTTTAGTTTTTTTGCTGTGTTCTTGAAAAATAGAAACATTATTTCTAAAATTAAAAGATCAAAAGTTACAGACTGTGCAGCTTTAAGTAAAAAGGTTGGATGGGAACATGTTGCATTAGCGCAAAATATAGGTAACCTACATACTTACTGACATTTGACTATGTTTCGTGGCCGACTGACACAATACTGGCGGGTCATCATGATTGCATATTTGTTATATAATCTAATGTGAATGTGAAAAAAGGCCGAGTCATGAGAGTTTTTGTCTTCCAGCAAAAAACAATGAAAGAAAAAGACAAATGCGAATACAAGGGTGACAACCTACATAATAACAGAGATATCTTGGCCCGAGGTTATAAAACTTTTTTCATGCTCAACTCAACTGAGCACGAAATTTCAACTGCTCATAAAAACTAAAATACCGAAAAGTGAAGAAGTTTCTTGCTGTGAGTCTCTCAGATTTGGTATCTATCATGTTAATAAATGTTAAAATGCCAAAATTGTCGACATTTTAACATTTATGAACAGGATAAATTTTGTGCTTAACTGAGTTTAGCATGAAAAAAGTTTTATAACCTCGGACCAGGATCAAGTTAACAGCTGCCGTTTTGATGCGATGAAGGTAAATAAACACCCAAAATCGAAAATACAGTATTTGGATCAGCATTTACATGTAATGTGTTTGTTGGTGTCAGTAAATACACACATGGAAACATGTTAAGGATCGCCTCGGTTAATGCAAGGGTAAACTTTAGGCTAAACTTTTCCTACATTTTGAAAATGTTTTATCATTTTTTTAGTTAGTCAGAATTTGTTGTATTATATAAGGTTGCTTCTACGTGCAAATGACAATGATTCAGCGATACCTGCGGTCGACAGCGGCAATCTTGGATACAGAAAATTTGTTTCTGATTTTAGGACCTCACTGATATCTGTTGCGATATCTTTCTTTCCATAAGGTCTAATTGTCTTATTTTGCATAAGCATAAGCTTAAAGCGCGAAGTCAGTTTGACAAACTTTGACCACCATTATCGTTAGTTTTTAGACGAAGGCTTATAATTTCATTGTTGACCTAAAAAGCTGACTTGATCTCTGTATGGAAGAAAGTTCATGCCATGAAATGGTTATTTTTCTTTCGCAGAGAATAATAAGAATGTTATGTTTTTTTTTTTTGTTTTTTTTTTTTGTGTGTTTTTTTTGCACTTTTTCATGAGTTCAAAATATGATTTTCACGTTGACGCTGAAAGAATGATAGTTAAAACGCGAGAAATGTAAAGAAGTATCTGCGTCGATGGTTAAAAAAATAATATATGGCACGATACCTCTTCCGTAGGAAATAATTGCCATATTTGTAAGCTACGGTCAACTCAACTAATAGAGAAAATTCTGACCTGAGAGTTAACACAGCTGAACATAACTACTGGTTAATTTAGTGGAGGCAGAAAGATAGCATTTGCTGTGGAGCAGACACAAATTTTAGTACACCCCGAATCATGGTGCATAGTTGATGCATATGGTAGGCTGTTCCAATAGGCAACATAAAATGAAAATTATAGACTTTGCAACTATCCACTCTGTAACTTAAAATGAAATACTGTTAGTCTTTGGCTGTCATCAGGCCCACCGGGGTTTACCTGTTGGATTTCTTTTGCTCCGGTATTCAATTTCATGTAAAGTCGAGTCCTTATCTTTGCTTTATTCCCTTTTTATATCTTGATTTATATGGTTTTGGAGATGATGCATTGATAAGCGATGTGTCTTTCATGCAAACCAAACATCTATGTGTCTTGATCCACATCTGAACTAAGGGTGAGGTTGGCGCTGTGAAACAGGTTAAAGCCCTCCAGTAAAATATTTTTACTTACCGTTCCAAGGCGGTACTTCTTTTGTGGATCATTTGTGTTTTGTGTTTCTCATGCTTTCGCGTTTGTTCATTGCAGCCTTGTGGCCACCAGCTAGGAAAAGGCTGACGTCTTGGCTCTTGTTGGTGATACTTATTGTATTTTTGTTACTTTCCCATGTGGTATCCTGGTTCAGGTGTGGTACTTGATTGTATTGTTTCCTGATCTTTGCCGCCTTTCTTACTTTTAATATTGCACTGATTGTGTGGTTTTCCATATTTTATCTGCATTTAGTACGGCAATAACAAAGGGGATGCTGAATAGACTTTTCTTGTCGTCTGCTAACTTTTTTTTCAAATCTATTCTTACAAAGGGTTCTTTCAGGAACCATATTAGACTGGATCCAGATCAGGATCGACAAAATATGGAACCAAAACTTTTTGCAAAGATTGTCAGCAGATAGCAAAAGTCGGAACTTAGGCAACAAGTAAGTGAGTGAGTGAACTACCACAATCACAAACTGCAGACCAACCCACGGCACCGTGAGGAAGAGCCACAGGACATTTACAGTAACAAGACATCCGAAAGACAATAAAAGCAAAGCAACCAGCTCTCTCTTCCTGCTCAAGATGATTGCAAATCTAGAAAGGACACAAAATAATTAAAAATAAAGACCAACACAGAACCCCTACAAACAATGGGAGGTGCATAAAAAAAATAAAGCAACAACAACAACAGAACAACTGCCTTAGAACGGACAGCAGCCTAAGCTGCCGGTGGGCGTGAGATGGGGGGGGGGGCTTAAATGCGCATTACTGGCGCCAAATATTCGCCCTAGATTATGTTGTTGTTAATGCACGAAATTTGTTCACCTCGCATGAAGGCTTCTAACCTAATGCAATGGATCACCACAGAGAAATAATCTAACCAAATTAAGCATGAAATGTGAGAATTACATGAAGGACAGGAGGTATTTGACTGAATAACCAGTATTGAATAAATGTGCTTAAATACTATTAGTACATTCAGATTTGGGACTGAGAGGCAAAATACATAACATAGATATATACTGTGTATCAGTTAGCTTCACAAATTAACCCCTAAGTTTTGAATTTATTTACTGGCTTCAATGTAGTCTTGAATCATTCCAAAGAATATAGGCAATATTATATCTGAAACCTGACACCAAAGAAAAAAATCACATTTCCCTCTCAGATATAAGAAACACTCTTTCCATATTCAATCATCAGAATCTTTGAAAAGTCAGTTCTTTCAGTTCAGTTTTTTAGAGGGGAGAGAGGATCCAAACAATAACCACTATAAACGGACCATCATCGGCCCGCCATGATATCGAAACGTTTCGCAGGTGTGCCGATGATGGCTGGCTTGGTAACTTTGTGATTTTTTAGAGGATTCAGACTAGTATTGCTAAGAAACGCCGTATAACTGTGATTTTCAGGGGTCCGGACCTCCGTCACCCCAACTGGGTCCGCGCATGTATACATCACTATTATTTTGATAATTTATATGTTCTGCATTTTAAACATGCATGTAGTAAGTGAATAAGATCAGGAAATACCACAATCACAAACTGCAAACTTGTTTTTCTTTAGAATTTAAAACATTTATCTGAATAGCAGATTTAAGCTTTGCATGCTGGGTAATTTTTCACTATTGACCTTTTACAAACTCAGCTTTAATAAAACATCATTTGGGAACACCATCACTATGTTACTATATCAATTTGAAGATAAGAAAATTGACAGTTTCTCAGCTACAGAAAGAAGACATTAAAACTATGTAATCAATTGACATTCTAATATTCTGCATACTGGATGCCTTTACTACATCTGGAAGCTGTTTAACGTTAATACGGCTACCTGTGGTGTTATGTGCGTTACATGAACTTAGGTATAGTTTAAAAGCGGTAATTGTAGCTATCGTCATTTAGTTTAATAACTGCAGTGTATTTGTTTCATGTGCGTTTAGATTAGGTTTTACAAACATATACTCAATTGACGAATTCAAAAAACAAAGTTTGCTTTTCTTTCTTACATGTATTGTATCATATGAGCTCATACACAGCCCTACCCCCAGTTTTACTGAGAAGCAAAGTTTGTTGTTACTGTTTAAGTAAAGCACATGTGAAAACAATCGCAGTGTGTGGATATTTTACATTTTCTTTGACAGTATTTGTCATATATACAAGTTGTCACCAAGTTTCTACAATCAGGATACTTATTTAAGATGTCACATATATAACATTATGTAAGGCCATAGTCTGGTGTAATAGATGCTATATCAGAAAGAACCAATATGTTTCTTATGTGTACATATAAATCTCTTCCAAAACAGAAGTTATATTCATTTCTGGTTATCAAGCCCATGGACTGTTGTTGCAGATGTTATCAATGTACTTTTTTGACAGATTTCCTAATACTGTGCATATAATGCTATATATAGAGCCACAAATAGAAAAGGTAGTTTTATATTTATACAAGAAACATTTCAGAAACAAAGGGTAATTTTATTTTCAACAAGCAAATTCAGAGAATTTATGTCCCCCGCCATTATGATCTTCAGATCATGACAAAAACATCTGTAAAGTTTCAAAAGAATCGGCATAAAACTGTAGGAGGAGTTGCGCACACAAGGTACCCAGTATCCATTAACTTTGACAGTAAAAACGCCAGAAAAATGCCTAAGTTAAAATAGCAGAAAAAGTGATAAAAAATAATTTGAGGATTATATCCAAACCACATGCATATCTTCAGACCATGTCCAAAACACCTGGGAAGTTTCAAAAGAATCAATATAAAACTGTAGGAGGAGATGCGCACACAAGGTACCCACTATCCATTCACTTTGATAGTAAAAATGTCAGAAAAATGGCTAAGTTCAACTGGCGGAAAAAGTGTTAAAAAATAATCTGAGGAATATATCCAAACCACATGCATATCTTCAGACCATGTACAAAACACCTGTGAAGTTTCAAAAGAATCGATATAAAACTGTAGGAGGAGTTGCGCACACAAGGTACCCACTATCTTTTCACTTTGATAGTAAAAACGCCTAAAAATGACTAAGTTCAAATTGCGAAAAAAGTGACAAAAAATAATCTCAGGATAATATCCAAACCACATGCATATCTTCAGACCATGACTAAAACATCTGTAAAGTTTCGAAAGAATCGGCATAAAACTGTAGGAGGAGTTGCGCACACAAGGTACCTACTATATTAGGGGGACGGAAGGACGGAAGGACGGAAGGACGGAATGCCGAAAACTATGTCCCTCCGCTTTTCTTCGAAAAGGCGGGGGACAAAAAATGGCATTATTCACGTGAGTCAAATTGCATCCTATATACCCCAAAAACTAATTCAGTTGCGAAATTAGGGGTGGGTGGATATTTAGCCTTTGAAAATCACTTTAAATTTTGGACAATAAAGGACAGGTGGGTATATTCATATTGGAGATTGACTGTAATTTTTCTATGTTTTGTTGTACGTTACTTTATGTCCATTCAAGTATTGCAATCATCTTGATGGGGAAGCTGGCTGCTTTGCTTAATTTGTCTTCCTCGTTTCTCGTGATGGTTGAGCGGCTCTTCCTCGCGGTGCCGTGGGGTTGTCTGCGGTTTGTGATTGTGGTATTCCCTGATCATACTCACTTACTATTTTTGAGAAGGCCTTCGATACACCCCCTCATCAACTCTCAGTGAATGTAAGTTAAGACAAGTAATGACAAAGTGAAACCCCATAATAACCGACTAGGATGATAGGTGAGGAAATGGGGTATGAGATTCCAACCCACCAAAACGATGCAATATGATGAAGTTGACAAGGTAACGAGTCAAAAAGGTTAATGCTGTGTTTTTAATTTATGTTTCGTGTTTGTCATGCTTTCTTGTCTGTTCATTACAGCCTTGTGATCGCTTACTGGGAGAGGGCTAAACTCTTGGCTCTCTTGTATGTGATGTTTTCTTGTCTTTGTGGCATTTTCCCATATGGCGTCCTGGATCAGGTGTGGTACTTGATTGTATCGATACCTGATCTTTGCCTTCCTACTTGCTTTAAATGTAATGTCATTTTCATCATATAACATTCCCTTATCCCGGAGTGGAAGAAATCACCAATCAGTGGCGTTTCAGACTCCTACAGGTGACAGAGATACATGTATTTATTTAAAAAAAAAACAGCTTCTTTCCACAGACTATTAGGGATCGGAATTCCCTCCCTGAATAGGTAATTTCCTCTGCTGAAATTGCCTGAAAAGTTGCAGACTGAGATGTTCAATGCATATCATGATGACTTGGGGCTCCAGGGACGTACTCGTACCCTGTGTCTTATGAAAAGACGGTGGTTTTGGCCTGGCATTGATACATTTGTCAGCCGTGGAAGATGTATATGTAGACGGATGGCTGAGAATGGGTTTGCTCCCCCCCTAGGGAATTTTGCAGACATATCCTATCTTGTAGAGAATTGAAAGCCGAGTCTTTTAAGAGATGTTTGCACTCTGTGCTCCGGGGCGTTAGTCTGTAAGAGCCTGTAACATACGTTACTTAATCAAACTAAGAAAAAGTAAATTGAAAGTTTGGGCTACAAATTAAAGACATTAAAATATTTATTTTTAAAAATCATTCATATAGTCTGCATACTGGATATCTTAACTACGTATGACAGCCATTTGAACAAAATTGCGGCTTCCTAAGGTGTCATATGCGTTACATAAATCAGATAACCCATTAAAATTTGCAAGTGTGGCTAACATCATTTACATTCACAATCTCTCTGTGTGTTTTGCAAAATGTTTTTAACCATGTCTGACTAGCTTATGCAATTGGCTAACAGAAAAATTAAAGTTTGTTTCCCTAGCTTAAATATTTTTTCTGAAATAGGCAATTAAACAACCCTACCCCTACCCAGTTTTAAGGTGAAATGTTTGGTATTAAAACTAAAGTAAAAATAGTTAAAAAATATTTGCAGTTGATGAATGTGTTTCATTGTTTGGGATTTATTTGCTTATATAAAAAGACTCATAAATCTGCAAGTTTGTTGCAAAATTTTTAATATCAGAGGCTGTAACATATGTTACCTGATGTAATAAATGGGCAAGCTCATTGTCTTTACGTAAGATATGCCTAAAATGTTTTAATCTCCTCGAGGGAATTTTGCAGACATATTCCTTCTTATAGTACAACTCAAGCTGCATCGAATAAGGGATGTTTGCACTCTCTATGTTGGGGCGTTAGTCTGAAACAGCGTGTTACATGCGTTACTATATCAAGTAAAGGAAATGTAGTTTGAAAATTTGAGCTAAAATTTTTGTGAAAAAACTTGCAGCTGTTGGATATCTTACATTGTTTAGGGATTTTAAACTGGCTCCTATGATAAATACTTATAGATCTGCTAGTTGTCATCAAGTTTTAAAGATCAGAGAGCGTTACATATGTTAGCGTGATAAGTAAAATAATCAAACAGTATTTTGACATCAAGCTGAGTAAGGGCCTGCTCCATCCTAATACCCTTTGGAATTCTGCAGACAAATTACATCTTATGTATCCATTCAAGGTGCATTTAATAAGAAATGTTTGCACTCTGTAAGTCGGGGGGTTAGCCTGTAACAGCTTGTTACATATGTTACTATATCAATTTGAGAATAAGAAATTTGAATGTTTGAGCTACCAAAAGAAGACATTAAAATTATCTAATAAATTGACATTCTTATAGTCTTTATACTGGATGTCTTTACTACATATGGAAGCTGTTTAACATTAATACGGCTAACTGTGGTGTTATGTGCGTTACATGAACCTAATTATAATTTAAAAGCTATAATCGTGGCTATCGTCATGTAGTTAAACAACTACTATGACTTGGTTTCAAACCTGTTTTATTAGATTTTACAAACATATACTCAATTGATGAATAGGAAAAACCAAATTTGCTTTTCTATGTTAAATATATTGTCTTATAGGAGCTAATACACAGCCCTACTCCCAGTTTTACAGAGAAGCGAATTTTGTTATTACCGTTTAAGTAATACACATGAAAGCGATTACAGCGTGTGGATATTTTTTATTTTCTTAGTCTGTCTTACTCATATATCTACAAGATGTCATTAAGTTAAAGATCAGGACACTTAATGTGTACTTATAAGTCTTTGGTGCCAAAACACTAGAAATTATATTCATTTCTGATTATCAAGCCCAATGGCTGGTGTTACAGATGTTATCAATGACCTTTTGGACACATTTCCTAATATTGTGCATATAATGCTAAACATAGAGCCACAAATAAAAAAGATAGTTTTACATTTTTACAAGAAAATACAATAAATGAAATGGTCCAATCTATTTCTCATCGATTTAACACTCATGTTAAACGTTTGTCGTTGTCTGCTTCTGTGGTAATCATTATTATCACACGCCTCCTTGCAACTAGTAGAATCATCACACAATATTTCAATCATTTACTGTTATTCAATTTTACCACCAGTCCACTCAAAATTGATGAGCCATTATCAACTTTCCAATTTTGCCATTTATGGCTTGGAACATTCGGAAACTGATATGAATTCCTAATAGTTGGCTCTTTGAGTGTATGTTTCAAGTGATACTCTGCAAGTAGGAGAAAGACATAAGCTTTACAAGGAGGAAAGCTATGCCATTAAGAGCAATGAGTACCTGGACTGATGTACCTTGATATTTCTGTGATAAAGAATCATATCTTAGCTGGTTAACTTTTATAAATGTAGCCTTTCCATACATGCAAACCCACATATTTTCATCTAATAATGTCTCTGCTCCTATTATCTTTCCCCAAGTATTCAAAAACTTATTGATGTCTTAGTACTTCTGAAGTGCTGAAACCGAGGTAACTCTTTCCCTTCAGATAAACGAACTAGATGTATAACAGCAGGTAAAGCAATGAAATGCAGGATAAACAGAGCGCAAATTAGACCCTTTCAATTCAATCATTCACTAAGTTTCTAAGATAAGAGCGCTTATTAAAGGATGTAACATATATAACTCCTCATAATAAATGAGCAAGGGCATTGTCGTGACATCCTTTTTGATTACACAGTCAGAGGCAAGTGTTTTCAATTTCAATTTTTTCAATGGATCATGAAATGAGGCACCTTGCCAACTTGTTTACTCTGTATAAATCTTCCATAGAGCATAATATAGAACTACTGGTTATTCCAGTCTACCTATAGTCCACTTTCCTTCTTTTGAATGCAACAGCTAATGATATGACTGCAAAAACTGAGAAATCATAGGTTTTGCATTATTTTAAGACATGCTTCAATGTACTGACATCAAAAAACAACCAACTGCAAACATAATTGATGGCAATGTCCAACTTCATATTCTTTCTCTTATACCAGATAACTTTCAAGGTGTAACAGAAATTGTTTCAGACGGTCTGCCAAAACCATCAAGAGTCAACATTGTAACTAAAGAGAACTTATAAAGTTCTTTGGGCGCAGCAAAATACTATTGATCTAAGACCTGAGGACTTAAGCACCAAATGACTGGATAGGTTCCATGGCAAATGATGCAAAAAAAGCAGCCTATCAAATTTCTGTTTGACCAATGTCAGAAATCTTAAAGTATTCTTAGAGGTACACGGTAGAGACATAGATTTTGCAAAATCAGAGCAAAGTTATCATTTGACTAGCACAGATGCAGAGGCAGCTGCAGTTAGATTGCTCTTGCCACTTCACAGGAAGAGATATATACCAGAGTCATACTCCATTTTATGCATAGATGTGAAATGGCATTAAACCCATATTTAATCAGGTGTTTGATCCCATGACACTGACATGCTGTTTCTGCTTTTGAAGAATGCTAAGGATTCAAGTTTGGCTGAGTCAAGTTTGACGCTGGCACTGGCCACACATACAAAGAAAATTAAGTCTTTTGATGGCTAAAGAGGAGGATCACACGAAATGCTTATAAGTGATGTTGGTCACAATTACCAATTTTAAAAAGTAATCTTAATTAATGTAACATATAACACCATAGGAAGCTGTATATTTGTTAAAAAATCTTTTCTTATGTATCAAAGGTATTCAGCATGCAAACTACATGAATAATTCAAATAAAAATAGATAGTTTTATGTCTTCTTTCTGTTTCTCAGACTGTCAATTCATTTATTCTTAAATTGATATGGTAACATACGTATCATACCATTACAGGCTAACCCCCCAGTTAATAGAGTGCAAACATCTCTTATTTGATGCAGCTTGAATTGTTCTTTAAGGTTGGATATGTCTGCACAGGAACAGGGTTGTACTCAGTTTGCAGTCCTAATACAATGCCATAATTCTACTGGTTTTGATGAAATGGGTGATTATTTTGCAATAGAAGCAGACACAATGATAGACATTGTGAGGGTGACTTGAATAAAGATTGTCTTTGAATAATTTTATTTAATAGGAATATTTATTAAATTGTGTCATTTAAATGAGAACTATTATTTTCTATCTATATGTCTATATTTTTTAATATTATAGGCATTAGGAAATGTGTGATTAAAAATATTATATATAACATAGGTAACACAATTCCAAGGGCTTGTTATCAGTAATGACTGTAATTACTAAGACTAAGGCACCATAGAGGCTAGAGATTAATAGGAAAACATGTGAAAAATGGTATTTTTCTGAAATATCATCTCTTACTCCAAAGAAAATTTCCTAGCTCATTCATTATGCCATGTAACATACGTTACATACTTTAATTAGTGCTCTGGTCCTGATGTCAAACTTGCAAAATGTAGGATTCTTTATTGCATTAGCAAGACAGTGCCAAAAATGTAAGATATCCACGAACGTGAAATATTTTCATATATTTTTCTTCAATAATAGATACCAAAATTGGATACTTAAAATTGGGGGTAGGGTTGTTTAATAGCTCATATAAAACAATGTATTTGAGATAGAAAAGCAAACTTTGTTTTTTCTATTAGTCAAATAAGTATTTTAGTAAACTAAGATTAAAAACACTTGTAAAAATGCATAAATCGTCTGTAAAATGAATGATGTTAGTCACGATTTCAACTTTTAAAGGGAAATTTAATCTATGTAACGCATATAACACCATTGAAGGCTGTAATTTTGTTAAAAAATGCTGCTTTTATGTAGCTTATGCATCCAGCTTGCAAACTACATAAGAAATTTGAATAATTAGATGGTTTAATGTCTTCTTTCTGTAGCTCAAACTTTCATTTTGAATTTTTCCTTAGTTTGTTACAGTAACATATGTAACAGGCTGTCAGAGACTAACGCCCCGGAGCACAGAGTGCAAACATCTCTTAAAAGATGCGGCTTGAAATTTTCTTCAAGAAAGGATATGTCTGCGAAATTCCCTAGGGGGGGGAGCAGGACCTTTTTTAGCTCGAAGTCTAATGTAGGAAGATTGTAGCATCAAGACCATTAGACTTGGTCAACATATTCTACACTGCACCAATGGAGATTGTCTGTATAGACTATCTTAGAATGGGGTGTTCCAAGGGAGGGTTTGAGAACATGCTTGTTAGCACAGTCTATTAAATGTGATACGCCCAAACTATTCTACCCAGAACCAGTCAGCTCAGACTACTGCTAAGGCTCTGTATGAGAATTTCGTTGTTCACTATGGGTTACCGGCTAGGATTCAAGGTGATCTGAGAGCTAACTTCGAGTCAAAGTTGATTTGGAGTCTTTGCAGTCTGACTGGGCTTAAGAAGCCCTGTACAATACTATATCACCCAATGGGGTTAAAAAGAACACTACAGAACATGTTGGGACTCTTAAAGAAAGTTTTAAACAAACTGGAAGTCTCATGTCTCGATCATACCCCATGCACTTAATGCAACAGTGCATGGCAGTATACCGGGTTTTCCCCATTTTTCTCATGTTTGGGCGTCATCTCGCTTGACTATGGCTGCCTTCCATGGAATAGCTCAGGACACTGAGACCACCAGTCGCCAAAATGACCAATGGCAGACTCAAACAACGCCTTCACACTGTTATTGTTAATGCCATAGCATCTAATGATTCAGCAAAGAAAGCAAAAAGACAGAAAGGATACTATGATACTAAATTAGACACTCCAATCGTGAAGCGGGGATCATGTTTTGGCATATGCCTAACAGGTGACATAAAATAGGTGATATTTGGGAACATTGTCCCTATGTTGTCATAGGACAGCCCGCCCTTGCCTGTCATACATGTGTATGATGTAGTAAAGGAGAATGTGAGAAACTCAAAACAGAAAACCCTTCATAGAAACATGCTACTGTCTTTAACAGGATTACCCTGCCCCCAGACACATAAACCTACACAAGTGAAGGAAGATAAACAGAAAGTAACTGAAGGTGTGGTACCATAAAAAGAGAATGGTTACACAGACAGTAGCAAAGTAAGTAAGAGGGCAAAGATTAAAAATGATACAATTAAATACCACATTTGACCTAGGAAACCATTTGGGAAAGTAATAAAAACACAAGAAAACATTACATACAAAAAGTCCAAGAGGTCAGCTCTTTCCCAGCAGATGACCAGAAGGCTTCAAGGAACAGACAAGACAGTATGACAGACACGAAACACAAATAACAAAAAGGATCCGCAAAAGAAGTGTCGCAATCGAACGGTCAGTGAAAAGAGTTTACTGTAAGCCTTAACCGTGTTTGATGGGCCAACCTCACCCTTATATCTGATGATCAAGACAAATATATGATTGGTTCGCATGAAAGCTTACTAACTTATCGATGCATCATCTCCTGGTAAGTACAAATGGAGGTATAAAAAGGAGATGAAACAAAGATAAAGACTAAACAGTATATACATCTGAATGGTGGAGTAAAAGAAATCCAACAGTTAAACCCCGTTGGGTCCGACAACAGACATAACATCAGGCCCTAACCCTCTCTTCTATAGATAAGTCTTTTAAGTTGAAACCGTCATATAATCTTAGGTCCGATCCGCCAGCGTGCAATTAAAGAGAAAAGCAAAGATGTCAACCACGATTGGGTTGACTGCCAAGCATGCATTATGTCGCATTACATTAATGCTATAACCAATCTTCTTATAATGAGTAAAAAGTCCAAAAACGAGGCACCAGTATCATAGGTATTGGTTTTATTGAGTTGAAGCTCTGCAGTGTATATTTGACTGGCCATTTTGTCAAAGTAAATAGTATTTATAATGTAAAATATCATCCAAATATCTTGATGTAGTGTTAAACACGTCAATGATATCAGCCTGCTTATCATCAGAAAAAGACGCCATAAAGTCCCTTTCATAACAAAACAAGAATAAATCCACAAACAGGGGAGAATAATTAGTGCACATGTTGTCTATACGACTAAGTGCCAAATCGTATAAAATATTGTCCAACAAAAGGGTCAGCGCATCACATACATTTTGACAAGACCATGCATGATATTTTAAGGCTGTTCTGAAGTGAAAATGCACTTCTGTCATCACATACAAGGTAAGGAGAGCCTAGCACACACCCTCAGCAAGGGTGCTTCTAGTATAATTTTATACCTTTGGTATGGTATGGCCTGCGACATCCCGCTCCCAAAGTGGAAGCTCTACCGACTGAACTATCAAGGAGGATGCTTTAAGTTGTTTGTCTTAATTCCTGGTGTCTACGGGTATCTGTGACTCTTCTTCATGGTGCCGTGGGTTAATCTGCAGTATGTAATTTTGGTATTTCCTGATTTTACTCAATATCTTTTTTGCGATTTCCCTGACGATATCTCACAAAGGACCCTTGCATTTAGCGCTTTGAACTATGGGATCTAGCCCAGTCTGGCTAACCCTCTTCATTTCTCACGCTAACTGTAGTGACACAATTTATAAAGTCCAATTTTTGATAGTTTATCATTCTTTATATTTTCCGGATGTAAGCCCTGTCATGCAAGCAGAGATCGCATAATATATTATAAAAAATGGCGGGGGAATTGCGGTTGAATCCCAGTATGCACCGAGCAAACGGCGACAGGTCATTGTCTGTGGGGGCGCAATACTCAAAGAATCGATCTGTCTGCTAAAGCACATCACAACTGAAAAATGGGGGTTGTTATTACGTGGTATGCATTACTCAAAACACTGTGTTAAAAAGTAGCAAGCGCCGAATGGCTATAAATAGTTCGTCTGGGGGATATCAAGTAACCTTTCGTAGCTAAACAATAACAATGATTGGTGTTACAGTATTTAACGACAGAATAAGATTTTCAACCCTTAGACATTTTTGAAAACATTTCGCACATGGTCAGGTAAAAACCCGTTCAGTGACACATGATGACGCAGCCTTGATATCAAGTTTAAATCAACCAGTCGGGCAAATCACGTGACGCAAGTATTGGCACGGTAAACAAATATGTTGCATGTTCCCACAATCCTCAAATCAGATAGGTCAGTATTTGAAAAATGCTCCCTATCGTAAGATAATGGGCGACAGGTTAGAGCGTTGAGCGCATTTTTCGATATCTTCGGTAATTTGGGTCAGGTACTGTGGTGGTTATATAATCGGGTGTTATATTGAGGTCCTCCCAGGGTTTGGGGGAACATGGAGAAAATGGCATTTATTTCAAGGGAACAAATGCCAAACTTTTAGAGAATCTATTTCAGGGGAACAGCTAGGTACTCACACTTGGAGGGCCTCTATAAAGTGGGTCCGAGCTATAATGTCTATCAAATGGTTGGCTAAACCATTGAAAATTGAATTTGCCATCTTCTGTTACAACAGAGTGTAGAAAGACCCTGGTTACAACCAACAACTTTGTTTACTGCGAATCCTATTGATATTGGGCCTCACATCGGAACCAGTTTGTTGGGCCCGAGGCCTCACCGATGGTTAGCATCGTATGGCATAGTTTTGCTTCACATCATATCTACATTTATTGCTGGTTCTACAGGTCTACAGGTGGCTAGTAATGTAAATACAGGTAACCAGAAACACCCCATCCCATTTCAAGACATTTGGGGAGGTTTCTGGTTACCTGTTTTTCTATTACTGACCACTTGTGAACCGGGAACAAGCAATTAAAGTAGATAATTATGGTCAATCACGAAATTTTGTAAATGTTAACATGTACATGCCGACAAAATTTAACACATGGGCAAGCATGTATAATAGCCTTAAAAGCATCAGGGCGTGACTACAATAATGAACTGCTCCATAAAATAGGGGTGTTACAACGTTATGCCATGCAGTAATTCGTATTTACAAGTGAACTTTTAAAAGCGATTCGATGGCGCAGTAAGTATAACGGTTGTACTCAAAGAATCTGAAAACAAAGTTGAGAGTTTGAGCCAAAGGTTAAGGGTTCGAGCCCCAGTAAAACCTTTTTTTTATTTTTTATTTTTTGCTTTCGCAAAGACGCAGGAATTTTTCGCGATTTACATGTTTGCAGAAAAAAGCAAGTTCTGATGTATTATGCACATGTAAAGCGACTTCACTCAGTAAAATGGCGAGGCTTGTATGGAGATACAGCGACGATGCAGGAGCTATTATTGAAAACGTGTACAAGTTCTGCATGGAAGAAAAGAAATCTGGAATGAAACTGTCACTGAATCGTGTATGGTACAGGACTGCAGCACTCACTGGCGTTAGCAGATCTACAGCTCAGAAAATTGTGGAAGAGAAGTAGAAGGCACATGACGAGCAGAAGCCTGGGTCCAGTCGTCAATATTTTGGCAATACTTTCTTATGCTAATATTCTAAAAAAAATAAGAGAACAAAAAGATACCACATAAAAGGTATCGGTTGTCCGTTAAAGATTTCGATTAATATTGACATTTTTGACCAAGAAACAGAAAAATAAAAAAAGAAGAAGAAAATTGATCAGACTGGAACCCAGGCTAGACGAGCAGCACCATCGTCATCTACGTCGAAAGTGTCACTGGATGGCTTTGACCAGGGTGTTGTACAGTGGACTATCGCCGAAGAAGGTTCTGCCAACCCTTGCTAACATCAGAACAGCGCTCAAACAGAGTATTGGTGACACTGGCAGCAAGGGTCATCTTCACAAAGATCTCCTTCATACGAATTCTGCTTACACACGCTGTGGGGTGAATCAAAAAGTGCTGATGGAGCGACAAGATGTAGTTCTCAGCAGGATCAGATATCTTCGCATGGTCAGGGAGTCGAGAGAGGCGGGTTACACAAATGAAACTTACGTTCATACCAGCCACGATGTCGCGAAATGCTGGCAAGATAGTAGATACCATTTTTTAAAGGTAATTAAAGAATAGCGGAATCGTACGACCCTTGGGTTTGCACTATAATCACTAATTGAGTTCGTCCGCTCGTCCGTCCGTTCGCAGTTCGTGAAAATGTTAATAGCTCTTGCCCACATAGTATATTTTGATCACAGTTTGCATGCATATGTCATTCCCTAACCACTGGCATGCTAAGCCACTTTTTTATGGAAGAGGAGTCATTCAAATTGGCAAACATTCAACGTTGGCCGTGCATATTACTGTCTGTTGGTTTCCTTTTACATAAAATTATTTTTTCTATGTACTAAATATGCTTAACTGTTATATTTCCAGGTGAAAGAATGATCATACTCCATGGTGGGTACAATGAGGGATACGTTCCCAACGCACGAAAAAATCATTTTACTTTCCTATATTAAAATAATTAAACATCAATACATGCAATAAAATTGCAAGAAAAATAACAAGTCCGAATTGAGGCTCGAACTCACGACTTCGCGTGTTTCAGGAGAGCGTTTTAACCACTGAACCAATGAGACAGATATAAATTGAATATAGCTTTTAAGGATATAAAGATTTTTACAAACAGTTAACAGTATATTATAACAGTTAACGGTAAACTATCTGCTCAACCCAGGAACATGGACTCGACCAAAGGTCAATACTGAGAGGTCACAAATGAATAATAGTATATATATACTGATGGTACCCAGCATGAGCGCACTACCTAGTCGCCCTTGCTCCAATTCATGGGTCAACCATCCAACTACTGAGCCCTCCGTTGCAAAAGCTAGCTTATTATCATCCATTGCCACCACAACACACCACTTCCTCCTTTTCTTTTAAGAGTTACACCCTACATGAGCTCCTCAAAAAACACTTCTGATACCAGTGTAGTCGAGGTAGTACTGATGGAACCCAGCATGAGCGCAACTGCATACCTAGTCGCCCCTGCCCCAGTACCTGGGTCACCCATCCAGCTACTAACCGAGCTCTCCGTTGCTTGACTTCGTAACAGTGTCCAAACAGATTATGCATCGCTACATAAAAGCTAGCTCATGCAGCCAGTCTGTATCCCAGGGGGGGGGGGGTACTCTCATTTTTCTACATTCGTAGGCTCGGGCCCAGCATCTACCCTTCACCCCATAAACATTTCAGGGATTCAAGCACCCCAAAAAATATTTGGAATTTTAGCAACCCCAAAAAATATCTCAATTCTGTACAAAAACCTTTAAAAAAAGCCCCTAAAATGCATAGAAATAACCCTTAAATATAGTCCAATTTTGTGATGACCCCAAAAAATATCCACAAAATCTTTATTTATCTGAAAACCCCCAAAAATATTGAAATTCAAAATTTTGAACCCCCCAAAATGACCCGAGCCCACGTATGTATGAAAATATCAGAGTACCCCCATCCCCCCCCCCCCCCCCTGGGGTCTTTATGTGTGTCTTATATACCTGGGCACCCTTTGCCACCACAAGCACAACAAAATTTGGTGCTTATCACATTGGCAAATGTGTAGACTGGCCAGACATAAAGCATGGATGTAGCTATTGACAGGCGCGGTGCGGGTTACGTTAAGGGTAGGGTGTAATATCTAAAATTTGATGCCGAATTTCGTTACCGGTCTCTGGCGCTGGTGCCGGCTTTTACTCCAGTCAACAGCCAAACTCCCAAGTTTGTAAAAGCTTCAGTTCTTGTAGCAAAGACTGCCAGATATCAGATTTGCCCTGTAATACCCGTGGCTATTACTGCTATTTATCTATCCAAAACAAGTGTGTCGGATTTAGGTTACACATGAGCACATGTGTCTTTCCGTCTATAAACATTCTTGCTGTGAATATTTAATTATTAATCAAGTTGTTTCAAGTGGTAAAATAAGCAATAAATAGGATCATTTATTGCAGCCTGTGGCTTTTGGAAGCCGAACATTGAAGACTGCGGAGTGAACTATTTTTGCCTGTGTCATTGCGAGCGTTCGTCAGCGTCTGTCAAAACAAACTCTGCGAATACTCTCAAATACCAATAGATTTTGATTTCACCGTCCATTCCTCCTGTAAGAATAAAGTCTGGGCTTTCTGCTCGTACTAAGGATAGATCGGAACGACTCATGTGTAAGATAATTATGAGCTTGAAAGAGAAGTTTGTAAGGCGCCATGTTTTGAATGTAAAGAAATGTCTATCCAGCGATAGATTTTATCTTACCTTCATTTGTCCCTTAGTCAATCCATTCCACGAAGCCTAAGATTTCTATCCAGCTACCAGAAGGTGCAAAGTTATTTATCCACCAGGATAGACCACATATTCCTCAGAGATAAACCAGAATTTGGTATCACACATGTGAAGTGGGTAGACATCGGCAATTGTTGTAAAATTTAGATCTATAGAGAAATCTGTCAGTCTATCCGTGCAGTGATTGGCTGATGGAGATTTCTACACCTCTTTCTGGTAGCTGATTGGCTGGCTGGAGCTGGGCTGAGACTATAAATAAGAGTCGATCATGCATTTCGAGCATCAATCTCAGTGAATGAAATTCTACTTTCACTTTTGTGCACCAAGGGAAGCAACTCTTTGGATTTTAGATATGCTCATTTGGACAGCTTCCCTTGGATTGATAAAATCCATTAACATGTTTAGGCATTAACTAAATTACTTATCTAGATTTACAAGGAAACTAAATCTAGATCCATTTCAGAACTAAATCTACTGTGAATCTACTTTATTCTGAGAGGTTGTTCAAAGTGATGTGAACTCGGCCTGACAATAGATAGCTACATAGACTTGAGAGATACTGAATCTGATCTAGATCTACTGTCAATAGTTTAAATTGAAGTAAATAAAAGAAATATAATAAGTCTAATGCAGTTGCTATTATTTACTGATTACACACGGAGAGAATAACTTTCACTACTACAAGAATACACATATTCCCCCAACTACAGCTTACGGGAAGCTCACAGCCCTCATATAAACGGCTGTGCAAATCTATCCAATCTCTCAAGCCATTAATAAAAAATATATCTATCTTCATATTCTGCTTTACGCCCTCGCGGACATTTTAGGCAGTTGCGCGCTGTTGAGCAATGTTAGTAGAAAAGAAAAAGAATTAAAGCATGATAGTTAAGTTGAATAAAAGATGATAGGTAAAAACAGTGAAGATGAGATTAAAATCAGGTTAAAAAACAGAAGTATCAGTATCTAGGGTCTTGAGTGTTGCAGTTTGCTCACAGCGACCTTGAAGACTTCAAGGTCTTGCAACTATCAACAGACTCTGGATGGGCATTCCACTGCACTATGGCCAGTGGAAAGAATGAGTACTTATAATAGTTCCTGTTTGTATGAATCTGACGAAATGTCATTGAGTGACAGTAACGGGACACTCTATGTGTAGGCTGGACATAATCTGGGAGTGGTACTGCCACAAACCCAGAAGGTTGTCGTAGAGGGCAAGTCATCAAGTTCAGCCCCAGTCACATATGGTGTGCCCCAGGGCACAGTTCTAGGCCCCCTACTGTTTCTTGCGTACATCAATGACCTGCCGTCCAAAGTCCACGCCAAAGCCGTCTCTTAGCAGATGATTGTCTATTATACAGACGAGGACGCAGAGTCTCTACAAGATGACCTCAACAAGCTACAGGCCTGGGAAGCAGACTGGCAGATGCACTTCAACCCTGATAAGTGCGAGCTGATCAGAATCACCAATAAGCGAAAAACAATCAACGCAACGTATCTCATTCACAACGTTCAACTGAAACAAACGAAGAGAGCCAAGTCTTACCTTCAGTAACACGCTGTCCTGGAACTCGCACATTGACACCATCACATCACCAAGAAGGCCAACAACACCACTGCCTTCCTGCGAAGAAACCTGTCAACATGCCCAAGGAAAGTCAAGGACACCTTATACAGAACATTTGTGAGGCTTCAAGTGGAATATGCGGCCACAGTCTGGGATCCTTACACCACAGACAACATCAAAAAGGTAGAAGCTGTCCAACGGAGAGCAGCAAAATTTGTGACAGGAGACTATCGCTACATCAGCAGTGTCACTATCATGACCGAGAGCGTCTCATGGGAAACCCTCCAACACAGAAGACAGCAAGCCACTTTGGCCATTATGATGTATCGTATTGTACATGCCATGGTAGCTATACCAGCCTCTCCACACCTCCAGCTTGCTTTTAGGTGCTGCTAAAAGAGGTCACCAGTACAAGTACAGAGTCCCATACTGCAGGACCAATACATACAAGGATTCCTTCTTCCCGTCAAGTATCCGACTGTGGAACCAGCTGCCAGAGAAACTGACAAGTGCTGAATCCCTTGACACCTTCAAGGCAGGGATTTCAGCAGCCACACAGCCCTAAACTCCAAGATGTTTTTATCCTATTTTTAGCCTGCTTTTAATCAGTCTTGGGCCACTCGCCATGTGTATATAGTTTTAATCAACAGTGCAACAATGCTGGATTCACCGGTTTTGCACTTACACGGGAAGAAGAATCGTAATTACTGGCCGTCCAACGTGCGGCCCTTCTCTGAATTTTTTCAAGCTGGAGTGTTTTTTCCTTAGTGTAAGGGTCCCAAATGGGGGTCGTATACTCCAGCTGAGGACGGACAAGCGTGTTATAGGCGGTTTCTCTCACTTTTTGGCTTTTTGATTTGATATTTCTAACTGGAAAAAAAATGATATATTAAACTAACTGAAAAATCTCATCTTTGTACATAGAACTTCTTGTGGAGGTGTTTGGAAACTTTTCAATTGATTTCTCACTGTGTGATATATTGTACAGTGTACACTGGTGTTGGTGACTTTAGTGTTTAAAACATTTTATCCATTGTCCCCCTATTATTGTTGTTGTTGTTACCAGTTTATCCGGGTGCGCCGACAAATCAGCGGCGGAACTCTAAGAAACAACGAACGAGTGGCGTCCCCTCGCAAAAGAACCGCTAAGGGACGCCACTGTCGGAGACTGTATCCGGTTTCACAAAAACGAAACTAGGATGTATACTGATAACTGCTTTATCTTGACGAGGATGTGATTATAATTATTCATGTTCGTGTACAGTGAGTATCATAGCACTTGGCCCATCCATCTGTCAGAAAATGTTACGCGATGTCATTGCCAGCATGATGTATGGCTACAATGCCTGATTCTCATTAGTTCTGGGACCATAACCTTTGTTTGTAAGTATCAGCCACAGGAACTTGTCACAAACCCTTAGAATAGAAAAAGTAGGCCTATAGGCTATTTACTTTTATAGAGAAGGACTGTAACGGTTGTTGTGGGGGTACCCTATATGACTAATCAAAACAGTCGGAAAACTCAACTTATATGAGCAAACTTATACAGGTTGGGAACACTTCGATTTTGGTCTATTATAGATCAATTGATCTAAAATAGACCGATTTGTCTTCTTAAAAGCTGCTTTAAGCACTGAAATAATGCTTTATATGCTCTGCGGAGCTGTTGCCAAAAAATTGCAAAATAATTCTCCAGCCAAACTGTAGCCTTTGTTGATGCGATCTTGATGGTGTAAAGGATAAATTTGTCTGCTGATTTTGTTAATAATTCAGTTTAACAGATGAACATTCAATAAATGCTGCTGAAGCTTCCGGACTTCTTGAGACCAACATATACACTGCCATTTCTGCAGTCTTTCTTTGACCCAGTCATGATAATGAGGTCGATTGGGCTGCTGCAAATCAAATTTTCCCATAACAGCAGCCAAATGTATGGTGGCCAATAAGTGTCATGCATATTTAGAGAAATGGGTTTACAGTTAATATACAGTGCATAATTCAATTATCTTTGGTATACAATTGCATAAGTTTAAGTTTGGTTCCATTTATGTATTTATTCTAAAACTCATGAATTTTATTCTCCTTATATATTTTTATCTAGTATTTTGTTTCTGTGTCAAAATTTCAACTTTTTCTCAGACAAAAATATTATTTCAATAATTTCTAGTTGCCTCCCTTGACATGATTTCAAGAATTGGCTTTTTAAAACAATACAAGCAAAACAGATTCTATGCAATTCTTAAAATTTGCACTAGGACATTCAAAACCCATAGAAAGAGAGTCCTATTGACTCATGTAATACAAACCTGAAGGAAAACCCTGAACTCGCACACAATAAAGACTTTTTTCTCAAAAAGCTACAATTTTCTCTGTATATGCATGTCATTTATTTGCCTTCATACTTTTGGATGCTGTTAAGGGGGAAAAATCGATTTGCAGCGGAACAAGTGACCTTATTATCATCATTGAATCCAGAAATGACAGTGTGCATGTTGTTCTCAAGAAGTCTGTAAGAAATGGCATTGTTTACTGAAAATTCATGTTAAAATAAATTTTTAACAAAATCAGCAGAACAAATTTATAAAAAACGGTTTTCTACAAAAATTTCCTCGATGAAAAATCAAAACTTTTACACCATCAAGATCGCATAAACAAAGGCTACAGTTTGGCTGGAGAATTAATTTGCAATTTTTTGGCAACAGCTCCGCAGAGCATATAAAGCATTATTTCAGTGCTTTTAAGTAGACAAATCGGTCTATTTTAGATCAATTGATCTATAATAGACCAAAATAGAAGTGTTCCCAACCTGTTATAGTGTCCTGGCTTCAAGAGAAACAAGTCTGTCTAACGATACCAAACTTTTGTTCTTTAATTGAGTAAGTCTTATGAAATAATCAAGAACAGCACGGATATCAGCGCCTTCTTGAAACTCGTTCGTTTGCACTTTCCTCTGGAGATGGTAAAAACACAATTCAATCATTCTTTTCTGACTTTCATCAAAGAGATGCCGAGTCAAAGTGATAAGTCTTGGTTTTCAAAAGTTTTTTTCTATATGCAGTCACCAAGTTCTTGAGAATTTATTCCAAATGAAAGCCAAACTGCGACTTTTTACAGAAATTACGCCAACCCTTTTTCTTTCCGACCTCCATGTTTTTCGGAAATCCCATTTACTATAGTCCTGTGACGTCATCGACATGGTATGATTTTGCGATTTTATATCAAGGGAAGTAATGCAATCTATTGAGTGTAATGATGTAAACTGAAGCAATCCGAAAATACACCACGTCAATATGGGGATTTTCCCGACGGATTTTGCCTTTTCCATGTGACGTATTTGTAACCTCGGCTTAGCATTAACCAATCAGTGATCGCGAAATTTTCAGAGCTGAACTTTTGCAAACATGGAGTGCAGGTAGAAAAGGTCGGCGTAATTTCTTTTAAAAAGTCGCCGATTGGCTTTCATTTGGAATAAATTCTCAAGATTTTGACGACTGCATGTAGAAAAAAGTTATTGAAAACCAGTACTTACCACATTTAGCGGCATCTCATCGTTCGAAATCAGGAAAATGCGATTGAACTGTGTTTTTAACAGTCTCCAGAGGAAAGTGCAAACGAACGAGTTTCAAGCAGACGCTAAAATCCGAGCTGTTCATGATTATATCTTGGGACTTATTCAACGTAGGAACAAATGGTTGGTATCGTTAGACAGGCTAGTTTCTCTTGAACCCGGGGCACTATAGTTTTGCTTAAAAAGTTGAGTTTTCGGGCTGTTTTGATGAGTCAAACAGGGTACCCCAACAACTTGCGTTACAGTCCTTGTCTATGTTTACAGATACACACGCCTACTTTTTCATGAAAAAAGTTTGTGACAAGTTCCTGTGGTATCAGCATGCCTTCTCATATTTCTGTTTTGGGGTACATGTACCCCCTGTGTTTCCATTTGGGGGTACATGTTAATTTGAGGAAACACATATTTTAGAACTGTTTTTCATCGTAAAATAATAGGGGCCGTGAAATCAGATCATTTAGACATGTGTAACAGTGATATGCTGTGAATAATGCTAATAAATGAGTCATGCAAGTAACAACCCACCCTCTGCACAAAAAAACTAAGTCCAAACCTGAGAAAAATTTGGGCACTGGTTCCCCTAGGGGCGTAAGTCGGTTTCATTCACCTCCAACCACAATAACCCTGGCCTTTGAAAGTTTTAGGTAAAGAAAGAATGAAGAAGAGAGTGAGGGTCAATGGAAACTGTAAACAAACGTATCTAGGTCACCCTCTTCTTTAGAATGATAGTCCAACTCAATTGGAGAACCCTTGAGCAAAGACGGGCGGATGCCCGCCTAAGTCTCTTCAACAAGCTGGTCCATTGAATTGTGGCAGTGCCCCTCCCAGATTACGTCCAGTCCACACATAGAGTGTCCCGTTACTTCACTCAATGACATTTCGTCAGATCCATACAAACAGGAACTATTATAAGCGGTCACCCTATTTACCGACAAGAACTGACAACAGCCGGCAAGAGGCATTTTTATGCATTTTTGATTAAAATACTACTTATTAGTAGTGGTAGGCCGATTAATCGAGTTCATCGATCATTGGTCATTTTCAGTGAACTGATTTAATTGATCGGTAGTTTTTCAATAATCGATTACTCAGTATAGACATTCTGCTTCATTGGCCTTCAATTTTTAGCTTGGTGTATTTATTTAATATGACCCTTTTCTGCATTTTCAATTTCTGGTATGAACAGCATATGGTACATAGGTTTAGATAAACAAAAGTTTTGAGTGTAAAATTGTAAATATATTCTAATCCATCTGTGAGTCTTGTATAGGGGGTACCAAATATCCCATATCCCTTGAAGTAAATAGGCAAATATCCCTTATAAATCGGCAAATATTCCCATAATTAATTTTCCTAAATTTTCAATATCCCTGGAAGTAACGGAAATATTGAACCAAGTATCCCATATCCCTGGAAGTAACATGGATAGTATCCTATATCCCTGGAAGTAAAATGGCAAATATCTTGTATCCCCAAAACCCCTATACAAGCCTCATCAGTTTGAACATATGTTTTGGGTGCTCAAAAGAACCGTCTTATTGAGACGGTTCTTTTGAGTACCCACAACATATGTTTTGGTTGAGAAAATTAATTTTTTGATAACACACTCTGAACACCTAACATGTCTTGTCAATCAACTTGACCCCGTAAGGCATCTTAGACATACCTGGCATGATATGTACCATATATGTATTTTATTTTAGGCGATTAATGATTGATCATTGGTCACTTGTTATTTCCAATGATCGATCATAAAAATCCAGCCAATTCCTACCACTACTGTACTTATTAGACCCTATTCATGCATTGTATATCCAAATCAGTCACAGGATTGCATGTGCAGGCCCCCAAAACAAGGAAATTACAATACTCCAAATTGCCCTACTTACCGACAAGAAGTTTTGCGAGGTTGTCTTGGCGGTATACGGTTGGCTGTTACAGGGACGTTAGTGTTATACCAAAAACTGCATAGATCTGAACCAATTTCTAGTTTTGCCATTACATTTACCTTTTAACAGGTAAAAGTTTTACTTAAAACTTTGAATTATTCCTTTAATACACCTATAAAGCCATCTTGTCGGTTCTGGGTCGATCTTGATGATTGAAACACTTCTTTTCGGTAGCCTTAGTGCAGTAATAAAGCTGACGCTGCTAATTTGGCTGAAAAATCTGAATAAATCTGAGTCAAAGCGCTACTTTTACAAGTCTAGGATACAGAATAATAAGATATAGAAAATTTCCACCATTTATACTTCCAATATATTGAGTCAAAAGCTTCTTGTTGGTGTACGACTGCTCTTAACTTTTTCTTGACGGTAGTTGATAATATGCGGCCAGCTGTCACTGTTGAGTCGGTACATTATTTGGTATATATCTGCTTCAAAGTTATATTTTAGCAAATATTGGATATCTAAGAACCTATAAAACAACTTTTCAAACTGCAAATTAGTGAAATAATATACAAAATGCCTCTTGTTGGTTCTTGTCGGTAATTAGGGTGACTCATTATAAGTACTCATTCTTTCCACTGGCTATAGTCCAGTGGAATGTCCTGCCAGAGTCTGTTGTTAGTTTGCAAGACTTTGAAGCCTTCAAGGTTGCTGTGAGCAAACTGCAACACTCAAAATCCTAGATCCTGACAGTGCCTGAGTAGGCTCTGGGAGCGGTAGCGGGTTATAGAATGTTGTGGCTGATGCCTGGCTCTTAGGAAATAAAAAGGGGAAGAGTGTAGTGACAGTGCAATTCCTAACAGCCTCGCTGTTGGGTTAACTCTTTAGCAACATGGTTAGAGTGGTCGACTGTCAGGCAGGAGTTCTGGGTTCGAATCCTCGCGGACCCAAAGATTTTCTGAAGAGAAAAGGGGGAGAAGTGTAGAGTCTGTAGGTGGTGGTTAGGACAGGACCGCCCGGGTAGCTCAGGTGGTTAGAGCGCCCGACTAGTGTTCGGGGGTCGTGGGTTCATGCCCCACCTCGGGCGGCACTTTTTACCCCTGGTTTCTCTACAGGCATCAATGCATTGTGGTCCTTAAGCAAGACATATTTGTCCTAGCTTAGTACTGGTTCAACCCAGGAAGACCCATCCTTGTTTAACTGAAAGATTGTTGATGGGACGTAAAGAATCAAAGCAAACAAATAAAGGAGGTAAAATTGTAGTTGGGGGGGGGCACACAAATGGTGCCTCCATCTTAAATTTAGGGAGGATCTTAAAAAATTTTGGGGGGAATCCTCTGATCCCTCTACCTAGAATAAATTGGTGTATAATACCCTACTTGAAGACCTTTTATCTTTTTCACCTTTCCTTTTAGCCAGGCCTTTAGTTAAGAGTGCCTAACACAAAATAATTTTCTTATTTCTCGACCAAAACATGTGTAGTGGGTACTCGAAAGAACCATCTCAATGATACAGTTCTTTTGAGCACCCACAACACATGTTTAAAATGATGGATAAGAAAATATTAACAATTTTACATTCAAATATTTTGTTTATCTAAACCTGTGTTTTAGCCAACCAGCAAAAACAGACAGAGCAATGACAACTTGTCAAGCGAGTGTAGAACTGAAGGAAGAGTGATGATCTTTGTTTGGTGTTGGAGCTGTTTGGTGCTTCTGTTGTTACATATATATGGAGCTATATGTATAGAATCACAGATAAGTATGTAAAGACCTCCATTTGAGTAAAAAATGTAATGTAATTGTTTTAGTTTAGGCAGCCATTTTTAGCTCACCTGAGCTGAAGGCTCAATGGGAGCTATTGTGAATGGTCATCGTCCGGCGTGTGTCCATCCTCTGTCCCTCAACTTTTTTCTTTAAACGACATCTCCTCCTTTTTCAAATCACTTCACATGAATGTACTGCCCTCTTCCGATGATGTGCTCTGCCGAACAAAGGACTGTCAGAGCTCTAAATAAGAAATATCTTTAAACTGGATTTCCTCCTGAACCTTCTATGAAAATTGCACAAATGGTTTGGCTCCGCTGGCAGAGCTCTAGTCTATAAATAAGAAATATCTTTAAACAACATCTCCTGAATCACTGGTCCAAATTCAAAACAATTTCACATTATTGTTCCTCATAATGCACTCTACCAAAATTGCACAAATGGTTAAGCTCTGCCAAACAAAGGGGCCACCAGAGCTCTAGATAAGAAATGTCTTTAAATGACTTCTCCTGAACCACTGGTTATACCCCGCCACACTTTAGTGGCGAGGTATTATGTTATACCCTTCGGTGCCTGTCCGTCCATCCGTGCTCACCATATCCGATCGATAACTTGAGTATTTATTCACGGAATTTTTTCAAATTTTGCATACATATTTTTATCGGCGATGAGTGGTATGGGATTGTTAATGGGCAAAATCCGCCCATTTTTAACGGAGTTACTGCCCTTTTTCGTATTGGAAAAATGGTTTCTGGCCTGTTATTCCTTTACTGTTCATGATATCTGAATGAAACTTCACAGATATGTTGCACATCAAAGGTTACATATTGTGACTAAGGACCGTCACTCTGACCTTCCCAGTTTGTGAGTTATCTGCCCTTGATAGGTCTGAAAAAAGGTTTTTGACCTATTGTTCCTTTACTATATGGAATATCTGAATATAACTTCACAGATATGTTTCACATCAAAGGTAACATATTGTGACTAAGAACCGTCACTCTTACCTTTCCCGTTTGTGAGTTATCCGCCCTTGATTGAATTAAAAAATGTTTTTTACCCGTTGTTCCTTTACTATGTGGAATATTTAAATGAAACTTTACAGATATGTTTCACATCAAAGGTTACATACTGTGACAAAGAACCATCACTCTTACCTTTCCAGTTCATGAGTAATCTGCCCTTGATTGATCTGAAAAATGGTTTTTGACCTGTAGTTCATTTACTATATGGAATATCTGAAGGAAACTTCACAGATATGTTGACCATCAAAGGTTACATATTGTGGGTAAGGATCGTCACTCTTACCTTTCCAGATTGTGAGTTATCCACCCTTGATTGATCTGAGAATTGGTTTTTGACATGTAGTTCATTTCATCCGTCCGTGCTCATGACCATCAAAGGTTACATATTGTGGGTAAGGATCGTTACTCTTACCTTTCCAAATTGTGAGTTATCCATCCTTGATTGATCTGAGAATTGGTTTTTGACGTATAGCTCATTTCATCCGTCTGTGCTCACTGTTTCCGATCGATAACTTGAGTATTTATGCACAGAATTTTTTCGAATTTTGCATACATATTGTAATTGGGGATGAGTGGTATGGGATTGTTAATGGGCAAAATCCGACCATTTTTGATGGAGTTACTGTCCTTTCTCCCTTTAAAAAATGGTTTCTGGCCTGTTTTTCTTTTACTGTTTATGATATCTGAATGAAACTTCACAGATATGTTGAACAGCAAAGGTTACATATTACAACGAAGGACCGTCACTCTTACCTTTCCAGTTCATGAGTTATCTGCCCTTGATTAATCTTGTCTATCTCAGTTCTATTGCTATTTAGGCATTATATATCTCACAAAATAACTTTTGGTGCCCCCAGCAGTGGCGGGGTATTATGCAGTGCTTGCGGTGCTTTTATTTAAATTCAAAATAATTTCACAAAATTGTTCCTCATTGTGCACTCTACCAAAATTGCACAAAAGGTTCAGCTCCACCCAACAGAGGGGCTGCCAGAGCTCTAGATAAGAAATATCATCAAACAACATCTCCTACTGAACCACTAGTCCAAATTCAAAATAATTTTACAGAATTGTTCCTCACAAAGCCCCATGTTAAAACTGCAAAAAATGGTTCTGCTCCGCTGATCAAAGGGGCCTCCTGAGCTCTAGAAAGGAAATGTCTTTAAACTGCATTTCCTCTTGAACCACTATTTCAAATTCAATATTATTTCACAGAAATGTTTGGCATAATGCCCACTATCATAATTGCGCAAATGGTTTGGAAGCACTTGACAAAAAGGCTGTCAGAGCTATAGATAAGAAATATCTTTAAATGACCTCTCTTCCTGAACCACAGGTCCAATTTCTAAATAACTTAACAGAAATGTTCCTCATGATGCCTTCTTCCAAAATTGATCAGAATGTTTAGCCCAGCTGAACATCATGGCTACCAAAGCAAAAATAGAAATATCTTTAAAAGATATCTCTTAAGCCACAGGCCAATACATCATCTTATGTTCCAGGACTCAGGCGAGCGATGCAGTCTTAATATCACATAACCATACATGATACATATGGGTATATTGCAGCAATTTAAATTCTTCCTTGCTAGCAGTGATTGTTATTGTCTGCTGATAACCTTTGTGAACAGTAGGACAGAGAGGGGAGCACAGTGGCTCAGTGGTAGAGTGATTGACTTGAGACCGAGAGGCTGCGGGTTCGAGCCTCACCGGCGTCAGTGCGTTGTGTCCTTGAGCAAGAACAATAATCCTAGCTTAGTACTGATTCAACCCAGGAAGACCCTTTCCTTTATAACTGAAAGATTGTTGATGGGACGTAAAGAATCAAAACAAACAAAAAGGACAGAGAGAATGGGAATCCCGAGTCTGATCTGAGGCAAGTTCAATAAAGCGAGCGCTCTCGGGCGCTCGTTGTACTGGTGTCAGGCTTTACACATTATGAATATAGATAGGTACCAATCAACGAGCGCTCGGCGAGCACTCGCATTATTGAACTCGCCTCTGGATCATAACCATTTGATACTCTGATTTTTTTTTGACAGTAACTTAATTTTTAGAAAACCTCACCACCTGCAATGAAGCATTCAACAACTCAGTCCATTTTTGGTGTCTAAATTAAGTTGCATAGACATTTTATCTTGGTACACATTAGATTGAAATATGTATGCATATCTCTAATGTTTTATGCATACATAGTACACATAGGGATGAAGTAGGAATACATACACCACATACCAATAAACAGTGCATGGGCAGATCCAGAGTGTCCTTAGAAATACTGGTTCGGACCCCCCTTAAGAAGCAATTGGACCCGACGTGTCCAATTGCTTCTCAAGAGAGGTTCTTACAGTCCTCTGTGAAATACATTGATTTCTAAAAAGATAGTTTTCAAGGCCCACCCCTGACTGAATTTTCTGGATCAGCGCACGCAGTGCACACATATCAGAGCTCCAGATAAAGACACTTTTTTTGCGTAGAATTGTAATTAATTTATTACCCGTCAGTTTTATTATGTGATTTGGGTGCTCAAAAGAACTGTCTCATTGAGACGATTCTTTTGAGTACCCACAACATATATTTTGGTTTAGAAATAAGAAAAATGATTCTCAAATACGCACTTTTATCTGGAGGCCTGCATGTGCAATATGCACCCTTCTATCCAGGGTTGAAATGTGATCAATTTTTCAGGACTTGGAAAAAATCTTTTTTTTTGACCCAATTTAGAGGAATGAATATCATGGACAAATCAGATCTCATTGTTGTTAAAACATTATTCTTTGTCAGGCTGAATAGTTTTATGTACTACACTCCTCCTAATTTTTATCCTGTCTGTTTACAATGAAGATGGGAAAATAGTGTAGATCTTGATCAGGTGGCTTCATCAGAAGCCGGCTGATCTGGATCTACAATGTTTTTTTAAAAAAAAAAAAACAATTACAGGGATTTTCCTACCTTTCAGGAGTCAGGGTCATGAGGGGCCTGTTGAATTTGGGAAAATATCATTTCAGCCATCAATATTGGGAAATTTGATCCATTCTAAAAGAACTGGACTGCCATTTTAAATGGATTAAAAACCATATAAGAAATTAGCAGTGTAAAGCTTTTACATATATATGCCCTTCATAAAACTCATGAAAATCTGCTTAAAAATGTGAATGAAAACATGTTTTCATTCACATTTTTATGCAAATTTCCATGCATCTGTTACTTTGCTATTTTGGTTCAGATTTTCATGAAATTTTCACTAAAATGTAGAACTAAGAAATTGGGAATGATATAAACCATTTTGGGAAGTTTTTGCTCATTTTTGAATTGGAAAGCGGCCGAATAGGGGCCGATATTCAGCCCCAAATCAGGCCTAGGAAAATCCCTGGATTAACGAGGGCTCAGCATGGCAAGGATTGACATAACTATTGATAATTTTTTTCAGATATGACGATATCTCCTTATGGTGACATATTTGTTCTGAGAGGCCAGCCGCTTTCACTAGCCTGCACTATCAGCAGCAAGAAAGCTAGTCTAGTCAGTGTCTACAGTCTTTCTATAGCTCTAAACTACGCCTGTAACAACACAGCTCCTACACAGTATTTGTCCTATGACACGGACAGGAAAAGTGTCACCTTAAACATTCCAAAAGCTTCCCTAAGAGATGATAGAACATATTTTTGCTGCTATGATGGACATATGGAGACTTTCAAAACTGTATATGTTGGAGGTAATATTTCTGTGATCAGTTTACAGGAGCTATCATTTTTTATGTGTAGAAAACATCCAAATACTGAATTATGCTGATTGAAATAGTTTTCTGATTATTTTTAGCTTATCAAAGACAACTGACTATTTAAACTTGAAATTGTTATGTAATACTTTGAAGGCATACTGCAAGTTTTAAGATTTGAAGTTCAAAGGTTCAATAATTTGAGAATTTTGAAATTTCACCCATGCCTGGGCTTACCCTGGCTCAGAATTTGTTGTAGCAAACATTTTAGCCAAATGGAAAAAAATTGGAGCCAAACCAAATTAACTTTAGCCAAGCTTTTAAGCCTTTGGTATAGTATCAACAAGTTGTTTTGTATTTATCTCTTTGCCCGCTATGGGGGTCTTTTGTTGTCTGCTTATAACCTTTGCAAAAAGTTTGGACCCAGATCAGGCCCGACAAAATGTCCGGCCTTATCTGGATCCATATTGTTTGACACCCGGATGGTATTGAAAAAATCCAGCATCCAAAGAGTAAAATATGGCACAATAATAAAGTGAAGGAATAATAAAAGTAATTTTGAAAATCCAAAAGCTGATCAAAATGCACTTTTTCGCAAATATGTTATTTTTGAACCACCTAGACTGTACGTTTAGCCAATGACTTATATTTGTAGCCACTCTACATTTTAAGTAGCAAATGGCTACAATGGCTAATGGCGGGCAGAGCTCTGCATGCTTATTGGAGCATGTGTGCTTCTTACATGTAAGTTACATGTACATGATGTAACTCTTTGCATGCTGGGTACATTAGCTTTTCATGCCTTTGTTGTCATCTGCTAACTTTTTTCGAATTTTTTTTTTCAGGAACACTATCAGTGTCAAACAGTTTGGATCCAGATGAGCATTTTGTCGCTCCTGATCTGGGTCCAGACTGTTTGCAAAGGCTATCAGCATTCCACAAAAATCACCTATGGTGAGGAAAGGGTTTCAAAGTTTTTGCAGTTGTTGTTAATCCTTGACAGCCTGTAAACCAGTACTTTGAATGGTGTATTTCAGAGAAGCCAGATCCTCCAAGGAGTATCTACTGTGTGTCCTTGAATTGGTTACAGATGAGCTGTTACGTGGAACTGAGCGACAAGGACACCAACATTCCTACAAATTGGACCATGGAGTATAGACATAGCAGGTTGGTACAGTAAAATCTGGATAATTAGAACTCCGATACATGTACTTCAAATTCAAATTAAATTTGGGAAACATTTGGTTTATTATGTGCTGTTTTAATTCTTAACAAAACATGTGTGCTTAAAAGAAACATCTCATGATCAGTGAGATGTTTCTTTTAAACACCTAGAACATATGTTTTCTTTTATAGGAAATACTGATAAAAATCATTTTAAATTGGTGATATATCATTTAATGACTAGCTCCCTATACTTCAAACTACTGGTTTTTCAAAATAAAAACTATGGTCCTTAGGACTCAGGACTTTGAATTAACCATCCTTTTTATGGGACATAAGCAAGCAGTGTAGACCCAGGTCAAATACGTCCAGAATGTGGCATCTGATTGAGGTCTCCATTGTTTGCTTAAATAATGTTCTATTAGATTTTTTTTAAATATATATAAAATTATCATATGACCTCACGTTTGGGAGTGAAATAACGCCATAGGATAAAATTGATAAACCAGTAGCGGTTTATAGATTTTCGGGAATCATTATTAAATGACGCTTTTAACGTCACACATATGGCAAAACCCTAATGTTTTTACGCTAAAAATATGAATTTAAAATCATTTTAATGTCATATGATAAATTGAATCTAACATTGGTACTCCTGTATTATTGAATTTATTAAACTCGCATTTTATCTCTTTTCTCCAACTTGTTTAATAAATTCAACAAAACATGAGCACTCATGTAAGATCAACACTTTATCAGTCATGTTGGGACATTGCAGAGGATAAAGTGTCTTGCTCAAGGACGCAACTCGTTACTTCCTGTGAGGCTCGAACCAACAACCCCTTGATTCTCAATTCAAACAACCCCTTGATCTCAATTCAAACACTATGCCACTGAGGCACTGGACTCCTTATATATGAGCTGTGACATGAGGTTTCCAACAATGTGGTATGTGCAACTATATGGTATGTGCCACATTGTTGGAAATCTGGTGTCCCTGCTTATATATGGTTTAATCTCATCAAAATGACCATAGCAAATAAAACAATACACAAGTGTCAGTTTGTCCATTCATTATTTTCACAAATTTGGGGTTACCTGGCCCACGTTGAGAAAAGGTATGATAAGCCCTGGTTTCACTTTGCTTAAACCTGCCACAGAAAAAACCCTAAATCAGGCCAAAATCAGACTGTATGGAACACTGCAAACTGTTTTGTGACTAAATGTAGGGGATAACTGTACTCAAAATTTTCATTTGGAGAAGTATATTGTCAGATATACGGTCACAAATTTAGTTTTGCGTGGATGCGCGAGCAGAGCCGTAAAATATGATTTGCGATCGTATATCCGACGATATACTGCCGCCCCAAATGAAAATTTGAATATGGTCATCAAATGCGTGTCTGCAGTCTCCACTCAAATTGGAGTGTTGGAAGTCCCATAAAACCCCACGTCATCCAACGAAATGTGACATGATTAATGACGTCAAACTATTTCCGACAGTATATCACTGGATATACTGTCGCAAATACTTGACATAACTAATCAGACGTCGCATTGCAAAAGCAAGTGCAGTAGAGTGCTGTATATATTTTCATTGAGTAATTTTCAGTTCCTGCTGCTCATTTGTGTATGAGGGGTTTGATAACTTTATATGCAAAATATTAATTGGGTTTCACAGTTACAAAAATAAGGATATCATATAAGCTTTTTTTCAGAGAATAAGTAAATATGATCCGGTTGTTTGATTGCTGTTTTTTAAATACTGGGATATCAATGACATGCTTCCTTTTTTGAGGAAAATAAAAATATGAAATATAAACACCCTTTTTAAATGTTGGGTGCCAATTTAATATTGCATAGCCTAAGGTAAAAGGGACATACAAATTGATAGTTTTTTTTCATAAAAACATATGTTGTGGTACTCATTGAAATCATCTCAATGAGACGATTCCAATGAGCCCCACAACAAATGCTTTCATAGAGAAATAAAATGAAAATTGTAAATTTTCAGTTGAATAAAAGCATCTTATCTATAGCTAGGGCTATCAGTATGTAATGTTTTTATTGCCAAACCCAGGTAAAACAAGGTTATTATCTTACAGTCATTAAAAGGAAGTATTTCAATTTCAGTAGTATATAATTACAACAATGATATACATTTTAATGTGGCTATACCTTACATTGCCCTAGTTAAGCAAATTTTGAAATTAAAAAAAAAAAAAAACACTTAATAAACTTCTTATTTCTCCATGAAAACAGTGTTGTGAGTATTTAATGGAAGAGCCTCATTGAGGCTCTTCCAATAAGTACTCTCAACCTGTGTTTCACATGGAGAAATAAGAGGACAAGCAAGCTGCAAACTGGTTTACCTCTCCTATCAATGGTTGCGTAATTTTCATTTTTTATTATATATATGATATACAGTAAAACCTGTCTTAAGCAGCCACTCAAAAAGAAGACCAAAAATTTGTTTTCAAGACGGTAATCGCTAAATGCAGGTCAAAAGTATTGCAGAATGCTCCAAGGCATTCTGCAATACTTTCCACCTGCAATAAGCTACCACCTGTCTTTAAGACCTTTGTTTTTTGTATTTTTGAGTGGCTGCTTAAGACAGGTTTTACTGTACTCTGATGACCTCATCCGGTGTACATTTCACACTATCAGTAGTAATCTAGATGAAGACTTAAAAAAAGTTTCCTTTATTTTTTTTGAAACTTTTTAGGCATAGCATCCTTTTTTATGGGACATGTATCTATAGGCAAACTGTGAAATCCTGGATTCATGCTCAATTGTTTGCTTACAGAATGTTCTGTAAAAGAATTAGTTAAAAAATATGAAAAATACCATCCCAGGGACAAAAATATTTAAATATTGCACTTGTCCTGCAGGACGAGTGACTTACAATTTTCACTTGTACTGCAAACACATGCACTTGTCCTTTAAAAGTGTATGCAATAAAGAACATAAGGGAGTAATATGTAATATGACTTCCTCCAGTAGTTCTTTCCAAATGACTGGTCCTGTAGGACGAGTGCTTTGGGAAGAATTACTCGTCCTTTCTAGATTTCACTCGTAATTACGAGCAGACGAGTGGAATTTTTGTCCCCTGCATCCAACATCCCCAAAACTGTAATTGAAATTGCAATTGATAAGGATTGGAAAGCCCATTTTGCTTAAAAGTGTTAACCTATTATTTATAAATTTTATAGGATAATTTTGTTATGAATAACTTTGTTGACTTTTGTTCCAGCTTTTAAAAAAATAAGAAATAGAACAATATATTGCTACTGGTTTTCCAGTACTTTATGTATGCATGCTTTCGATTGTATCTGACAACTTCCCTACTTATATCAATACCAGGGAGAGAATTATCTCTATGAAAGTATTTTGACCACACCATGTCTCCAACTCATGGCCCCTCTTTTGCAGTTCACATAAGTCAGATTATTCATACTACTGGCTACTGACTGTGCTATTCAGACCAGGTCCCAAAATTATAAAAAAAAAATGTTCATGCTACCCAACTCAGCATGAAATTTATTATGCTCATAATGTTAAAATGCCAACAATTGGCATTTTAACATTTATGTGCATGATAAATATAAGATCTTAGAGTTTGAATGCAAAAAAGTCTTAATTTTCTATCATTTTAGATTTTGAGCAGTTAGTTGAGTTGAACATGACAAAAGCTTTATAATCTCCTGCTTTATAATCTCGGGGCCAGCTTTTAGCATGTTATTAGTTTTGATTATTCTTATGCATTTTTCATTTGTAACACCCAAACCCCAAGTGAATAGCAGGATCGTGCATGCTTTTCCTGTAAGGGGTCCTCTTATAAATACTTGTGTTGATAACAAGATATTTTGAGTGTATTAGGTTTAACATATGTTTTTGGTGCTCATTGAGAGGGTTCTTTTCAATCTTTTGAGTTTCCACAACATATGTTTTGGTTGAGCGATAAGAAAAAAAAAGATTATTAGGAGTGCAGATCTAGTAGCATGGGTATTCCTGTACAGGGCTATGTTAATGTTTGTATTGGTTAAGGGCAAACCTTTTTATACAATTTTTTTTATTAGTGTTGAATTAGTGTAGGGTAAAGTCAGGTAACTTCGGAAATCAGGTAAATTCAGACATACATTAGCAAACAGTGGAAATCCAGATGAGATGGCTCCTTATGAGCCGTCTCATCAGGATTTCACTGTTTGCTTAGTTAATTTATTTTTTATTCCAAAATCAAAATATGAAACAAACAAGGTTGCTGTCCGAATTTAGCCGGTTGTCTGAATTTACCCAACTTTGCCCTAACTCAAATGTATATAGTCCTTGAAAATTGTAGGAGAGTTCCTGGAAATGTCCTTGAATTTTACATGGTCGTGCCTGTATGAATCTTGTTTTTGGTATTCATTCACAGCCTAATGTTCAGTAGACGCTGCTTAATTACAATTCCAGCCTGTGTATGCATGACAAAACCAACTCGATTTTGTGCAAAGCTAAGACTCCGGTCAGACTGGGATCAGAGTCTTTGCTGGCACTAGATGGGTAGCTAAGCAATAAAGGACCTAAGCATTCTTCATATGCCCAGCAAAGACTTAACTAAGACTGGGCTGGTGTCCAGGCTGCACAAAGTCATTGCGGGCGCAGTCACATTGATGGGTTTGCAAGGCTGAAAGTTTTCAGGATAATCCTGAATTCAGTTTTTTAATACTGACTTTCCACAAAAAGTCGGCCTCAAAATACTGAATTAGGAAGTTTATAAAAGCCTTGCGATTTTTATCCCAGTTTATCCATAGAAAATTGAGTATTTAAACTGGAAATGTTTGATATTTTGTTGGCTTACTGCGAGTTTTAAGATTTGAATTTCTTAAGTTCATGATTTGGGAAATGTGAACTTTCACCCATGGTTTTGTCATGTAGCAATACATGCTCATATTTCTGTATCATCAGGCAGGAGGAAGGCTGGGTAGCTCTGCTTCAATCAGAATGTAATCACACTGCCGTTGCATGTGAGCTGTGGAAAAATGGTGACACTTTTAATCGCTTTGGTGTGTATGATATTAGAGTTCGAGTGAAAAATGGGCTAGCTGAGGCTGTTAGTTATTTAGGGGCTGTTTCACCATTTGATATAGGTAAAGAGTGGCTAGATATGATACTAATAAAGCATGATGGTGCAGGGTATAACAAGAGAAGTGTGCTCTTTATATATACATAGGTCCAGATAAGGATAGGTTGTGCACCTAAAATTGTGTATATTTCCTTACCCTTCAAGGACCTCGGACAGTTTTCTATTCAATCTGCCCAAATTTTGATAGCCTTTAGGCTAGGATAATGCATAACTGACAACTATATTTTTGTGCTTAAATCAAACTGTTACATTTAGTGCACCCAGCAAAATAAAAATACTTTGAAAATATTGCATAATTATGCCAAGACTTTAGGGTTTAGGGGGTGGGGGTATGTTTTGTGACCAAATTTTATTTCACAGAAAGTCAAAGTTTTGTCGAGTATTCACCTGAATACATGTAAATATTATGTTTGCGGCATAAAACTTGAAACAAAAGTGATGTGTTTGCATAAAATTCGGGTTGAGAAGATTTCATTGTTTCATATAAAGAAGAGTGCTGTCAATGACTTTTGGCTATTACCTGTAATGTTTCAAGTTTAACTTGTGCACTGAGGCGTATAATATCTGCATACTGTATAAATCATAGTCTAGATAAACACAGTTTAATTACATGGTACGCACTCATAACTTAAGCCCTGATACACGCCATTGTAAATTGATATTTACCTACAGGTTTGTACAAAATAAGTTTCTAATAAGCTTTTATCATAAAGTGTTCTTGAGCATTTTGACAGCGTTCCCCCCAGAGACCAATCATGCCATTTTTATATGATGTGTGTAATGTAAAACTACAACTGTATGCAAAAGGATTAGTTTGGTCTCGGGGGGGGGGGGGGGGGGGGGGGGGAAGCACTTCAGTAAAACTTTTTCTATTTTCTATATGTTGAATAGCAAAAACAGAGTTTTCAGCCCATATTTTTCAATTGTTACATGTCCAATGAGAAAACAGCTTTTGTGGATAATTCGAGGGTTAAAGCTACTATCTTTTTCATAGAAAAAATATCATTTTCTTTGAAACTTTTCTCTGGTCATTTTTATGGGCAATCCTTCATTAAGACTGTCCGAGGTCCTTTGAACATGTGTTTTGAGTGCTCAAAACAACCGTCTCATTGAGACGGTTCTTTTGAGTATCCACAACATATGTTTTGGTTGAGAAATAAGAAAGATAATTTTCCAGTATACACTCTTATCTGGAGGCCTGATATATAAAATATATTTAACCAGTACAAAGAAAACTGTATTACTTATCACTACTAACTTTTGTCCTTCTACACTGTTTAAAATCCGACTGACTTGAGAATTGTCATACTAGATCATATGCAGGATGCCTACTGGTCAGGGAAGGGGGGGGGAAGCACTTCAGTAAAACTTTTTCTATTTTCTATATGTTGAATAGCAAAAACAGAGTTTTCAGCCCATATTTTTCAATTGTTACATGTCCAATGAGAAAACAGCTTTTGTGGATAATTCGAGGGTTAAAGCTACTATCTTTTTCAAAGAAAAAATATCATTTTCTTTGAAACTTTTCTCTGGTCATTTTTATGGGCAATCCTTCATTAAGACTGTCCGAGGTCCTTTGAACATGTGTTTTGAGTGCTCAAAAGAACCGTCTCATTGAGACGGTTCTTTTGAGTACCCACAACATATGTTTTGGTTGAGAAATAAGAAAGATATTTTTCCAGTGCACACTCTTATCTGGAGTCCAAATATATTAAATATATTTAACCAGTACAGAGAGAAAATGTATTACTTATCACTACTAACTTTTGTCCTTCTGAACCAGGATCTACACTGTTTAATCCAACAGACTTGGGAATCTGTCATACTAAAGCATATGCAGGATGCCTACTGGTCAGGGAAAAGTGACGCCTAAGTTGTTATCTAATACTAATGCACACTTTCACAAGCTTGTGTGAATAAGTTATTATTTAAGTCATTAGCTCATTCATAGCAAAATTTCAGAAGTGGGACTATCCCATTTTGGAATAGAAAAGGTGTGCCATTGCAAAATTGAAAACCAAATAAGATATATGTCATCATACTCAAGGGGGGTAACATACATCATAGTCATGTGACATTAACATTGAAACAGGCTATAAAAATTGGATATTTTAGGTAGAAACGTGCCACTTCAGATTTGTATTTGACCTTTCAAAGTGACTTTGTGGCGTTGAAAAAGGTGAAGGCCATCAAAATCTAACCATTAAGAAATCCACACTCTGGATCAGAAGAGACTGTGGTTAAGAAGAAATGCAGTCTCCACGCCAACAGGATCCACACAAAAATCAATATTCCCGCCCCTCTTATTGGGAGACAAAAACGATTGTGCGTTCAGCGAAGACTCAATCACCTTTGGCATCTGCTTAGTCTAATCTGAGTATTGTAAATTCAGAAATTTTCGCAAGAGTTTAATTTTTGCGAAACTTTGTATATGCAAAATTTCGTGAAAATCAAAGTTTCGCAAAATGGCATGATCACTCTATCGTTTACTGATATAGTTTAATCATGCTAAGTCGCGAATTTTTACGTTGCAAATATGTCTTTTGATGCTATTCGCGAAAATAAAATTCTCGCGAAAATTTCCGAATTTACTGTATTCCAAGCTCTTACTGGGTAGCTTAGTGCCCAGTCCATTTTCATGCATTCAGGGAAGATTGATCAGACTGGGTAGATGCCCAGGCTGATCTGAGCCTTTGTTCAGTGCACATGCTATTCCAATACTGTTGCATATGCTCTTTTCCATAAATTTTTCAAATACATGATACCGTAAAATGGGAAATTTTTGTGTTGTCCAATTTTAGCGGTATTTCGCGAAATATTTTCCAAGTTTGACAATTTGTTATTTACCTTTTACCAGAACAATAATTGTGTATTCATTTGTGTTTCAGTAACATTACATAAACACCATGTGTTCACATATTTCTGCCAGCGTGTGTTCACATAATTATAAAATAAATGGCACTAAAAAGTGGTTGTCTTTGATGATAAAAAACAACAATTTCAATGCTTTGCCAGTTAAATTTGACACTTAAAATGTACCGCTATTCTATACACTCGTTACAACTTGAGACCAAGGAGAAACTTCGATTGGTCTTCCAGTATGTGTTCACATATTTCTGCCAGCGTGTGTTCACATAATTTTTTCATAAATGGTACTAAAAAGTGATTGTTTTTGGAGAAAAAAATACAATTTCAATTTGCTTTGCCAGTTCAAGTCGACACTTAATATGTACTGCTATTCTATGCACTTGCTACAACTTGAGACCAAGGAGAAACTACGACTCGTTTTCCAGATTAAATACGGAAAGCACTTAATTTCAACCATTAGAAATGACCAACTAAGTGCATACTTCAGATATTTTGCAGGATATTTGACTTGCAGTTATAATTTTTGCGGGTACAAAAGACAGCAAGGATTAAAAACGGCAAATATTTATCCTTATGTTGTGTTGAGGCAAAAAAGTGAAAATTTGGTGACGTAAAAATATTCCATTTTACAGTACAGTGAGCCACTTTAATTACGCACCACTTTTTGAGGCCCCACATTTTTTGACAAAAATGCTGGAATCGAACATTCTCTTTGATAATTTATTTATTAACATTTAATCTGTTTGATAACATCGAAAAAAATTATTGGAATCGCTCATGCAAATCATTCTGCTACTCAAAGGCAATTTTGACAAATTTTTAAAAATGCACGTGCAAGCGGAACGTCTAAATTTTCTATTTTTGTTTTGTGCTAGGCATTATCCATTGTGATCATTGTGACAGAAAAACACCAAAACAATTTATTTATTCAAGTAAAACCCCTTTTTTCTGTCGTTGAATTTAGTAACACCGTTACTTTTTGAAGAAATGCTTGTTTTAACGTCATATTAACGTCAGTTACAATAATCAAACTGGGTTTTCTTCGCAAATTATTTTGTAATGAGTCACTTGTTGGCATAGAAGTATCAAAACACTAAAACATCTTATCATTGGCATGTCTTATAGCATTGGTAGTAGTGACGTCATCATTAATGTCAACACCATGACGCCAGTAAATACATTATTTTTTTTTACGAAAATAAACGGCGGATACATGGTTGTTTAAAATGAAATCATAAAAGAAGTGTTTTGATAACTAGTTTACTCAGAATCATTCGAAATTTTAACTAGCTTAAAAAAAAGAACTAAAACCAACTTTTTTCATACCTTGGTCAGCTGGGAACCAAAATAGTAAAACATTAAAAAAAACTATGAAGTTAACAATCACATTCCAGTCTTAGATATTGCAAAGAATAAATCGGCTCTTATATCTCGCATAGCAGAAATTCGACCCTGAAAAAAGTGCAATGTGATCTGAGTTTCATTCGAGATAATGCAATGTGAAATGGTGTTTTGAGGGTAGTGCGCTTAAAAATCCATTTTCTCCTTCGTTTCTGATCTGATCACAATGAAATTTTAATGGCTAATGCAAATATAGATGCGCTTTACGTTGGTAGTCTCAGAATAAAAATATCACATTTCTTTTCCGAGTAATTTTACATTTTATAAGTGGTGCGTAACTAAAGTGGCTCACTGTATTTCTAAGGCATCAAAAGGCCTTATCATGGAGTAAAGGGTTAATTTTCCACCAGGACGAGGAAATTTGGGACACACTGGATTCAGAGAATAGGACCTATTCATGATCTATTTTAAAAACTGTCTATAAACTGTCTATAATAACATAATGATTGGGTGCATAAAAGAAATATCTCATTTTGAGACGTTTCTTTTGCACACCCATAGCTTATGTTTGATAGAAAAAACTGATAATAATCATTTTTTGGGGTTAAAATATTTTTATGTCTACCTTCCTAAAATTTTAACTACTGAACACCGTCACTTAACCCCTGGTCCTGACTTCAAAATTAAGGAGATTTAAATAAATGGCACTAAAAAGTGGTTGTCTTTGATGATAAAAAACAACAATTTCAATGCTTTGCCAGTTAAATTTGACACTTAAAATGTACCGCTATTCTATACACTCGTTACAACTTGAGACCAAGGAGAAACTTCGATTGGTCTTCCAGTATGTGTTCACATATTTCTGCCAGCGTGTGTTAACATAATTTTTTCATAAATGGTACTAAAAAGTGATTGTTTTTGGAGAAAAAAATACAATTTCAATTTGCTTTGCCAGTTCAAGTCGACACTTAATATGTACTGCTATTCTATGCACTTGCTACAACTTGAGACCAAGGAGAAACTACTACTCGTTTTCCAGATTAAATACGGAAAGCACCTAATTTCAACCATTAGAAATGACCAACTAAGTGCATACTTCAGATATTTTGCAGGATATTTGACTTGCAGTTATAATTTTTGCGGGTACAAAAGACAGCAAGGATTAAAAACAGCAAATATTTATCCTCATGTTGTGTTGAGGCAAAAAAGTGAAAATTTGGTGACGTAAAAATATTCCATTTTACAGTATTTCTAAGGCATCAAAAGGCCTTATCATGGAGTAAAGGGTTAATTTTCCACCAGGATGAGGAAATTTGGGACACACTGGATTCAGAGAATAGGACCTATTCATGATCTATTTTACTGTCTATAAACTGTCTATAATAACATAATGATACATAAAAGAAATATCTAATTTTGAGACGTTTCTTTTGCACACCCATAGCTTATGTCTCATAGAATAACCTGATGATAATCAGGTTTTGGGGTTAAAATATTTTTTATGTCTACCTTCCTATAATTTGAATTACTGAACACCATTAGTTAACCCCTAGTCCCGACTTCAAATTTACGAGATTTGACTACAAAATAGAAAGACAATGCAAAGAATAAATTTTGACTTGGATATTTTACCAAATAAAAAAATATATATGAGCCGTGACATGGGATTTCCAACATTGTGGTATGTGCAACCAGCAAAGGCTCAGGCCAGCCTGCGCATATACGCAGTCTGATCAGAGCCTTTGCTTGTCTCTTGACTATTCTATGAGTGTTAAGCTACTGAATGAACATCATTTGGAGTTTCTTAACTTAAAAGGAGTCTGCACAGGCTCGTCTGAGTCTATACTTGTCAGAATGGCACATTGTTGGAAATCACATGTCTTGACTTGTATTACAAATGCATATGCAGAAAAAATTATTAGCTCATGTAGATCTGTAACATGTTGGCCAGTAGTCTAGCCAAGATCTGGTTCAATGGACACTAGACTAAGGCACAGATTTGGGACATAATATTGCCTTTCTTAACCCTTAATGCGCCAATCGCAGCAAAAGTCATCTGCTTTTCTTGTCTTCTGAAATGTTTTTATGAAGCCTCTGTGGCAAACAGTGTGGACCCAGATCAGACTGCTCCTATAGGAGCAGTCTGTTCTGGGTCCACGCTGTTTGCTTCTATACTTAATTTGTTTGTAATGTTAGGCAATTATTTGCAGCAGACGACATTTTCAGATGCATTTTTTTCTTGGCGTTTTAAGGATTAAGCCCTGGTACCTTAGAGCTTGCGACCGCGGTGCGACCTCTCCACGGCTAATTTTGTTTGCACATTACTTGTGACCTCTGTGATCATTGTAATTACTTTCCCACTACTAATATATGATCGCTGATTAGTCACTGATCAGTTGCTGAAGATTTCAGAGCCAAAGTGATGATGAAATCAGTCGGTGACTGATCAGCGACTTGTTGGCAACTAAGCAGCGACTTCTAGAAAACCTTTGCAACTAGTTAGTGGTCGAAATCAGTTGCCATTAGTCTTTTGTGCATGCTCAGATCAAAAGACTGGTGATGACTGATTTTGATTGGCCACATTGTTGTGACCTTTGTAGAATCTTGCCACGACTCCTGGAACCATTCTGTGAGACAGAGAGGTCACAGCGCAGTGTAAGCTGTGTGAGACAAGGGCTTCAGTCAAATCATTTATTGTTAGAATTGATTGAAATCATGAAATTTAGATTTAAAATTCAGCAATTGGCTAATCTTATCAGAGCCTTATTAGGTAAGTAAAGGTATTAACCCGTAAAGGGCCAAGAAAAAAATGCAGCTGAAAATGTCGTCTGCTGAAGTCGTCTGCTGCAAATAATTGCCTAACATTACTGACGAATTAAGTATAGAAGCAAACAGCGTGGACCAAGAACAGACTGCTCCTATAGGAGTAGTCTGATCTGGGTCCACACTGTTTGCCATGGAAGCTTTTTAAACATTTCAGCAGACGAAAAAAACAGACGACTTTTGTTGCGATAGGCGCATTAAGAGTTAAATTATTTTTTTTTAATTGGCATTCTATAAGGAAATATATTTTGAATGATCAACATATTCTTTGATTTTTTTTTAACTCTGCATGCTGTGTAATTTTTCATGGTTCTTTTGTCGTCTGCTGAATTTTTTCAAAATTATTTTTTTCAAAAGATTCACTCTGAAACACTGTCAGAGCGTCAAACTGTTTTGATCAAGATCAGGACTGATGTGCTGTCACTCCTGATCATGGTCCAAACTGTTTGCAAAGGCTATCACCAGATGGCAAAAGTCGCCGCTAGCAAGGAAGTGGTAAATTATAAAAGCCTAATTAAACCTTGAGCTAATACAGTGATGGCATTATGTATTCTTAGAAATTTTCTTAAAAATTGAGTTTGAACTTTCTTTCAAATTATCTCCCTTGAATGGAATATCAAACTCCTCTTTGGTTTAAAATACAAACATATAGAAACAGTGTTCTAAAATGCCATCTTTTCTAGTTAATTAACGTCTGTATATAATAACAGGTTTAAAATGCCATCAACTGGTTTTTTTTTTAATTAATTGTGTTAAAGATTTATTTTCATATCGTTTTTGTCAGGTGTACATGTACTATGAATATTATTAGCATCAGCTACTAGGTACATGTAAAGAGTGAAGTACTCGCTGCATCTCTTAACAGGAAGTTTAATACTCATTATTGAAAATGCTTATCTATGATAATGGCCTTCTAATTTGTACAGTGAAACTTGTGTAAAACGGCCACTCAAAAATATACAAAACACAGGTCTTACTCATTTGCTATTTTTAACAACAAATGATAGCTTAATGAAGGTTGAAAGTATTGCAGAATGCTCCCCTTGGAGCATTCTGCAATACTTTTGACCTGCATTTAGGGATAATTGGTCTGGAAAACCAATTTTTGGTCTTTTTGAGAGTGGCTGTTTGACACAGGTTTTACTGAACTATTATAGCTAGTAAGAGCCTCTATTGCCTTGATTAACAAATAATTTGACTTTTTGTCCAGAAATGAGTAAGATCAGCCCAGATACCTGTCCAGTCCTATGAGACTCAAAGAGTTCTCGCTGGGTGCATAAAGAAAGCTGTAGTCCTAAGCTATCAATAAAGCACACAGCAAAGACAGATCAGAATGGGTGGATGCACAGGCTGATCAGAGTCTTCACTGGGTGTAAAATCAAATTGTTAGTTAAATGTCATGGGCAGGCTCCTAATAATTTACTGAGTGCAGTCTCTTTATACCACTATCTTTTGGGTCCATAGGAATGTGCCCTGCTATAAGAAAATACAGTCAAATCTTGCAAATTCAGAATCCTAGGGACTAGAGATTTTATTTCAAAGTATCAAAAGTTTTAATTATAAGGACTATTATAACCCCCCCCAAACATGGCTATTATCAGTTTTTAATCTGTCAAACATATGTTTTGTGTGCGTTTATTATGCACACAAAACATGTGTATTTAAAAAAGTTCATAAATAACCCTAGCATTGTGTGCGAAATTTATTTTGAATTAGCGAGTAATTCGAAAAATCAGAGTTCGAACTTTCAAGGTTTTACTGTATTGTCATAAAGGAATTGAAGGAAAATGACCATTTTATGGTAATTTTCCTATAATTCCTGTGTAAAATTCCTTGTTTGAATAACTTCAAGCCACCCGATGACCACGTTTATACAAATTCATGTAATAATGAGATGTGTTATAAATGGACTGCACTGTATCATGTAACCTCTATTTCTTTGCAGAGACACTAAAATATTTCCGTGCACAGAATATATAACAGCATATAACCACAATAATGCTTCTGTCTATAACTGCGGCACCATAAATGGATCTAGGGGGCATTTTTTACAATACAAAGTCTATGAAATAAGAGTGACCGGTTCCTCCGAAGATTACAATTTCACGTTACAGAATACAACAAGTGTTTATACAGATGAAAGTATAGGTATTGCCCTGCCAGCCAAGAGTGACAGTGATGTCATGTTTTGTTTACAAATTATCAGGGACTTATAATCGATACATCACTTGTGTATTAATCCTATCCGCAGGATAGGATTAATACACAAGTGATATATCGATTCGCATTAGCTCAAGTTAATGTTTGATGTTTTACATATAATAACAATAATTGTAAACAAAATTTTACGTAACTGTCACTCTTGGCTGGCACGACAGTAAATCAGGATCTTGTTTGTTTGGTTGTGGGTTAAAGTCCCAGTCAACAGCTATGGTCATGTAGAGACGACCAGTTAACCTATCCTCATTTTTTTTCATGGGCAAGCTTAGTCTAAGAGGTTAACCAGTACTTCATGCACATACTTCAGCATGTAACTGACAAGAGCCCTTCTAGAATCAGCTGAAGGAGGAGAATGGCCTTAGAAAATATTTCATGATCAATCTCCACAACAGCATGGGGGAAAATAAATCAGAATCTGTTGTGATGCAGGATCTTTTAAATATGGATATCATTATAAACTCTTTGCTTGCTAGTGGCGACTTTTGTCATCTGCTGATAACCTTTGCAAACAGTTTGGACCCAGATCAGGAATGTCGGTCCTGATTTGGATCCATCCTGTTTGACACCCTGATGGTGTTCCTGAAAGAATTTTTTGAAAAAGTTATTTCTGAAAAAGGTCAGCAGACAACAACAAAAGCATTGAAAATTACCCAGCATGCAAAAAGTTAACTATGAAATGTGAGAATTACAAAGGTGTTTGCAGGTTAGCTTTTGGCTTTAAACATGCAGAGAATTGTTCATGCTTTTATTGTAGTCTGCTGACTTTTTTCAAAATTAACTTTTTCAAAAATATTCTTTCAGGAATGCTATCAGAGTATCAAACACTTTGGACCCAGCTCAGGACCGACAGAATGTTGACCCTGATCTGGGTCCAAGCTCTTTGCAAAGGTTATCAGTAGATGACAAAAGTAGTAACTAGCATGAAAGCCAGTGGGTATAATGTTACATGTGTTTATGAATTAATTCATTTTTTTGTGGTTTTAAGAAAACCACAAAAATCTGAGTTAATGTACATAATAGTGAATAATCCTCTTCATGTAAAAAACATGAGCCACATTGGTGTAGTGGATAAACCATTCACCTTGTATACATACCCAGGGGTCCCGAGTTTGATCCCCGGCTCATACAGTCTGTGGGATGAGACTCTATTTTAACTGTGGCCCTATCTCCATATGACATTAGCTGTTGTTGGGATGTTAAACACAAAAACGCACTCACTTCATGTAAAATTGGCATATTTTTATTCTACTGTAAATTCAGAAATTTTTGCTAGGGTTTATTTTCATGAATGTTCTCATCTGCGTAGTTTCCCAAAAACAAACCCTCGCAAATTGGCAAAATCACTTGTGTCGTTTACAGATGTAGGTAAATTGTGCCTTAATGTGGCAAATATGTCTTTAAACGCCATTCACGAAAATAAAATTCTCGCCAAAATTTCTGAATTTACAGTATTTTAAGGCTGAAGTTGGGTTCGGAAAATTAAATTACTTATTAGTTCTCAAATGTACAATTAATTTTTGAAAATATCTTATGAATGTGTAAGGGAGAGATTTTTTTTATGCCCCCAAAGGAACTTTGGGAGGCATATAGTAATCGCACTGTCCGTCCGCCCGTCAGTCCGTCCGCCTCGTGTCCGGTGCATATCTCCTATAATCTTTGAGGTAGGAATTCCAAATTTGGTGTGTGGATGCATCTTGGGATGACGGAGTGTCTCGTACCATTTTCCGGTCACTGTGACTTTGACCTTGACCTCTGACCTAGTTTTTAAAATAATCGTGTCCGGAGCATATCTCTTATATTATTTTAGGTAGGAATCTCAAATTTGGTGTGTGGATGCATCTTGGAATGACGAAGTGTCGCATACCATAATTGGGTCACTGTGACCTTGAACTTGACCTCTGACCTAGTTTCTAGAAACTGCATTGAGTCTGGTGCATATCTCTTATATTCTTTGAGCTACGAATTCTTAATTTGGTGTGTAAATGCATCTTGGGATGGCTGAGTGTCACATATCATTTTCAGGTCACTGTGACCTTGACCTCTGACCTAGATTTTGGAATAATCGTGTCCGGAGCATATCTCTTATATTTAGAAGCTGCTTTTCTCTGTTGAATTTTACACAATTGGATTGGAAGCCTAAATTGAGTTTGGAAAAGAATGTAAGGGTATATTAAACAGTATATTATTTCATTTTGGAATTTTTTTGTTGGAAAATACCAGGTTATACTGATTGACAAAACGTATGCCATGAATAGTTCCTGTTGAACCTTATGAAGTGGCCAGCATAGTCATTGTGCACAAACTGTATGCCAGAAACTATAAGGTTAATTGTTCACAAAACCTATGTCAGAATTACGTAGGTGATGTTGAACCATATAAAGTGGCCAGCATAGTGATTATGAACAAAACATGCCAAGAATAGGTTATGCTGACCATAGAAGGGCGGATTTGTTCCATCAATCAGTAAAATCTTGTGTTTTTTCAAACAAAAAAATAGTTTCCAAAATTAAATAAAAGACTTCCCTACCCTTGTTTAGCAGTGCTCTGGTGCAGGTATTAACACTTTTCCCACCAGTCATGTCTTTTGTTGTCTGCTCTCTCCTGCTGTAATGTTCTTTATTCTAGGTAGTCTCTATTGAAAAAAATAAGGATCCTGATTGGATTGAGTCTGACCAGGGTTCATGATAAGCAATAGTTTCCATGATAAAATCTAGTCTGAAGTGCTCTTGAAAATATGCAGCAGATGTAAAAAAGCAGATGACATTTTCAGAATAAAAAAGTTACTGCCAAGATAAGGGTTAACCCTCATCTTGCAAATATTTGATTGTCCTGAATGTGTTGTCTGCTTTTTAGGTCTGCTGCATATAGCCAAATATACTCCGGACTACTTTTACCTTAGATGCAAACACTATGAACCCAGAACAAACTCCTCTTAAGGAGAAACTTAACCGACATCTGCTAGGGAGTAGTCTGATCTGGGCTATATTGTTTGCAATATAGGCTACCCAAGTATATAAGATGACTCGCATACCTAATATACCTAATACTGTCTCCTATTTGATAAGTATCAGTATCTTCTAAGCGAGTATATATTATAAAGCTTTTGGGTCACTGTTACGGGCAGCAACTTTAATATTTATATCTGGGCGTGGTTCAGCTTTTCCATCTGCTCAATAGGGAAAATCAGGTTCCATTTATAATTGGAAAAGAATTATTAAGTCGTAACCTGTGTGCATTTATGAAAATCCTGACTGTATTATACTGAACTCACATTTATTAACCCTTAAAGCACATATCACAACAAAGTTGTATGCTTTTGTCAAGTGTGAAATATTCAAAGCCGCGTTGACAAACAGTGTAGTTCCCAGTCTGATCTGGGTCCACACTGTTTGCCTCTATACTTATGTTAACCAATAAACAGACATTTTCGGATGTAGTTATTTTCCTGGCGTTTTAAGTGTTAAATCATATGTTATGTGTCTTTACTGTCTTTAATGGGGTGAACATGTTATGGCGCAAGATGATACAGTTACTTTTGAATAAAACCACGCCTCATTTTCAGCTGTATCTATGTCTAAGGTAGATCAGTCCTAATTACACATTGATGAGGTGCCGCCTTTAGATTGACCCAATAGCCTTATAATGCTATAAATTTTGTTGATAGATGCTCATTTAGAATTTGTAAAAACTTTCTGCCGATTTCCATTACAGTAAAACCTGCTCCGGTTAGCTCCCTTACTGTTAAAAAGACAGAAAAGAGTTCTGTTGTCATGGTAGCCTGGAAGTTTCCTGCTAAGCTACCGCCATTATTCAACATGACATACACTATCAGTTTGAAGACAGAAGAAGGCTGGGATGATCGTGCACTGGTAAGATATGGCAGTAACCCTCAAACAAAGTTTCATTGATTTAGCTAATCTATGTAGCATAGCAGGCTGGTGTGAGCCTTACCTGATGGCAAATTGAGAAGTCAAATTATTTTTATTTTAGCAACAAGGCCCATATAATTGAACTGCACTGCAAGTTTTCCTTTTACAAAGCCCATAAACCGGGCCGCGTAGCGCAGTCGGTAACGTGTCTAGCTGCAGATGCGTGTCTGACTGCAGATCCAGGGGTCGCGAGTTCGATCCCGGCCCGGTCCCATACTTTCGTGGAGATTGATCATGAAATAATTTCTACGATCATTCTCCTCCCTTCCGCTGATTTATTCAAGAAGGGTTGTTGTCAGTTACAAGCGAAAGTATGTGCACAAATTACTGGTTAACCGCTTGCTCAAGCCTGCCCAGGAAAAAGTGTGGTTAAGTGAACTGACCGTCCCGCAATGACCATAGCTGTTGACATGGGACGTAAAGCAACAAAAACAAACAAACAAAACAAAGCCCATAAAATTGAACTGAACTGCAAGTGTTCCTTTTACAAAGCCCATGTAAATGAATGCACTGCAAGTGTTCCTTTAACAAAGCCCATGTAATTGAATGAAAACCACAAGTTTTTTTTTACAAAGTCCATGTAATTCAACTGAATTGCAAGTTTTCATGCAACAAGGCCCATGTAATTGAACTGAACTGCAAGTTTTTATGCAACAATGTCCATGTAATTGAACTGAACTGCAGGTTTTATTTTTACAAAGCTCTTGAACCGGGCCGCATAGCCCAGTCGGTAACGTGTCTGGCAACAGATGCGAGTCTGACTGCAGATCCAGGGCTCGCGAGTTCGATCCCGGCCCTTTCCTATACTTTCGTGGAGATTGATCATGAAATAATTTCTACGGTCATTCTCCTCCCTTCCGCTGAATCATTCAAGAAGGGTTGCTGTCAGTTACAAGCGAAAGTATGTGCAAGAAGTACTGGTTAACTGCTTGTTCAAGCTTGCCCAGGAAAAAGTGTGGTTAGGTGAACTGACCGTCCCGCCATGACCATAGCTGTTGACTTGGGACGTAAAGCAACAAAACAAACAAACAATCATGTAATTGAACTGAACTGCAAGTTTTCTTGCAACAAGGCCCATGCAATTGAACTAAACTGCAAGTTTTCTGGCAACAAGGCCCATGTAATTGAACTGAACTGCAAGTTTTCTTTTTACAAAGCTCATGTAATAGAACTGAACTGCAAGTTTTCTTTTTACAAAGCTGAAGTAATTGAACTGAATTGCAAGTTTTCTTTTTACAAAGCACATATAAATGAACTAGACTGCAAGTTTTCTTTTTAGAATCCATAGAGTCTCCTCAGCCACAGAGACTAGCTTGAAAAATGAAATTTCACCTGTAGCAAGTTTAGATATGATACTTTCCAAAAAGGGAATAACAAAGGCGCTGAACAGTCAGCATGTATGTCAGAAGGCTGGTTTGTAGCTTTGTTGTTTGCAAACCCCGAAGACAGGTTTTCTCGCCAAGAGGCCCATATAGACTTGTAAAAATGGTCTTTGCATGATCCTTTCTCAAGATTGTTCAAATTAGTATGATCCTATAAAAAAAACATGGCCACCAGGGGACGGGGTTAGTTTTACTTAATTGTATACCAAATAATGAGAAAACATTAAAAAATCAGTGTGATGTTTATACCCCCGGTACGAAGTATATAGCTTTTGCCTTTTCTGTAATTATGTTTGTCTGTCTGTCTGTTTGTCTGTCTGTTTGTCTGTAAACTTTTTTTTCCGTCAAAGATTTCTCAGCAACTACTTGAGTTAGGATTCTGAAATTTGGTACAAAGCTTGATAGTGATGAGTTGTATTGTGTAACAAAAGAACAGCCACATATTGCTTATCAGTCCCTTTATTTATTCAGTTTTCTTTCTCTCCAATGGAAATTTCTGTCGAGATTTCTCAGCTCCTATTGAAGCCAGTGTTTTCTAATTTTGTGTACATCTTCAAGATGGAAAAGTGTACTGTGTAAATGGAAATTGAGATGCTAATCCTCATTTTGCCTTCTTTTTTCAATTTTTCATTTTTTCCTTCTTTCTCTCTTATATAATACATATGGACATTTTTTTCTGTAACTGATTTCTCAGCAACCACTTGAGGTAGGACTCTGAAATAAGTTACAAAGCTTGATAGTGATGAGTTGTATTGTGTAACAAAAGAACAGCCACATATTGCTTATCAGTCCCTTTATTTGTTCATTTTTCTTTCTCTCCAATGGAAATTTCTGTCACAGATTTCTCAGCTCCTATTGGAGCCAGTGTTTTCAAATTTTGTGTACACCTTCAGGAAGGCAAAGTGTACTGTGTAAATGGGAATTAAGATGCTAATCCTCATTTTGTCTTCTTTTTTCATTATTTCATTTTTACTTCTTTCACTCTTATATAATACATATGGACATTTTTTCTGTCAAAGATTTCTCAGCAACCACTTGAGTTAGGAATCTGAAATTTAGTACAAAGCTTGATAGTGATGAGTTGTATTGTGTAACAAAAGACAGCCACATATTGCTTATCAGTCCCTTTATTTGTTCATTTTTCTTTCTCTCCAATGGAAATTTCTGTCACAGATTTCTCAGCTCCTATTGGAGCCAGTGTTTTCAAATTTTGTGTACACCTTCAGGAAGGCAAAGTGTACTGTGTAAATGGGAATTAAGATGCTAATCCTCATTTTGTCTTCTTTTTTCAATTTTTCATTTGTTCCTTCTTTCTCTCTTATATAATACATATGGACATTTTTTTCTGTAACTGATTTCTCAGCAACTACTTGAGTTAGGATTCTGAAATCTGATACAAAGCTTGATAGTGATGAGTTGTATTGTGTAACAAAAGAACAACCACATATTGTTTATCCGTCCCTTTATTTGTTCATTTTTTCTTTCTCTCCAATTGAAATTTCTTTCACAGATTTCTCAGCTCCTATTGGAGCCAGTGTTTTCAAATTTAGTGTACACCTTCAGGTAGGCTAAGTGTATTGTGTAAATGAAAATAAAGATGCTAAAGCTCTTTTTGCCTTCTTTTTCAAATTTTCCTTCTGTCACTCCTATATAATACATATGGACGTTTTTTGTCAGAGTTTTCTCAGCAACTACTTGATTTAGGATTATGAAAATTTGTGTACACTTTCAGGTGGGCAAAGTGTATTGTGTAAATGAAAATTAAGGTGCTGATCCTCATTTTGCCTTCTTTTTTCAAATTTTCAATTTTTCCTTCTGTCACTCTTATATAACACATATGGACATTTTTCATCAAAGTTTTCACAGAAACTACTTGATTTAGGATTATGAAATCTTTGACAATTTTGTCTTTTCTCTGAAAGTGTTACAGCCTCTGATGGCTACCGCTGGGGGTATGTGAGCTTTGCTTACTTCTTGCTATATTTCTTTTAAGCAGCCAATACATTTGTTTTGCAAAGAAATGTTAAAAAAAAATGCAGTTATATGTGGAAGCTTTCAGTAGACAATCCTCATGAAAGGAACAACTGGAGATCAGGTGTGAGATCTGCTGTGGGAAAAGCTAGCCAATTACCTCGAAGGAGGACCACTGATGTTGGATTGCATGTTAATCAAAACCCAATGATACTGATGTTATATTATTTATTAACCAACTCCTTTAATTTGAACAATTAACCCTTAGCCCGCCACTCACATTTTTTGTCATTTTCTCCTCTTGTCTGCTTATACCCTTAAGTAGCCTATATTTCAAATAATATGGACTCAGATCAGACTGCTCCAAAGGAGCATTCTGATCAGGGTTCATATTGTTTGCCTCCATGAAAAAATCTAGTCTGAAGTGCACTTGAATATATGCAGTAGATGTAAACATCACAACATTTTCAGGACAAAAATAGTAGTGGGATAAAGGTTAAAATGATATCTCTTGTCCCTGTTACCTTGAATTAACTTGGACTGTATTTTTGTTTAGGTTATCAATAATCTGAGAACAATGGAAAACAGACGACATGTTTATAAGTATATACTTGAGCAGTTGATTCCTAGTGTGAGGTATCGGGTGTATGTGTCTGCAAAACCAGTTAAAGCCATAGGTGATTGGTACTGGAGTGAACCAGCTGTAGTCACCATGACAACCGATTCAGATGGTAAGACATAAATTGTTATGTTTGTCAAAAATCATGAAGAAGCATAGGTAAAAAAATCCGATGGGGAGTAAGAAGTTTTTAAAATTTGGTCTGATTTTAAATGTTTTGTGTGTAAATTCCCTCATATGGGCAATGTTTCAGGATTTTCAGTTCCTGCCCCTGTGGCTAAGTCAAACAATGAAATTCATTTCTATTAACATGATTCATGAGAAAATGAATACATCTTTCATTTCTTATTATGGTTCCCCCTTGGCATCTGTCAGTCTGTCACAAAATTTGTCCAATCTCTAACTTGCAAACTGTTCACAATATCCTCATGAAACTTCTTAGAATTATCAATCCACAATAGACAATATGCGGAGCACAAGTACCATAACTCTTTCACTTGTATTTGTTAACTATTTCCCTTGGAACTTTGTGAGCCTTAATTAGCTGAATGTACATTGTACAATACAATATGACACCGAAATGATGGGAGACATCTGTGTGTTTTGATGCAAGTTTTAGTATTCACACTGTTCATGAGAAAACATTCTTCATATAAAGAGTTGTGGGTTCATGAGAAAATGAAAGCATATTTCATCTCTTATATATTTACACCTTTCATGAGAAAAAGAATATACATCTTTTTGAAGAAAGGTTCATATAAGGAGAACCATTGAAAGTGTAAATATTATGAAATACACACAGTATTAATGAAAATACCAATGATGAGAAAGACACGGGAAAAAACTCAGAATTAGTCAATCGATGGCACTCTTTTTTAAAACCTCATGCTTTTTTAACCCCTCTGCAGGGCCCCTTGGGTGTGGTCCGAAATGAATGTGGTCTTGCAAGCCCCACTTGTTAGCGAGTCACTCAACAAATTTGATTGGACTCAGTCCATAACTATACCCCCGGTACAACATATATAGGGGGTATATAGTTTTTGCCTTTTCTGTAATTATGTTTGTCTGTAAACTTTTTTTCTGTCAAAGATTTCTCAGCAACTACTTGAGTTAGGATTCTGAAATTTGGTACAAAGCTTGATAGTGATGAGTTGTATTGTGTAACAAAAACAGCCACATAAGGCATAGCAGGCCCTTTATTTGTTCATTTTTCTTTCTCTCAAATGAAAATTTCTGTCACAGATTTCTCAGCTCCTATTGTAGCCAGTGTTTTCAAATTTTGTGTACACCTTCAGGTAGGCTAAGTGTATTGTGTAAATGAAAATGAAGATGCCAAAGCTCATTTTGCCTTTTTCAATTTTTCCCATAGTCACTCCTATATAACACATATGGACGTTTTTCGTCAGTTTTCTCAGCAACTACATGTACTTGATTTAGGATTATGAAATTTTGTGTACACCTTCAGGTAGGCAGAGTGTATTGTGTAAATGAAAATTAAGATGTTTATCCTCAGTTTGTCTTCTTTTTTTAAAATTTTAAATTTTTCCTTTTGTCACTCCTATATAACATATATGGACATTTTTCATCAAAGTTTTCTCAGAAACTGCTTGATTTAGGATTATGAAATCTTTAGCAATATTGTCTTTTCTCTAAAAGTGTAACAACCTCTGATGGCTACTGTTGGGGGTATGTGAGCTTTGCTCACTTCTTGCTATATTTTTATGAGGAAATAGCATAACTATAATATCCGCCAATGCCTTTTGGAAAGTGTGGGGATAATCATGTTTGGCAATCCATGTTCCATGTGATAAAATACTCACTCTTATGCATATGATTGATATGGAGGACCTAACAGGAGTGCTTATGTTTAATTGAATTTATTAAAAAAGTTGGGAAAAAGAGATATTTAATGCAAGTCTTGCCGAGCATATTATCTTTTTTTTGCAACGAGTTTAATAAATTCGATAATACAGGTGCATGAATGTTAGATTCTATTTATCACATGACATTAAAATTACTTAAAATCTCATTTTTGGTGTGAAAACGTCCAGATTTTGCCATCGTTTGAGCAATGTTAAAATGGACATCATTACATAAAGTTACTAAATCTGTAAACCACTAGTGGTCTATTGATTTTATTGCATGGCGTTATTTCACTCCCAGATGCGACGTCATGTGATAACATGATATGAGCCAGTGCATGAGATTTCCAAAAATGTTGTATGTGCGACCAGCAAAGCCTCAGATCAGACTGCGCACACGGGCAGTCTGATCAGAGCCTTTGCTAGTCGCTTGAGTATTCTATGATTGTAAAGCTACTGACTGAATACCATTTAGAGTTTCTAAGCTTAAAAGGAGGCTGCAGAGGCTTGTCCGAGTCTACACATGTCAAAATGACACATTGTTGGAAATCTCATGCCATGGCTTATATTTTACATTTTCCACTTGTTCTTCATTGAAATACTATTGCCTTCCAGTTCCTGCCAATTCTACAAGCCTTATGTCTGGATCATACTCTGTTGTAGACAGTGGAGAGAAGACCATATCTCCTGTATTGTATTGGAAGGTAAGGTCATGATTAGAAATATTATCCCTTAAAGCGCCACCTGTGTTTTGCAGCAGACGACAATTTCAAATTTTGCCGCTTTTTCAAAAATAACAAATAAGGCATGATATTTCATAAGAATCGTTTGCTGGCAGACGATTCTCATGAAATATCATACCTTATTTTTCCGAAAATTGGGAAAGATTTCGCAAAAATTGTCGTCTGCTTCAGTTGTGATTGGCGCTTTAAGAGTTAAGTTTACCACTTCCTATTGGAAGGTTTTAGAGATCGGTATTTCTTTTGCATATTTGATGATGCTGTTTATAAAGGATCTAACATGAGTGCTAATGTTTTATTGAATATATTAAACCAATTGAGGAAAGAGATAAAATGTGAGACTTGTTTAGTAAATTTAATAATTCAGGAGCATAAATGTTAGATTCTATTTATTATCACAGGACATAAAGTTTCTTGAAGTAAGAAAGGAGGCAAAGATCAGGAAATGATACAATCAAGTACCACACCTTTTGGGGTGAAAATGTCAAGGTTTTGCCATCTTTTACACAGTGTTTTAATGGACGTCATTGCATAAGGTTGCTAAATCTGTAAACCACTAGTGGTTTATCTATTTTCTTTCATGGCGTTATATCACTCCCAGGGGTGACATCATGAGATAAATGATGGTAATGAGTAATCAGAAGCAAACTTGTTTTGATATTTTATAGGAATTATAGCCAAATATTGTCAGAAAAGTTAAGGAAATCATGCAAGTAGGGGATGAAGTGTAAGACACTTTATTAGTTTTCCTTCCCAAACATTCTATAGCCTCAGGATGTGATTTTTTTCATGTCTGCTTATTCAAGCAAAATGCAATAAGTTTTTGGCATGTTTAGCTTTTCATGAAATTGTTATGTCCCCAGAAAAGTTTAATATATGACATGATGAGAGGTTTCGTCCCTTGTAAATATTATGATAGATAAGACCCTCTGTAGACCCTATGTTTCAACTCTAGTTGTGTTTGGCAATGAATGATAAATATGATCGTTGGCATTTGGCAGTGAAAGTGTTAAATTCCATAATTAGAGCTTAATTCCATATTTAGATCTAAATTCCACATCAAAACTCCATATTTTAGAGCTAAATTTCATATTTAGATCTAAATTCCATATATTAGAATTTTATGTTTATTGTAGAACCCAGCAGCAAGATTTTCTAATGGTATTATATCAGGCTACCAGATCAGAGTTGCAGAAGTAGACAGCGTGGGGTATAAGACTGCACTCAGCACCAAAGGATCAGTCTCTCACAGGGAGCTGCTCTGGGACGTAGAACCACTGCAGATTGATGGTATCCATGTTAAGGAACCTGAGAGTGTTGTTAGCCTGTTGGGAAGAAGAGTTTTCACTGCTCTACATGAGAAATTGTTGAAAACGAAGGATTACCTGATTGAAATGAGAGTTGGCACAGAGAAAGGGCTTTCAGAGGCCACATCAAAACTTTTCCTTCCAGCTCGGATTAAAGGTTTGAGTTATTCATTTTTATTATCAGAGTTGATGCTTTTTGTCACAGTTAAGCTTGCACAGCTATACAGTGAGTCTACAGGTGTTAAAACCTGTATGAGCCTTCATCACCTTCCATATTTTGTGTATGTGAGCAGCTGAGGCTCTGGCGATAATGTTCGAATGTGCAGACTCGCCGGAGCCTTTGCTGCTCACATACACAAAGTACCAAATTTTCTGAGGTTAAGTTGACCTACTGAGGCTGAATTATTTCTCGTCTGGGAGCGCAGTGGCTAAGTGGTAGAGTGCTTGACTCTAGACCGAGAAGTTGTGGGTTGGAGCCTCACCGGCGTCACTGCGTTGTGTCCTTGAGCAAGACACATTAATCCTTGCTTAGTACTGTGTCAACCCGGGAAGACTGGTCCAGACATAACTGAAAAATTGTTGAGTGGAGTGTAAAGAATCTAATCAAAAAATAATTATATGCCATGGGGCAATGAGCACATTTTATAACTCTAGTTTATATCTAAAACATATTTATGCCCACAACTTTGAAAAAAAGGTGAAGTGTCTCAATAAATATCCTTTTTCTTTAAAAACTTGTTTGAACTGTAGCTATTTCTCTCATTTTCTTTCAGCTGAGAGTTTAATACCTCACAGAGTTATTGTAGAAATAGACGAAGATAAGCAAACAGCATTAGTATCTTGGCAGCTGGCTTCAGAACAATGTAAAGAAGAGTTGCAACCAATGGTCTATTGGTGTTCAGTGGAAGAAGGCCAGAGCAATAACTCTTATGTCTCCTGTAAGGTAGGTACCTTTGCATGTCTATGCGATTTAAGGTTTAGCATTTAGTTGTTCAGTTTTAACAAAAAGGAGCAAGAACTGTACAATAGCTATGATCAAACCATTTAAACTGTTATGCAATAGCACACCCGATAGGTGGCAATTGAAAACGTTAATACTATCAAAGAATGTAGATAAAAATTGTTAGAAACAGAGTTTCCAATTGCCATTTGTCGCCCTAAATCGGCAATCGAAAACTCTGTTTCTAGTGATTTTTGACCCACATCATTCTGTTGATTTTTAAGAGCATTTTCTATTGCCGCCTATCCGGTGTGAATAGGCTTCATAGAGAACTGAAAATATATAAGGTGTGCCATGTTTATTTGACCATGTGTGTTTTTTATTAGACCATATACGTTTGGAAATCATTTGTTGAAACTATATTTAAAAAATACAAGGTACTAATCATTAAATACTATTATGGGATTTGACATGAGAAAACCTGAATTTATTGCATGCCAACGACAAAGGTCCAGACCAGCCTCTGCTTCCGAACATTCTAATCGGTTCCCTATCTACAAGGTATAGTTTTCAAGCTTCCTCCATTGTAAAATTTAAATTTTCTCGCGTCCAGGCCAATATTATACAAGCATATGTCGGGGACTAATAATGGGCATCACTGCTTACAGTAATCATCTGTAATTAGTGGACCATGTGTGGTAATTATCCCCAGGCTTTTTTAAAAAAGCGTCGGGGATATTGCAATCGCCTCCGTCCGTCCATCACGCTATCTCCTCCTAAACCATTGGACAAAATCCAACCAAATTTGGTGTGTGAGTTGCTCACATGAATGGGGTATGCAACGGCACATTTTTTTTTGGCCTGGGGCCCTGGGGAGGAGCCAAAAGGTCAATTATCATTAAATATCATTAAAGTTCAATTACAAAGTCAATTTCAAAGATTTTTTAATCAAACTTTGTATGTCTTCTCACACATGAAAGATATAAAACATATCAGACAGGATTTTCATTTGGTCGCCTGGGTCATGCCCCAGGGGTCTGACTTAGGGGTACCGTGGGGGCTTTGGGGGGGTCAAAAAACTTTTTTTTTGAAATTCAACCAGATTTGATGTGTGAGTTACTTACATGAATGGCACATGCACCGGCATCATTTTTTGGGTCCCTGCCTCCTGGGGCCTTGGGGAGGGGCCAAAAGGTCAAATATCATTAAATCTGAATTACAAAGTCAATTTCAAAGGTTTTTAAACCAAACTTTGTGTATCTTCTCACAAATGAAAGATATATAATATATCAGATGTGATTTTCATTCGGCTGCCTGGGTCATGCCCAGGGGTGGGACTTGGGGGTACCGTGGGGGTTGGGGCTCAAAAAATTGTTTTTCCGAAATTCAACCAGATTTGGTGTGTGAGTTACTCACATGAATGGCACATGCACAGGCACAATTTGTTTGGTCCCCACCCCCTGGGGCCTTGGGGAGGGGTCAAAAATTTAGTTTTCTGAACATGGTCATGTGGCATATCAAATTAAAGGGGATGAGCAGTAGACCATGATACACTGAACAATTTTAATCTAAGATAAAACTGGTGACCTTGGGATGGGGTTAAACGAGTCAATTACCATTAGATTTCTTCGAGAGGGTGGGGATTTGAGATTGCGCGCCATCGAATGTGTTCTAGTTAATTATGTTTTATCATACGACGTTGTGTTTGGGATTGAAATAACCCCATGCAATAAAATCAATAAACCACTAGTGGTTTACAGATTTAAGGGAAACATTATGACATCCACAACAACATTGTGTACATAATGACAAAATTATAACATGCTTACGCCAGAAATGAGATTTCAAAGTATTCTTAATGATATGATAAATAGAATCTAACATTGGTGATCTGTATTATTTATATTTATTAAACTCGTTGCGAAAAAGTATAAAATGCTCAGCAAGCCTTGCGTTTTATCTCTTTTCCCCAACTTGTTTAATAAAAGCAATAAAACATGAGTACTCATGTAGTTTAAGATCCTCTACAAAAAACCATAGGTTTAGATAAACAAAATTTTTGAGTGAAAAATTGTTAATATTTTCTTACCCATCAGTTTGAACATATGTTTTAGGTACTCAAAAGAACCGTCTCAGTTAGACAGTTGTTTTTTGAGTACCCACATCATATGTTATGATTTAGGTGCATAAAAGAACCATCTCATTGAGATAGTTCTTTTGAGTACCCACAAAATTTGTTTAGGTTAAGAAATAAGAAAAAGTTTTGGTAGGCACTCTTAACTTAAAGCCTGATAAACTTATTTACTTTCTCTTAAACTGTTTATCAGGATTCCTATGACTGGCTGATAGTTCCCTCCAATGATGGCTGCAACACTACCTCTCAAAACATAAGTTTACCAGCTCATAAACTGGCCAGTGACCTGAAGTTTGGAGTCTCAGTGAGCTTGAATGGTATCAGCGGTGGAACACTGTGGGAACGCTGCAGATTTGATGCTATGTATCAAGGTAGTTACTTATCCTATTTCCTTAGATAATTTTACTTGTTCCAAAGAACTGATATTGCCTAAAAAGCGAAGTTTAGTTCACACTGTGTTGGAACAATGTATAAACTATTAACCCTTCCTATACTGGAAACCCCTAAATGGGTACTTATGCAAACAGTGAAAACCCAGATGAAATGCAGCTTAATAGTGCATTTCATCAGGGTCTGCACTGTTTGATGAGATAAAAACAACCTTCAGGGACAAAAATACATAATAATTTAGCAGTTTCTACCTGTGAATCCGTAAAGTACAAAATGGACAATTGAATAGTTATTTTATCAATATGTATGAGGAAATCCATCAGAATATATACACATGATTGATTTTTAAAATAATATGAAACTATATATATATATGAAAATAGTGTAGATCCCAGCATAAATGGTATCAGTGCTGGAACACTGTGGGAACGCTGCAGATTTGATGAGATGAATCAGGGTAATTGATTTTATTCCTATACTGTTTGAGCCATCATATCAGATTTTGGTTCTTATTGTATATGACAATAGCCTCCTTTAAACCTTAGTATACGTGAAACCCCTAAATGGGTACTTTGACAAACAGTGAAGACCCAGATGAAATGCAGCATAATGCTGCATTTCATCTGGGTCTTCGCTGTTTGTAAAGGTTAAAATGATCTTCAGACAAAAAAATGCAATATTTTTTAAAGTTATAACCTGACACACCTAGATATGTACAATGGTCTACCCCAAGTTTATTGTACCGAACCAGAAGGAAGAATCAATTAGTATGCAAAGAGTTAAACAGCATTGGGGCTAAAGGTCTAAATTTTGGTCTGAACCATCCCCTACTTGCATACTTTGCGTATGAGAGGAGTGAAGGCTCAGATTAGTCTGCACTAGTGCAGGCTTACCTGAGCCTACAGTGCTTGACAATGCCAAGTACCAAATTCTCATGTGCTGGCTCATATAATATTGATTAACCTGTTTTACAATATTGATGGAAATACCATTCTTGACTTCTCCAACATGGTCTCATTTCATTTAGGACAGGTTATAAATGTCTCTTTAATTGTCCTGGGACAAGTATGAAGAAAGCTACTATTATATAATGATTGACTTCAATGAGGTAGACATGATTTATCTACCAGAAAAAAGTGATATTCATTGAGGCTGCAAGGCCGAGGTGAATATCAGCCAGCTGATCTGGATCTACACTGTATTCGACTGAGTGTATGTTTGATTTCATACCTTTTTTTTCAAAATCAGCAGACATACAGTAATGGCTAAGGATTTTCTTTTTTGTCTTCAAACTCAGCACAGTATGAGCTAAGCTAAGTTTTTGTGCATTATCTGTTCTTCGAGACAAGTAAATCTTTATTTGGACAAATACATTGTGACAATTGACCCAGGCATGTATCAATTTTTCTTTTTTCCACACCCTTGGTATCTTCCTTCTTGTCTGGTTTAAAGTAAGATACTAATCTGGGAGGTTATTATTTCTTCAGCTCCTGATCTGCCACTGTACAGAGTTGATGCAGTACCTGCGAATCATGAAGAGCTGTTGATCACTGTCCTATATGAAAACTGCTTCTCACCCCGTGGAGGAAAACCAGCAACATATCAAGTAGTCTTTGAACCATATGTGGGAAGCTTAGAAGATGACACATGTCATGAAGGTAATTTACAGACGTGTTTAAATTTAGAAGCAAAATGTTTCAGGGTAAAATTGTAATTATTTTCTTATGCATAATTTTTAGCATATGTTTTGGGTGCTCAAAAGAACCGTCTTCATTATATCATTGAGACAGTTCTTTTGAGTACCCACAGCATATGTTTTGTTTGAGAAATATGGAAATTATTATTCTGTAAGGCACTTGTAACTAAAGGCCTGAGACATAGATTAGCAACTTCACTAAATACAGGCCCCCTAGTGGAACCTTTCAAACCTTTAGAAACCTTTAATTTGGTTGCAATCCTTTAAAACCTTTAATTTGGCTGAAATACCTTTAATAACCTACATTTTGATTAATTAATCTTAAAATTTTGCAAGATCAGTTTGAAGGTAAGAAATAGACGATAAGTATGTTGAAAAGTAATGTCTGTGACTTCTTGAGCTTTTCATAAAGCTATATTCATCCTCTGTCCCTTTTCCTAAATCCTAGGCAGGCTTACCCCAAATCCTTTCACAAGTACATGTACTCAGTGCTTATCTTTCACTAGTAACTGACAACTTTAGTGAAAGTGTGCCCAATCTGGGAATAGAACCTGCAAAACTCCCGACATTAGATCTGCCCAACTGCATTAACTGGGATGGCAAATAATAATGGATATCATCAATTGGGTTAATTGACTTCTGAATAATGTGTTGATTTTCTAATGTCACTGTCTAAGGTTGTCAAATCTGAACATTGATATCTACACATAAGACTAATAAAGACATATGCATATCTTTCTAAATTTTTTATTTAAAAAGGGCACATCCAATATAAATGGGAGCAATATCCTCTGAAATTGGTTATTTACTGAAGGTAAAATGCCCTAAGAAAATGAACACAGGCCTTTTAGTTCAAAGTGAGGTTTTAAACTAGGGAGTTAACAACAAAAGTAATTTTCTATTGATTTGTGATAAATGGTCTATAATTTTATTGGATAAGTATTTTCTGCATTACTTTCATACCATCATCTATCATAGCGGATTTAAAGATTGGGATCCAATAAGAATACTAGAAAATTTGATGTTAATTTGCTTTTTATTTTTTTTAGAATTTCAATGAAACAACCTTTATTTTGCCTAAAATAGCCTTTATAAAAAACCTTTAATTTCCTGATAGTCTGCTAGGGGGCCTGTGTATAGAAATTGCAACTCTAATATTGATTTCTCTAAATGTCGTAGAGAGATCGCTGCTTCTTTAAATGACTTTAGTAATCGTTGGTGCAAACGGGAAAATGTTGAACCTGATGCCTTGAAGGAATGGAAGATTAACATTTTTTAAATTATTGATACTCGTATTTCATTTTACTCTCGTAATACACATCTTTTACCCCCTAAACCTAAATCTTCTTTTCGTCATCTTAAACGAGGTATCCAGAATTTTCATATGAACTATGTTTTGCTTCCAGCAGATAAAGCTGCTAACAATGTTGTAGTTGTTTGACGATTATATTATATTATATTAATACCCTTAAGCGTGGGCTTGTCGACACTAATGCCTATAAACTGCAGTCTTCTTTAAGGGAGAGAGTGATCGTTGATGGGCATGGTTGTCATACAGCCCTGCATTTTGGTGTCAAAGCTAAAGAAAATCAAGACAAAGTTCCTACGTTGTACTGGTTACCAAAACTCCATAAAAAACCCTATAAAGCAAGATTTATTGCTAATTCTAGTTCTTGTATGACAACAGAACTTACTAAATTGTTGACCTCGTGTCTTACAGCTGTTAAAAAACATGTTATCAAGTATTGTGAAAAGGTATATGAGAGATCCGGTAAAAACTTATATTGGTCTATTAAAAATTCAGGTGAAATTTTTGATAAACTTAAAGCTAGAGATTTCAATGCGACCAGTTTGTCTACTTATGATTTTTCTACTCTTTACACTACTTTACCTCATAATTTAATTAAAGATAAACTTATTGATCTCAATGAAAGAACTTTCCAGAGAGAAGGCTCTCCTTACCTTGCATGTAATGACAGAAATGCATTTTTTACTTCAGAAAAACCTAAAAAATATTATGCATGGTCGTGTCAAAATGTATGTGATGCCCTGACCTTTTTGTTGGACAACATTTTTATTCGATTTGGCACCAAACTGTACAGACAAGTAGTTGGGATTCCTATGGGCACTAATTGTGCTCCCCTGGTTGAAGATTTATTCCTGTTTTGTTATGAGAGGGACTTTATGATGTCTTGTTCTGATGATAAGCAGGCTGATGTTATTGATGCGTTTTACACTACATCCAGATATTTGGATGATATTTTAAATATTAATAATGTTTATTTTGACAATATGGTTAGTCAAATATACCCTTCAGAGCTCCAACTGAATAAAGCCAATACCTCTGATACCGAAGCAGCATTTTTAGACTTGCATTTGTCAATTTCTAATGATATTGTTTCTACCAAAATTTATGATAAACGTGGCTACTTTGATTTTGAAATTGTCAATTTCCCATTTTTAGATGGTGATGTTCCTGGTTCTACATCCTACAGAGTCTATATCTCGCAACTCATTTGTTTTGCCAGAGCATCTAGCTATGTTGCTGACTTCAACACTCGCAATAAATTGTTAACTCAGAAACTTCTTAAACAAGGCTATCGGTATCATAAACTTCGCAAAACTTTTTCAAAATTTTATAGACGATACTATGATTTGATTTCTAAATTCCAAGTTGGACTTAAATCTCTCTTGCGCCAAGGACTTTCGGAACCTGATTTCTATCGTGACTTGGTGTATAAATTGAAGAAGATTGTTGGCTCTAATAATTTTTGTGCACAGTTAATTAAAATGATTTCCCATTATGAAAAGATTGGCTATAACATTAATGTATTGTAACAGACTGCATGCTTGGTGGTCAACCCAATCATGGTTGGCAACTTTGCTTTCCTCTTTAATTGCACGCCGGTGGGTCGGACTTCAGACTCTATGATGGTTCCGACTTAAAGACTTATCTATTGATGAGATGGTAGGGGCCTGATGCTTTGGCTGTTTGTCGTACCCACCGGGGTTTACCTGTTGGATTTCTTTTGCTCCGGTATTCAGTTTTATTTACTGTTGAGTCCTTATCTTTGCTTTATCTCCTTGTTATATCTTGATTTATATGTTTTAGGAGATGGTGCATTGATAAGTTAGGGGTCTTTCATGCAAACCAAATATCTATGTGTCTTGATCCACATCTGAATTAAGGGTGAGGTTGGCGCGCAGTGAAACCGGTTTAAGCCCTCCAGTAAAATATTTTACTGACCGTTCCAAGGCGGTACTTCTTTTGTGGATCTTTTATGTTTTTGTTCTGTCTTCTGTTTGCTATGTCTTTGTGCACGTCTGTTTATATGTGCTTTGCGGTCACCTGCTGGGAAAGGGCTGACCTCTTGGCTCTCGTTTGTGGTGTCTAACTGTAAGTTTGTCACTTTCCCATTGGTATCCTGGGTCAGGTGTGATACTTGATTGTATCGATTCCTGATCTTTGCACCCTTACTTACTTTGCCAAGCAAGAAGATGTATGTGTAGCTGTGTAGTCTGATCAGCACCTTATTTTTTCACTGCTTAAATAGTTGGTTATATAGATAGTGTTACAGTTATACTTTGTAAATTCTAACTTTCAAGAGTAGCATTTCTTGCACACTGGATAAGGATATCTGATGTTTTATGCTGGTTATAGAAAGTCTTATCTTAACCATGCTATCTTAACCAAGGCTGTCACCTGAGGGCTGTACAATGGTTGTATTGGATCTTGAGCACATGGTCATCACGTGACATCATTGTTGTGTTAAAGTGACTTCATCATATCATGTCACAGCTCAGTGTATTCAGGAACTTCTGGTAGCTTTTTTAAAACATAAAATGCAGTATTTAACGGTGGCAAGAAAAAGATTCCATTAATCATGTGAGGATGGGATAAAAAAAACTCCCTCGGAATCACCGCTTGTCATCACTCGGCAAGCCACATGATGCCAAATGGTGATTCTCGGGCGGATTTTTCTATCCCACCCTCACACTCATGATGGATTCTTATAATCTCTTCAGCTGAGCAGCCTTGTTTGATTCTTACCTGAGTGCCAGCATTGAAAACAAATTTTCTTATGATACAACAAAAAATTTTAACGTCAAATTGTAAATATTTTCTTACCAATCTGTTTTAACATATATTTAGAGTGCTCAAAAGAACCGTCTCATTGAGTATCCACAACATATGTTTTGGTTGAGAAATAAGAAAATAATTTTGTTGGTAGGCACTCTTAACTAGGTGTGTAACTCAAACGTCTCATAATAGGAAAATATCTCTTGAGCATGCCAACCTTTTTTACTTGAGCACTGTTACATTGTGCCACGTTATTTTCACAGGTACTGATGTACTTTCTTTCCCCGCTGACTTTGATAATCCAGTGATGTCCTTGACCGACCTCAAGTCTGGTACTCAATATATTGTTTGCCTCAGAGCTGTCAATGACTATCACAAAGGGGAGTTTGGGAAACCACAACTTGTGAAGACATCTTCTCCTCAGGCAGGTCAGTATGGTACTATTAATATACAGATGAACTTTTTTTTGTAGATCTTCCATAGAGAATGACTAAATCTATAGCAGTAATTTCCATACTTTTTTTGATGAATAGCTTGCCTGAAAAACGGGTAATTTCAGCATCCTTGATTCAGGAAGTTATTCCACCACGACCATAATAAATTATATAGAACTTCCATAAATTTTTGCTCAAACATTTTTCTGAAGTAAAAAAGATTATAGATTGGCATAAATCCTTCCTCTCAATATGGTAAGGTGGAAACCTTGAATGCATTTTTTTAAACAAAGTTGTGTTTCTGATAGCTACAAAAAGACTCTTTGGATCCATTGATATCCTCATGTTTGTGTTTTGTCATCATCCTTTTGGCAATTGAACATATTTGGCAATAGATAAAAAACCTTTTTAGATATAAATCAGTGTATTCACAATCACTATCTACCTGGTTCATTGAATCACTCTTATCTGTCAGGCAGCCAATATTGGGCAAGTCCTTTACCAAATTCACCAAATTTCTTCCAAATTTCATGCATCAATTACTTTTATCAAACTCTCGCCCAAGTTTGAATAAAGGTTTTTTTTCTGATGAACTATTAAATAAATGGCCACCTCTTGTTGATTTGCACTTGTGGACACTCTAATTTAGTTATTTATCACCCAATTTCTTCCAAATTACATATATGGATATCTTTTATCAAATTCTTTCCCAAGATCGACTGAGGGTATTGTTTGAAGGACGATAACCAAGATCGCTACACAAATGGCTGCCGCCTGTCAGTTTGCATGTGTAGACACTCTTACTTGGTCATTTATCACCCAATTTCTTCCGAATTTAATATATGGACTAGTTTCATCAAACTATTGTCCATGTCTGAATGTGGGTTTTGTCCGATGAACGATAATCAAGATTGTCGTCAAAACCAATATCCCCTTTTCACTGCAGGGCATTATGCGGGGGCCCTTTGTCAGAGTCTGACTGTTCTGGTTATTACAACCTTTCATTGGGATTTACGATTTCTCTGAGCCTTGTTTCGCATCCATGTTCAGGTTAAAAAGCACAGGATAAAGCTTTAGCAATGGATTATTATTGATTTTATAACAATCCAGTCTTGCAAGAGAGAAAATTCAACTGAAATATGCTACAGCACAAATTCATCTGTTGGTTTGAAAAGATAGACCGTAGGGATATTTTCATAGATATGATAATACTATAGGGCAATACCATATGGATCAAACATGGTTTGCTGTACATTTACATCTGCAAGGTTCTCGTCTGAGGCTGCAGATTGAGGTTTCTAACCCTTTGTCAGTTGCACCTCTTTTAAGCACCAATAGCATGTTGTTTCTCAAGACTTTTTGTATAAATATATTCGGAATAATCCATCAGAATGTAGAGGCATAGGGCCAGTTAAACTAATTTGCGTAAAATTGTGATTATTTTCATATCCATCAGTTTAAATATGTGTTTTGGATCCTAAAAGGAACCATCTCATCGAGACGATTCTTTTGAGTACCCACAGCATATGTTTTGGTGAGAAATAAGAAAAATAAATTTCAGTTACGCACTCTTATCTAGGGGCCTGAGAGGGTTAAGCTTGACTTTTCTTAATTTTTGTTTTTCAGCTGATACCAAATGGATATGGATAACTATTTTAGGAATTGTTCTTGGAGTAATCATTTTGGCAGTGACCTCTCTTTTCTGGTGAGTGTAGTTACCTCCTTTTTTACAACAGTAAAATGATATAATTTGGGAGGTGTAGCCCTCATGATTATAGCTCAAATTAATCAGAGTGGACTGGGTTTGGGCCGCAACAGGAGAAAATCTGCCTTTTTTGGGATTTGCTAAAAACAAAGGTGCATATCAGCGCCTTTGTTATTTGCTTATTGGAAAATATATCAAAACTAGCTACAAGGGAAATTCACTTTTCTGACTAGTCTCTGTAGCTGAGGAGACTGGTTTGAGTCTCGCTTTGTTGGAAACCTCTGAAGACATGTTTTGTCGCATTGAGGCCCATTTATTCTGAGACCAAACTTGGGGTCATTCTAAAGTAATGCACAATCTCAAATATTAATGTTTACACATCAAGCATATATAGACAAAAAAGGGTTTTTCACAGTCTTATTGAGTGTGCATTAATACATGTCAAATAATGGATAACCATTTATTTTACAAGATATACTTGAATGTGTCAGAATGTCCATAGCTAATAGTGAAGGGCTTGTTGAAATCTCAGTTAATGCACATATCATGGTTTTAAATAAGATTAAAATTAAATTCTTATTTATCAGCCAAATCATATGTTTTGGGTACTCTAAAGAACCATCTCAATGAGATGGCTCTGTTGAGCACTCAAAACAAATGTTTGAACATATTGATAAGATAATATTCACAATTTTATGCACAAAATATATGAACCTGTGACAATGCATAATGAATTTAAGCCTTTTGATAAGTATATAAAGTTACAAGAGATAAGCTGATTTGAACCTAAATAGACCTTGTGTGATATAAGTTTTATTCCATATAAGTTTAATCATTGATTATGGTAACTGTTCTAAAATTTCAAGGATTAGTTTGCTACAAGAAAGGTCCAGACAAACAGTGCAGACTTAGATCATGCTGCTTCTGTTTGCTATAGCCAATTTCATGCCAAGTTTTCCCGACACGTTCCGATTAGCTCCGAGTCCTCCCGAATTGAAAACAATCTGGCCAATCATCAAACATCCCAACGACATGATCTATATTTGAATAAACATTGTAGATACCCAATGTTGGCAAGTGAAAATGTGTGAGTGTATGTAACTTTGGTTATATTAGGAATTTCTATCACAAAATTGGCCTGATAGCTGGATGCCACACTGCCAATGATGTTTTTGGCGAGATTTTGAGCCATTCTTCAAACGGTGACATGTTTACATAAGCACTGTCTCAGTCACTTGTCATCGGTCGTGTGATGTTATCAATACTGACCTAGGATTGTAAACACAACGTCGCTGTTTGAAAATTCATTAAATTGGTTTTCCAGGTAAGAAAAAAAAAAACAAAAACGGGGCTATGTGCCCCTTACAACTAATCTTCACTTTGCATACAATTTATACGTGCCTGTTTACTCACAAAACAGAATTTACTTTTGTATTTTGAGGCATGCCTCGAACACATGGCTACTCGGCCTCGTGGTAACGAGAGTTATGTTGATTGGCTGATGTAGTTGTGATTCAAGTCCATGTGACTTGAGTCCCGAAAGAATTCTGGAAAAGTACGGAAGGCCTGTGAAATCAGCTTTTCTGACATGCACTTCCTTAATTTCAGACCTGATAACCAACATTTTATTTTTAAGAATGAATGCGAAAAGTGTTCATAATTTTAAAACATTCACCATACAACAACATTTTTTTTTTTATATATTTTCAGTATCAGATATTTCAGAAGGAAGTGCAGACCCATTGAAATTGAGGTGAGTACTGTAAATTCGGAAATTTTTGCGAGGGTTTAATTTTCGCGAAACTTCGCATATGCGAAGTTTTGTGAAAATAAAAACCTCGCGAAATGGCAAAATCACTATGTCGTTTACTGACATAGGTTAATCATGCCATTGTGGCAATTTTTAACGCCGCGAATTTACCAGATCTACAACATTAATTGTTGCAAACTTTTTGGAGAGATTAAACATGGGCCTTAATGCAAGAAAACCTGTCTTTGGGGTTTCCGACAAAGTTAAGAGTCAAACCGGCCTGCTCAGCTGCAGAGAGTAGCTAGAAAATTGAAATTTCTAGATATGATACTTTCCAATAAGCCAAAAACAAAGGTGCTGATCAGACTGCGCAGATGCACAGGCTGGTCTGGGTCTGTTGTTCGCCAACCCAGAAGACAGGATTTCTTGTGCCTAAGCCCACATAATGTCTGTCTGGGGAGCCCAGTGGCTCAGTGGTAGAATGCTTCACTTGAGATTTGGGGGTTGTTTGTTTGAGCCTCACCAGAGGTACTGTGCTTGTTTGAACTTCTAGGGAGGTACTGTGTCATTGACCAAGACACTATTTCCTCTGCTTAGTACTGGTGCTGGTTAAACCTTGGTAAAAATCCCAATATAACTGAAAATCTGTTGACTGGGACAAAAAGCATCATTTCAGACAAACATCTGAATTTGAAAATTTGTCTTTTTGTTTGAAGCCATTTTTCATCACAAAATGGACACCTAGTTTGTTGTCATCTGGATCAAATTGTTTGAATTTGAATGGTTGACACACAATCCTCAAAGTGGGAACAGTTCTCCCATTGAATGTTTGTGCAGTAAACTTGATGGCTTGAACTCTGAAAGTGCCTGACTGAGAGTTGCTAATAGATGCCCCCATTTTGTACTTTAGTTATGGCCCTTTTGATAACCTTGAACTGAGATATAGGGTATCAATTATGTCTTAGCAAATTCACAGCAACTACCGGGTTGATTTCAACAAAAACTTTGTCGGAAGTAGATGTGCATATTATGAGCAGCATGATATGAACATAATACTTTGTGTGGGTGGGGTATTGGAGTGATTTATGGCTTCTTGATAAATTTTATAATGAGATATAGGAGTTTCATATGAATTCTCAGTAACTACTGTTTCTCTGACAATTAGTCAAATCAGGGAACATAATCTGGTTCCACCAGTTTTTCATTCTCACTATAAGGTTCTATATGGGTGACCTTTAGAATTTATTTCTCTGCACCTCACATTTTTTGATAATTTTTCCATGCGTTGCTTTAGGGAAACGCAGGTCTAGTAGTGGGTCCACTCCATCCGTCTACCCGTATGGGCAGCTACCTGGTACAAGCTAATCTTCCATGAGGCCCTCTAAAAGGTTATGCAATCTGTACTGCCATGTTTAGTGAGGTTAGGGTAGCTTGGTGGTATGTGGTCAAAAAGGAGCTAGAAGGGTTAATCCCATAAATTTGTAATCATGGCAATTTACCTTTAGGAACCTCAGAATGTCCCACCTGTAATAACTTCCATCTGCAACAATTTTGTGGTGCATAGTTTGTGTAATCTGTAACTTCAAAAGTTTTCGTTCCTTTAAATTCAAACTATGTATAATGACTGTGCACCTCTTATTTTGTGCAGCTTTCATGAATACATGTATTTTCTTATTTTTCAGGGTTGTTGAACTTAGACATATTTTCTGTTCGAAATGCTTAGGGGGTGTCTGGTTTGTGTAATCTGTAACTCCAACAGTGTACCTTTATATGCAAACTTGAACTTAGACATTTTTACATCCAAAATGCTTAGATGGTGTCTGGATTGTGCATTCTGTAACTCCAACAGTCTTCATTCCTTTATATTCAACATTTGCATAATGATTGTTGACACATTGAAGAAGTGCACCTACTATTTTGTGCAAATTTGATAATATTGAGTGTTGAACTTAGACATTATTACATCTTCACCACCTTTGGGGTGCTTACATTGTGTAATGTAACTCCAACAGTTTTCATTCCTTTTTATTCAAACCTTGCACACTGATTCCTGACATATTGAAGATGTTCATCTCCTATTTCATGCAGTTTTGATATATAGTTTCTCATATTTTGGATGTTCAACTTTGACACTTTTTTACGCCCACAACATGTGGAACATAGACATTTTTTTTTATAAATGGATTCTTCCATCTGGTTTTATACAATGAGACTGGGAAGGTTCATAGTACATATGAAGGGGCCACAGGTTACAATCTCTAAATGAAGATTTACTTCAGTCCCTAAAGATCGCTTTTATCTTAGCAAACAGTGCAGACCCTAATGAAATGCTGCTTTGTGCAGCATTTCATCTGGGTCTTCACTGTTTGCCAACGTATCCCTTTCAGGGCTTCTAAAATACCACTTGCTATTTTTTATCTGTTTTTCAGGATATTTCCATTTATTACAAGGACAGTTATAAACCCACTATACCTACATATGACAATGAGGTAAGTGTTCTCAATGAAAAGTTGTTTTTTCAGAATGGTAATTTTGGTTTCTTGGATCAAACTATTTCATGCAGTAACAAAAAACATGTGAGAATGACCAGGAAATGACACAATCACAAACCAACCTGCAGTCATGTTTATTTAATCTAAACCGAGCCCATTAGAGCAGTCGGTAACACATCTGACTGCAGATCTAGGGATCATGATTCTGGCAAGGTCCGATACTTTCGTGGAGATTGATCATGAAATAATTTCAACAGTCATTCTCCTCCTTATGCTGATTTAAGAAGGGCTGTTGTCAGTTACAAGCGGAACAACAGAATCTCAGGCTTAGAATGAACAGCAGCCAAGGGATTGGATATTCTTGCACACCGGATACAGATATCTGAAATTTTACTCTGGGATAGAAAATCTTATCTTACCCATGTTGTCTTTCCTTGACTGTCACCTGATGGCTGTACATTGGTTGTATTGGAACTCACGCACATAGTCCTCAAGTGAAGTCATTGTTATGTTAAAGTCATCATATCATATCGTATTTTTGAAGATCAGCATATTCAGGAACTTTTTGCAGCTTTTTTTAAAACATAAAATGCGGTATTTAATGGTGAGCAGGATAAAGAATCCATTATTTGTGTGGTGATTGGATGGAAAAATCTGTCCCTCATGTTCACCGTTTGTCATCACTCGGCAAGCCTTGTGATGACAAACAGTGATCCTCGGGACAGATTTTTCCATCCCACCCTCACTCTCATGGATTGTTATAATGTTAGAAATTTGCAGCAGTTTACCCTGCAATATACTGTCAGATCACACACAGATCAGAAATAGTTTGAAGCTTTTGATTACGTCACATTTCCTTAGATGCCATGCAGCTTCATGCCGCTTGCATTGCTCCGATTTGAGATGAAACAAAAGTTATTTTGCAATAATTACAACTGCCATAACATTTATTGAGATCCATTTATCTAATTGGTCAAGAACAATCGTCCGGTTGTATTGACCTGCATTTCATTTTTCAATGAACTTCTTTTCATGTACATAAGACGCAGGGACATGCACTACAAAACTTCTGTTTTGATACTGTACAATGCTTCTATGAAGAGAAATGGACAGTTGGCAGCTACTTACACTTTATTTACACTTACACAGATATTTTCAGGTGGAAAAGCAAAGAATAAATTACATCCGATGCTTAAATTAACAGTATTCATGTCGATCAGCTGTCTAAATGGATCGCTGCGCCACCTTGTTGTTTAATATCATGATGTCATAGTCTTTAGTGAGCATCATAGTCTAAATGCGGGAAACTTTATTAACTGGAAACGTAATTTGAATGAAAACATAATTGAAAAATACTAAGGAGAAAGAATGACAAAAGAAGTTGTAATTATAACAATTGAAAGTTATTTTTCTGTGTTTCACTGAGGTATGAAATGTCGTTTAAATTACATCTAATTTTAGCATGAAAACAAACCTTCGGTTTTCATGCAAATAAGATGTAATTTTCTCGACAGTTCATATTTCAGTGAAACGCAGAAAAATAACTTTCAATTCTTAAGTAAACAAGCAAAGATATGTATAAAATGGGAATAACTATATATTGACCCTTAAAGCGCCAAGAAAAATGCATCTGAAAATGTCGTCTGCTGAAGTCGTCTGCTGCAAATAATTGCCTAACATTACTGACAAATTAAATATAGAAGCAAACAGCATGGACACAGAACAGACTGCTCCTAGAGCAGTCTGGTCTGGGTCCACACTGTTTGCCATAGAGGCTTCTTAAACATTTCAGCAGACGAGAAAAGCAGACGACTTTAGTTATGATTGGCGCATTAAGGGTTAAAAATGTTCACCTGGAGAGGTATATTGTCAGATATACAGTCAGATCATGTTATACAGCTCCACTCACCTATCACTGTAAAACTAATTTTCAGAATATATATCCAACGATTTACCTCTCCAAATGAAAATTTTCAATACAGTTGTCACTTAATTGTATGTTCACAAGTGAAGATATAATTTATATTTTCACTGTATCTTGCTGCCGTGATAAACATATTTCTACTTCAAACTATTCTTAGGATCTCAGATAATGGTACTTATCACATATTTGGGACACTATTTGCCACGATAACCAAGTCATCTTATATGCAATAAGCTCTTTCCCTCCAAATGGTTATCTGCTCACTTGGCTGATAACTGGAACTCATGTATTTTGAACGAGATGTCGAGTTACATTAGCAAGTTCATCAGAATTTATATTTTGTGATGATTCTTATAAGTATGCACCGAGGTCATTCATATGTTATGACGATGAATTATAAGCCAATTCGTGCAAGTTTTCCATTTATTGCATATGCAAGTACCTAACGATAGGTGCATATTTTATGCCTTTATTTTCAGGGTGATGAGGAGTCAGATAGTGGAAGGGGAACTGGTAGTTCAGCAAACAGTGATAACGGTGTTGCTATGAATACTCTCAATGGTGAACTACTTTATCTTCTATACCTTCTTATATTCAAGCAAAATTCAGAAATTATCAAATGTATTTAGGGGTTCTTTACAATGAGTTTGTTTTAGTCAGGTACCCAACAAATCTTGATGACTTAAGGTCAGGGTTCACACAGGCTCGAAAACTACTTGAATATAGAGGCTCTTTTTGAAAAGTCCTTGAAAATAAAATCTGTCTTGAAGAGTACAGGAAAGGTACTCTAATGCCTTGAAAAGTCCTTGAATTTTGCTATTTTCTGTAGGATTCAAATGGTAAGTGAGTATGACGAGGAAATGCCACAATCACATACTACAGACAACCCATGGCACCGTTTTAGAGACAGGAAATAGTATGAAATTGTTGTATTTTTATTTGGTGCATATGCTGCACAAAATACAGACTTAGCAAATTTATACTAATTTGCTTACACTAATTTCTCCATTTTCTGAGTATAGTCTTTTCAACATAAAATTTAAAGTGTAAATCAAATATTTTTCATAAGCTCATAGTCTTTGAAATCAGTAAGAGAGTTTTTTTAGAAGTCCTTGAATTTTATAAAGACTTGCCTTGCTTGGTAGAACAGGCATTTATTAGGTGTTTTGTTTTTGTTTATTTGATTTGATTCTTTATGTCCCATCAACAATCTTTCAGTTATAAAGGGACAGGTCTTCCTGGGTTGAACCAGTACTAAGCTAGGATAAATGTTCTTGCTCAAGGACACAATGCAGTGACGCCGGTGAGGCTCGAACCCGCGGCCCTTTGGTCTCGAGTCAATCACTCTACCACTGAGCCACTGCGCTCCCTATTAGGTGTTTATACAGATTGATGGACATAACTATAAGTTTACTTTAGGTTAGGGTTAGCATTAGAATGTATGCACAGGTTTAGATAAATAATTTTTTTCTGCATAAAATTGTAAATATTTTCTTAGCCATCAATTTAACATATGTTTTGGAAGCTCAAAAGCACCGTCTCATTGAGACGGTTCTTTTGAGTACCCACAACATATGTTTTGGTTGAGAAATAAGAAAATTAAATTTTCGTTAGGCACTCTTAACTAAAGTCCTGATGGATGTCTGTCGTATCCCTGAAATCTCATCATTAGATTGGTTCAACATGACAGTTGAGTTGAGCATGAAAAAAACTTTTATAACCTTGAGACCTGGCCTCGAGGTTATAAAACTTGAGTTCATTCTCAGACTCATTATAAAGCACAATGATTGGCTGCTTGCGGACACGAGTTCGCAAGCAGCCAATCATTGCGCTTTATTTTGAGTCTGAGACTGTACTCAAGTTTTATAACCTCGAGGCCTGGTCTAATTGACTTTGAGTTAATAAAAAATTACTGTTATTTCATTTTTCTTTTTCAGAAAAAATGGATGAGTGTGAAATTCCTACTCTTGCCGACCAAGTTCAGGGTAATCTTAACAGTTCAGCTACACCTTTACTGAATGAGGAAGCATCCAATGGCAATAGAAGTAATCTGCCAGGATATGAACGTATGATACCATTCAGTAATGATGTTATATATGAGGAATATGAAACTGATTCATTGATAGAAAATGATGAGTTTCAGGGAGGGGGTGATAGTTCTAACATCATAGAGAGTGATACTGTAGATAATTTGAGAAGATTCAACCATGTTTACGTAGAGATTGATGATCCAGGAAAGTACACACAAACAGATTTGAGAAATGATGTCAATGTTAACATTGGTTGTTCTGAAAAGAAGACTGCATCTGACAAGACCCTGCGGCTAAGAGTAGATAATAATAATGAGTATGTTGATGAAGATGGCATGCCAAGAGCTGTTATATCCAATAGTACACAGAGTTATATGCCTGACAGGGATTATGTTGATAGGGACCATCCCAAACTGGCTCAATCCGACAAAAACAAACAGAGAAATTTAGACTCTAATTTAGATGACTATGTGGACAGAGACAATGCTCCAAAATTGTCATTACCCGTCAAAATCCAACAGAGAGATTTCGGGGTTAATGGTTATGTTGACAGAGCTGATGATCCAAAACCTGCTTTGTTTGACAAAAAACAACACAGGGAGCTCCATACTACTGAGTATGTAGACAATGGAAATGCTTCAAATGTGGGCATGATTGATAACTTAGGACTAAAAACAGAAAATGAAAATCATAATGCTCGTAAGAAAATGACTGAAAAAGAACAAAATTCAAAAAACTATTTAAAAACGCATGAATCCTTAATGGCACAAGACTATGTTGAAGAAGAAGTTATGCAAGAATTTTCAGAGCAAAAGAAGAATGGTCAGCCTCTGCAATCAGTAAAGGCACTTGAGTCTCAGTATTTAGATAGTCCCTCAACTCTTGTAAATATGATTCAGGGTAATACAGATACAGAATATAAAAGTGATTCAGAACCTGCTAGTGGAGCTATGGATAGGATTTTAGAAGACGATAGCCAGGAAGATCATTTTCATCCATCTTTTGCTTTTGGTGATGTTGAACTGACAGATATGTTAGAGTCAGTTGTAGAAGATAGCGTGTTGCCCAGTTTTGGACCAAGGGAGGATGGTTATGTTGATGCTGATCAAATAAGTATGGGTAGCTTCAGAAGCACGGCATCAAGTATTCAAGACAGCCATTTGCTGGAGAGGCAGTGTGACACTGCCTCTCCAACAAATGGTTATCTTGAATACAAAAATTATGACAGTGTTGATGATGAAACGGCATCTTTAACCCAACTTCCAATACTCAGTGATACAAAATACTCAGATCTTGAAAGCAATAAACCACCTGAGATTATTGAAACTACCTCCAAATCTGGGGAAATTTCATCCGGATCTGGGGAAATTTCTTCGTATGTAACTGCTGGCAAACCTGTTGAAAATTCTATCAGCAAACATTTAGGCTCTTCAAATGATGGGGTATCTAATTCTACTTGTCACATATGTGCTGGTCTGTGTACTTGTGGTGACAATAAATCTGTATGTAACAGTATGACAGAAAGTGGTATCAAAAATTGCTCAGTGTATGTGGGTGAAGTTGGCCTCAATTTGAATTCAATGAAAGATGAGAATGGTGCTGAAATTGGTGTGTCGACTGATAGCCAAACTGAGATTACACATTTATAGGGCCTAAAATAAGAAATGTGTGTTTGTAGGCTACCTAATTTTTAATGCCTAATTTTTTAAGCTTTTTAGGGGATTTCCATGGGAGTACACAGTTCAGCCATATTGTTTCCCCATCTTCCCCATGTAAAAACTTTTTAACAAAATAAAAATATTTTCCTACCTACTGTCCCTATTTTGAAATTTTATGTAACCTGAAACACACATGCTTTTTTCTTTGGCCTAAGTGATCTGCAGCATTGCAAAACAGCTTGTCAGGTGTGCACAGCAAAGACTCAGATCAGCCCTTTTTATGTCTGCTGCATATGTTCAAGTACACTAGAATTTTAAATTGAAGCAGACATTATGAACCCTGATCAGACTGCTCCCTTGGAAGCAGTCTAATCTGGGTCCATATTGTTTTCACTATACACTACCTAGGAACATAAGCAGGTGAGAGGAGCAGACGACAAATGACCTGAACGGTGGGAAAAGGGTTTACTGCTCAGCATGCATTGGCATAAAACATACCAAAATACCACTAACTCTTTACCTCCTAGTGTGGTCTGCTGATATCTTTTGCAAATAGTTTGGAACCAGTTCAGGCCCCAAAAATATCCGGCCTGATCTGGAATCAAACTAGATTCTGATGGTGTTCTAGAAAGATTTTTTTCGAACAGGTTGATTTTGAAAAACATCAGCAGATGACAAAAAAACATGAAAAATTTCCAGGGGGTAATGTTCTTGCTTAGAATAGCAGAAAATGACATTAGTTTTAGATCTGGTCATTAATTTGAAAATGCCAACAATTGTGGGCATTTTAAAATTTATGACCAGAACAAATTTCATGCTCGTGAGTTAGGCATGAAAATAGTGTTATAACCACAAGGCTTCACAGTGTCCCCAACTCTTCTCTTGCTAGCACCAACTTTTGTCATCTGCTGTTTACCTTTGCAAACAGTTAAAACCCAGACCAGGACCGAAAGATTGGTCCTGATCTGGATCCAAACCATTTGATACTCTGTTGGTCTGAAAGTGTTCCTGAAAGAATTTCTTTGAAAAAGTTATTTTGAAAAAAGTCAGCATACATCAAAAGCATGAAAAATTACTCAGCATGCAAAGAGTTAAAAAGGTTGTCATAGTCCCAAGCATCCTTCATGCAGGCAGCTAAGACTCTGAGCCATTACTGAGGGCATTGATCATTTTGCTGTTTTGTGATGCAGTGGATCAAATTGTTTTAACCATAGTCATGCAAAATATGTTTATGTACTACAATGTTTATCCTGTTAACCTGCAGTATTCAAATTACAAGCATGCATTTTCAATCCGAGTGGAAAAGATTGTGGATACTGATCAGATGGCTTCATCAGAAGTCAGCTGATCTGAGTCTGCATTGTTTTCAAAAGCAGATAAAGAGCCACTAAGGGGCTTTTTGCCCCCCCCCCCCCCCCCCCCCATGAGGCTCAAATATAAAAGTTGTTTTTCACCAGTCTGTTCTTATTAGTTTATTAGAACAATAACCAAAGTGTAAAAGTCTCAAATTACTTTGACTTTTACCTTTGCTATGGTAACCAAAATGGCCACCAAAATACAATTGACCATTTTAGAGCAAAATTGAGAGGTTTGGCAGAGAAGTTAACATAGAGCACAAGCAAATACCAAAAAGATATTGTAACAGAAGATGAGAAATACCGCGGCACACAACAAATTAAAAGGATTTTTTTGGTATTTAGCTGTGCTGATATCTTATTCTTAAAAAATCAGTCTTTAAAAGCCTATTTTGTCAGCCATTTTTGTAACCATAGCAATGGTAAAATATTGAAAATATTAGAAAGGGGTACTTGCATCTGTGCCCACGAATGGATTTTCTTTAAACTTTGCATAATAATTACTCATTATATACAAACTATGAAAATGTATTTATTGAATTAGATAAATAAGAATAAGGCTTGGGAAGCAACCCTGACGTGCTCCACCTTTGAGGTGGCATCTGTCTCTAAATGTCCATGTCCTAAATCTATAGTTTTGTTTATTTCTATGATTTGTCATCCAGATTGAATCCAAAACATCATTGGCATTATTTTCAAAATTTTACAAAACATTCAACATTAAATTCCAAAGGTAGATATGTTCTAGTCTTTGTCAAGATATCATATTATCACAAAAACATGCCATAAATATCTTGCTGATCTGAGCCAAATTTCATGAAAATCCAAAACCGGTAACTTTGTCATTTCCTACCTCTTATGGGTATAGGTCAGTTTTAGCAAAATTAAATATTTAGATGAAATGAATCAATAACTCGACAGAAAGAGGTTGTTTTTAAATCTACTTCCACTTTTCTTAAAGAAAGACATGTTTAGACAATTTCAAATGATTCAATAGCCGGAAATGCCAAAGGTCATGGCCCCATGTCATGGTACTATGGGGCCAAGACAATGTGTTTCACTTCCTCAAGTCCTGCATGATATCTTTTAAGAAACATAATATCCTATCAATAAACGTGTGAAAACAAGAAGACCAAATATTTCCCTTTACATCCCAACTGAACTAGAGTAACCACATTTTGGTGCCGTGACCAGGATTAAGTGTAACAGAGTCATATCAAAGGTAACATAGAACAGTGTTCTACATGAATAAGTGAGGTCCAGAAACGAAACTGTATGCCTGGAATATACAGCCAGCCAAAGAATAAATGTTGCCATTTGATGGAAATCAGCATCAGTTTTACAAACCAGGATAAACAGAGAAGATTTAAGCATTATTTTAGCAATACCTTTGAAGCCAAAAGTTCTCTGTGACCAAAATGGTTAATTTTAACCAATAGGTTTGACTGGGGGTTATTCTTGTGAACCAGGTTTATTAATGAGGCTTACAATTATAAAACCATAGATATAAGGTTCTTCTCCTGTATGAACTGACTTGTCATAAGGTTTCTCTTCTGTATGAATTAAAATTCTTAATAATGTTACATATTATGTGTTACATTGGTTAGATGTAGTTTTAACGTTCGAAACTAGATGTGATAAGTCTGGTGTCACCATATTGTATCGTTTGGGGTAATATTATTGTGCAAGCACTTCATTAAATAAGAATCATGGCACTTAATATCAAAGAATATTGTTTATTTTCTTTTCCAATCAGTAATAGGAAAAAACACTAAACATATCAACTTCTACCAATAAACGTACTAGCATTGTGATTCAAACTAAGCAAGTATTCAAGTATGTTTTACACTGAAACATAATTATTGTATTTTTTACATTTCAATGAATTGGGGCCATGTGTTTACATCAAGTTGAAAAAATATGTTACCGGTCCTTGAATTTCATGAAATTTGGTCTACATATTCTTAACATATATGGAAAGTTTATATGTTGAAATGGAACCTTGACAAAGACCGCAAAGTGTAAAAATTTTAATTCCAAATTTGACTGAATACAAAATATACAGTTGAAAATTGGTGTGCCATCTCATAAAAATGACTGCCCACCTGTTATCCTAATACATACAAAGCCATTTATAGTATCAGCGAACTTATCTATGATATAGTTATTTAATACAACATTTCTGCGCCCGTTACATGATATGTCAATTACTTTAGAAATGATTATAACTGGATGCCCAAAGGTATTGTAGTGAAATCATACATGACGTCATAAATTAGCAATGGAATTGCATAAAAACTCAAATGCGCCATAAATATAAAGGTCATACCCCAGACAATTAATAAACATAATATTATCAAATTCCAAGCGTGGGCAGACTCCCATGTTAATTTCCCATACCATGCAAGAGCCCCTTTTACACTTCAGTTATTCTTCTTATAAACCAATAAAAAGAAATTGGTGAAAAGCAATTTTCAGTTTTTGGCTCAAGAGGGGGCCAAAATAGCCCCTTAATGCACGTACCCATTTGGGTTCAACAGGACAACGGTCAGGATGGGCTTTGCCATTCCAATTTTTTTTACTATATTTTTTGTGGTCTCTCTTTAAAAAAATAGTCATAATTTCATGCTTAATGTGGCAACTTGAAATCAGATTATTTGAATTTATTGAAGCATTTGCCTATAGCACCTATAGACCAATATTATAAAGCAGCATACAGCATTGTGAAGGATTACCATAAACTACCTAAAACCCACACACCTAGAAGCAGTGTTATGTCTAGGTCAGGATTTCTTGAGGACTCGGGTGTCCCTCTACCCAAATTTCAAGGGGACATTTTGTAAAGCTGGGGGACACACTAAAACTATCTCTATTTTACATGTAAATTAGAGTACAGTTTCCAGTCATTATTTCTGGAAATTCCTGTTCTTTTTCTTACTTGATTTTGAGCTTGATGTAGATTGTTCGGCCTTAAGAACATGACATGAGGTACATGACAATGCAGGTATTTTTATTATCCCCACGCTTTTTTAAAAAAGGGTCAGGGATATTGCAATCGCCTCTGTCCGTTCGTCCGTCCGTCCATCTGTCCGTCAAGCTATCTCCTAAACCATTGGACAAAATCCAACCAAATTTGGTGTGTGAGTTGCTCACATGCATGGGGTGTGCAACGGCACATTTTTTTTGGCCCCGCCCCCTGGGGCCCTGGGGAGGGGCCAAAAGGTCAAATATCATTAAATATCATTAAATTTCAATTACAAAGTCAATTTCAAAGATTTTTTAACCAAACTATGTGTGTCTTCTCACACATGTAAGATATAAAACATATCAGACGGGATTTTCATTTGGTTGCCTGGGCCATGCCCCAGGGGTCGGACTTAGGGGTACCGTGGGGGGTTTGGGGGGGTCAAATTTTTTTTTTTCAAAATTCAACCGGATTTGGTGTGTGAGTTATTTACATGAATGGCACATGCATCGGCACCATTTTTTGGGTCCCGCCCCCTGGGGCCTTGGGGAGGGGCCAAAAGGTCAAATATCATTAAATCTGAATTACAAAGTCAATTTCAAAGGTTTTTAAAGCAAACTTTGTGTATCTTCTCACAAATGAAAGATATATAACATATCAGACAGGATTTTCATTCGGTCACCTGGGTTATGCCCAGGGGTGGGACTTGCGGGTACCGTAGGGTTGGGGGTCAATTTTTTTTTTTTTCAAAAATTCAACAAGATTTGGTGTGTGAGTTACTCACATAAATGGCACATGCACTGGCACATTTTTTTGGGTCCCCACCCCCTGGGGCCTTGGGGAGGGGTCAAAAATTTAATTTTCTGAACATGGTCATGTGGCATATCAAATTAAAGGGGATGAGCAGTAGACCACGATACACTGAACAATTTTAACCTACGATAAAACTGGTGACCTTGGGATGGGGTCAAAGGGTCAATTACCATTAGATTTTCTTCGAGAGCGTGGGGATTTGCGATGGCCCGCCATCGAATGTGTTCTAGTTACCATCTCATTTGTTTTTGTTTGGTCAGCTAATTTTCTATTCCTAGTAAATTTTAACCCTGGAAGCGCAAAGAAAAAATGCATCTCAAAATGTTGTCTGCTGAAGTCGTCTGCTGCAAATAATTGCCTAACATTACTGACAAATTAAGTATAAAAGCAAACAGTGTGGACCCAGAACAGACTGCTCCTATAGGAGCAGTCTGATCAGGGTTCACACTGATTGCCATAGAGGCTTCTTAAACATTTCAGCAGACGAGAAAAGCAGACGACTTTTGTTGCGATTGGTGCATTAAGGGTCAACTTTCCTGCATAAAGTCTATTGCCTGCTTCTATTTCTTGTCATTTTTTTAAGTGTGACACTGGTTAAGATATAAATATGCTATGGGATTTAATCAGAAGTTAATTATGGGGTCACAGCCTATATTGTGCTGGTTACTTCCTTTTGGTAAGATAAGCTAAATACGGAAATGCCCATAAACAGCAAAAAGCTATCATCGTATTTTTGACAATGCACTCAAAGTCCGGTGCTAGTCAGGTTTTGAAGGGACACATGGTAAAATCCCAGTAATCCTGCTATCCGGCACTCTAGGCACAACACTTTATAAGCACATACTACATAAACCCTTAAAGCGCCAATAATAAAAAACCATCTGAAAATGTCGTTCGCTGAAGTCGTCTGCTGCAAATAATTGCCAAGCATAACTGACGAATTAAGTATAGAAGCAAACAGTGTGGACGCAGTCTGATCTGGGTCCATACTGTTTGCCATAGAGGCTTTTTAAACATTTCAGCGGATGAATTTTGTTGCAATTGGCGCATTAAGGGTTAACTTCTATCTCAATACATTGGTCCCATTTTCCTGTTATTAAAATGGAACCATCGTGTGGGTTACAACAATGAAGGTTTAGGCAAGCCCAGCTTGCACAAACAAAGAAGGAACGTACATGTAGATGAAGGCTCAGGCCTAAATTAAGGTCTCTAGATTGTTTCTCATGCATATTAAAAGAATGACTTCACACAAACTGTAAAACACTTAAAATTCGCAGCATAGAAATTTGGCGATTTTAAAAGACTGACATATTGGCGTATTTTAATTTTTGCTGTTTCTCAATTTAATGCCCTTTAAAGTTATGTTCAATCCTCATATGGGTTACTTTTAAAGAAAGGAATATATTGCATAGGGGCTACTTTTAAAGGAAAGAATATGCTCCCAATGGGGAGCATATTCTTTCCTTTAATAGTAGCCCTTTTTAAGACGTTGTTTCCTCTACGTTGAAGCATACTCTACCGTTTAAAAGTTGGTTTTTGACGATACTTATACCAACATACAAAGTGAGTGTGTCCATTTATTACATATGGTGTAACTGAAGTTTGCAGTCTCATATTTTGGTGATTTTTCTTTTTACCCCCAATAGCCCCAAATAAAAGTACCAGCCAAATATAAGTGTTTTACAGTATGCAATAAGAACCAAAATCTCATGACCTTGCGCATATGAGCCTCGACGCGAGAAAACCTGTCTTTGGCGTTTCCGAGAAAGGGAATCTCAAACCAGCCTGCTCAGCTACATAGACTAGCTAGAAAATTGAAATTTCACTTGTATCAAGTCCGAATATGATACTTTACAATAAGCGAATAACAAAGGCGCTGATCAGACTGCGCTGGTCTGCGCCTTCGTTTTTCATTAAACACAATGTTTCTCGCGACGAGGCCCATATATAATTGAGCCGGTATCAAGCAAAAGATACAAGTTGGCATATGTGCCCATCAAAGACTCACATAGGCACAGTCTGATCAGTCCTTGATGGGTGCTCTTTTGGTAGTCAAGGGTCCAACTTTTCTTCATGCGGAAAACTAAGTCTGATCAGACTATGCAGATGCACAGACTGATTTGAATCTTTGCTGTATGTGCATGCCAACTTGTACCTTATGCTGAAATGTTATAAAAGCTGCTTTGACAAACAGTGCAGACCTAGACCATAGTCTGATCTGAGTCCACAGTGGTTACCTCTATGCATACATTAGTTAAATAATGTCAGCAAAAATATGCAGCAGACTGCTTAAGCAGATGACATTTTCAGATTAAGTTTTTGCTGCCAGTTTACTTTGATCCAGCCGGACTGGTCAATTCTTGCATCCCATAGCAAATATTGCAGCCTCTATGGGGCATCTCATCTGGGGGTCTGAATTGTTTTCTAATGTGCCTGTTCACTGATTTTTAGTTTTTTAAAGGGTAAAAAAATATTTTTATTTTCTTTCTTGTGGGAATATCATCCTCTGATAATGCATATGTCCAGATAAGAGAACTTTTTATGCATAAAATTGTGATTATTTACTTATTCGTCTGTAAAATCATATGTTTTGGGTGCTCAAAAGGACCGTCTTATGGAGAGGGTTCTTTTGAGTACCCACAACATATGTTTTGGTTGAGAAATAAGAAAATGATTTTCAATTAGGCACTCTTATCTGGACTGGAGGCCTGATATTGGCAAAATTTTGTAGCCCCAGCTTGCCATAAGTTGTATGTTGTACTGGTATGGAAACTTATTATGTATAAAATTATAATTATTTTCTTACCCATTAACAAAAACATTATATTATGGGTACTCAAAAGATCCATCTCAATGAGACGGTTCTTTTGAGCACCCAAAACACTTGTTTTGGGGTGCTCATGTGATTTGGGTGCTCAAAAGAACAGTCTCATTGAGATGTATCTTTTGACTACCCAAAACTTATTTTTTATTTGAGAAATATAGTAAACCTGTCTTAAGTGGCCACTAAAGATAGCCAAAAGAAAGGTCTTAATGACAAATGATAGGTTAATGAAGGTCAAAAGGTCTTTTTTGAGTGGCTGCTTAAGACAGGTTTTACTGTAAAATGATTTTCAAGTACACACTCTGTTCTGAAGGCCTGATAATGGCAGGTCTTAGTACCCCCAACTTGCCATAAGTTGTATGTTGTATATTTCTCTGTTCAAAATCATGTGCAACAACTATATTGTGTTCATTTATAAATAGTATTTTTTATCAAATCAAAATTTTATGTGCTTTAAAATTGTGCCATACCTTTTGTGGTAATGTCTATTTTTAGACACCCTAAAGGTTTTTATTCTGTTTTATGTAGAGAAATGTTCTTTGGTAGTTTTTTGTTTTGATAGATATTGACACCACCACAAGTTGGTTGAGTTGTTTCTTTATGTCCCAGTCAACATTTTTTCAGTCATGGATTAAGCTAGTACAAAGCAGAGGTCAGAGTGTCTTGCTGAAGGACACAACACAACATCCTCTTAGGGGCTGGAACCAGCAATCCCTCGATCCCAAGTGAAGCACTCTACCACTGAGCCACCGCCTTGCTCCACCGCACCACAGCAAGACATACGTTTTGATTTAACCACTATGAATATGAATTATGAAAATGTTTTATAAATGACATGTTTTCTGAGAGATATTAGTCAAAAGTTGATCATTTTTCCCCACTGCATGACAATCAGCTTGCCTGTGTATATGAATTATGACTGTATGGACCTATATACTTTTGAGGGGCATTAAAAAAGTTTTGCAAATGACTTTTTCGTTGAATTACAGTAAATGTTCTAAAACTTCAAACACTAGTTGCCTTCAAAAAAGGCATAGACAAACAGTGCAAACCCAGATCAGACTGCTTCTGAAGAAGCAGTCTGATCAGGGTCTTCCTTGTTTGCCATTCTGACATGTCTTTTGTGAATTCCAGCCATGATAACCTACATTTTCTTTGAAAACAGAAAGTGAAAAGTGTTCAAAATTTAGAACATTCATCATGTTGATGTTTTGTCTATTTACCTTCAAAGTACAATAAAACCTGTGTAGAACAGCCACTCAAAAATAGACAAAACAAAGATCTTAATGACAAATGGCAGCTAAATGAAGGTCAAAAGTATTGCTCCCCTTGGAGCATTCTGCAATACTTTTGACCTGTATTAAGCAAAAATTGGTCTTGAAAATCAATTTTTGGTCTTTTTTAGAGTGGCCATTTTACACAGGTTTTACTGTATTTTCTTAAGCCAGAATTCTTGTTTAAATCTTTTATCCAGATTTTAACTCTTTCCCTGCCGTTTAAATTTTGATAGTGGTCTTATACGGGGAGGTAAGGTAGTATTCAAGTATACATTGCATTTGCAAACATTTTTTAACACCCCTCATAATTATAGAACATATTCTTATCTCAATCCGGCATATAAAATAATATTATAAAACAGTTTTTTTACTAATTAAACAAAACATATGTTTTTTTACTCAACAGTGGTGGGTGGAGAGGGGGGTTCATGGTTTCGCTTTAACCCCATCCCCTGTTTTAAATATCATATGAAAACAAAATTATTTGACCACGATTTCATGGGATGTTTAAGCAAAATGAGATACAATTAGCAAAGCGAATCCCACATACCTTTAAAACATATGAACCCCCTTTTCAGAAATTCTGGACCCACCCCTGCTCAAACGAACCATCTATGTCATCCAGTAATTTTTTGCACACCCAAAGCATGTTTAGACTGATTGAAAAAAATGATCAAAATTTTACACCTTAAACTCATTTTTATATAGACTTGTGCTTTATAACACTATCTTCTTAGCATTATTTAAAAAAAAAAGTTTGTTATCAGTTTTGTTTCTTATGATGCTTGTTAGAATGACAAATGGTTTGTCAAGGCCTTTTATATCAGGAAATAAGTATTCCAAATTTCAGAACAACTAATCTTTTTTTATTATGGACCTAATAAACACACACCTCTAATTATAAACATTAAATCATGACTGGATAATTTGGGCCTAGTTGCAAAAAACCTGTCTTTGTGTTTTCTGACATGGTGAGACTCAAACCAACTTTCTCAACTACAGACACTAGCTAGTATATTGAAATTTTGCCTGTAGCAAGTTTAAATATGATACTTTCCAGTAAGTGACAAAGGCACTGATCAGCCTGTGCATATGTGCCTTTCTTGTTAGCAAGCCCGGAAGATGATTTTCTCATGTCAAGGCCCATTTATGGGTTGTTTAAGAGTTATTTTTACGTTTTCAAAGCAATCCTTTAATGAATCTTTAGAATTACAGAAATTTGATTGACAGCTGCCAAGCTCATTTGCAAGTGCAATACGCTCGGAACATCAAACTAATTCGCCAGAAGTGATACTGGTGTTGTGAATGACAGTGAGCCACACCGGAGAGGCACATGCAAAACAAGCCTCTTATTTGCTCCATTGGCTGTCCCTGTTCAAGCTGGCTGTTCCACTTTTCCATTTTACACTTTGACTTAACCGTTAATATGATTATATTTTAAATACAAAACTGTTTTGATTCCTAAATTAAAATTAATTTTTATATTTTAGATATTTATAATAAAGTGTAAATATAAGCAATAAATTCAAAAATTCAATTTTTGGCATGTTCATGGAAACATGAATACTTCAGGTCTCATGCAATGTTAACGTGAAGCCCAAATCTTAAATGAACTTTTTATATCCAGTCAATCCAGTGGTGATATATAATTATTGATATGGATTCAAACTATGGATAAAACAGTGAGGTTTCTGATAAGCTGGATTCTACAATTTTCAAACTAGAGTATAGAAGGCAATTAATTATATTATTAACAGTGCGGATTCTGAAAAGCTGATCTGAATCTCCACTGTTTTCAAACAAGGGTATTGACTTTTGATAAAAAGTTATCTGCACACTGTGCCTATTTGGTTGAATAAAGCAGTGAATATTTATGAGGTATTGTATGATAAAAGCTTTTTGTTGCCTGCATTCATTAAAGGAGCAGTTCATGATCAGTATGTACATTTGGTGCAGTCTGGTAGTAGTCTGTTCTACAGTGGTATTTTGCTTTCTATCAGAACCCAAATGTTCAGAACATGAAAAAATATCAAAACTATATTATACTGACTCAAAAAAGAAACAATACATATATGGTTTTCAAAATTTCCTTTTCCTTCTCCTGAAAACAGTGGCTTTATTAGAAGCCAGCTGATCAGGATCCACACTGTCAGTGATTCATTTACAATTTTGGGCTTATGAGTACTCGGACTCGCTGTTTCCCATATCAATGAGTCCCAACTGCAAACTTATGAGTCCAGAACACTATTTTTAATAACAAGTCTGCAATACTATTGCATCCTGGGACTCGCTGAAATAAAATCTTTGCATGCCAGAGACAAACTGATGCGCAAAAGATGCAGGATGCGCTGGTAACAAAGTCACTGCACTGTTTTTCACCCATACGATGAATCCATATCTATGATTAGCAAAGTTATATTATATAGATCATTTGAAGAATTATCTTTGTGTACGATTTCAGAGTCAGCATATATCGATCATGAATAATTTTTAGGGTTGGACCATTATTCTTAAAGGGAAAATATTATAATAACTTAAGTTTGGCCAAGCGTACATTTCAATCATGCTTATTGTTCTGAAATTTGGAAAACTAATTTCCTACTTGGCATAAATCACCACATCCAACCGTGACACTGGAAAGACTGTCGAAACACCACTACCCTCTGTCACAAGGCAAAAAATTGTGGCGAATCCATTGAATAGTACCAAAATTTGGCGTTAAATGACCATGGTTCTGGCGTTGCAACCATTTTCCCAGTGTTATGGTTGGATGCAGTATAAATGTATCAGTTACATAATAAATGTATTAGCCAGCGATGTATTATGTGGCTCATGGGATATTGCTACTTTTCATATTGTCCAGCAGCGAAGGCTTTGATAAGCCTGCGCAAAGGCTCACTTTCCAGAGCCTTTTATAGCTCACATACATAGAGTATGGATGTTGATGGAGACATACAAGAATTTAGACCTCAAGTCAATCTGGATATGCCAGGATTGACGTTTAGATCTAAAAGAGGCTTTTGACAAGTTTAGTGCATATGTGATAAGTACTGAAATCTCATTAGCGATATTTTTTATAGTATTTTCAATACCAAAGATTTCTTATTTCATTTTTGTGTGTTGGGTTTAACATTGCTTTCAGCAATTTTTAAGTCATGATATTGCATCAGTTTTCTTATCAAGCAAGCTATTCATGAGCAGGTTTCTCAGCATTTATTCAGTACTTTGTGCATGAGAGAAAGTTTTCAGGATTAATCCTGAATTCAGGATTTTGAGGATGACTTTCCAAAGAAAGTCAGCCTCAAAATGCTGAATTATGGCATGGATCATTAAATTACCTGGATTGGCTTCTTATCTATTTTATCAATATCATTGCCTACGCGTGAATCGGGTATACGCCGAGATGAATACCTTTCTGCCGCCATATTCAAAAAGGCTGTTCATAGCGATGATACATAGGAAAGTTTTCGATATCAAAATCGTGAATATTCATTTTAAATGGAGAAAATTCTTACGGAATATAAGAGAATAAGTTGGTTAGTATATCTCATATGTGTTATGTTGGAATAAAATCACTGGATAACGGTTAATTTTCGTGTTAATTTGGACAAATTCCGTTGTGTACAATCCGCCATCTTGAAAATGATAACTCTTCCAATTTTACCACCGAAGTTGTCGGTTGTAAAGCTAATTAATGTGAGTAATTTGGATATATTTGACACTTGATACATAAAGTACACATATTTCCTTATCAGAATATCAAATTGTTTAGCAAAAACAAAATAAAACCATGCAGTTAAAATGCTAGCAAAATCGTCTTTTTTTTTAGCTCACCTGAGCCGAAGGCTCATTGGTGAGCTAATAGTATACCAGTGACTCCGGCGTCCGTCGTCCGTCCGTCCGTCGTCTGTCGTCCGTCGTCCGTCAACATTTTCAAACATCTTCTCCTCTGAAACTACTGGGCCAATTGAACTCATATTTCATATGGAGACTCCTTAGGACGGGGGAACGAAGTTTGTTCAAATGGTCTTGGTCACATGACCAAGATGGCCGCCACGCCCATATATGGTAAAAACCCTTAAAAAATCTTCTTCTCCAGAACCAGAAGGCCGATGACCTTGGGACTTGGTATGTAGCATTGGGGTTGTGGGGCCTACTAAGTTTGTTCAAATGATGATCCTAGGTTGACCTTGACCTACTAAACGTCAAGGTCAAATTTGCTTCCTAATGCATTTATATGGGAAAATTTCTGAAAAGTTGATTTTTTTGAAAACTGTGGAAGCTTTAGTCATTATTCTCACTTGATATGTTTAACTTATGAGACAATGGCTATAAAGAAGTTCAAAAGGTCAAGGTTGCCCTTTGACCTTTCAGCTTAGGTCGCTCATATTGGAGTCCCATCAATATATTAAAACATAGTTTTCTCACAAACCATTGGCCCAATTGAACTCAAATTTCATGTGAAGACTCCTTATGATAAGTAAGCAAAAAATTGTGCAAAATATTATGGTCACATGACCAAGTTGGCCGCCATGCCCATATATGGTAAAAAACATTTAAAAATCTTCTTCTCCAGAATCAGAAGGCCGATGACCTTGGGACTTGGTATGTAGCATTTGGGGTGTGGGGCCTACCAAGTTTGTTCAAATGGTGAACCCTAAGTTGACCTTGACCTACTAAACGTCAAGGTCAAATTTGCTTCCTAATGCATTTAAATGGGATTTTTTTTGTAAATTTCATTTTTTGAAAACTGTTGAGGCCAAAGTCATTATTCTCACTTGATATCTTGAACCAAATGAGACAATGGCTATAAATAAGTTTCAAAGGTCAAGGTTCACCTTTAACTTATCAGCCAAGGTTGCTCATATTGAAGTTCCATCAACACATCAAAACATAGTTTCCTCAGAAACCACTCAGCCATTTGAACTCAAATTTAATATGAAGACTCCTTATGACAGGTTAGCCAAAATTTATGCCAAGTGTACTGGTCACATGACCAAGATGGCCACCACGCCCATATATGGTAAAAACCCTTTAAATGTCTTCTTCTCTGGAACCAAAAGGCCAATGGCCTTGGGACTTGGTATGTAGCATTGGGGATTGTGGGCCCTACCAGATTTGCACAACTGATTAACCTAGGTTGACCTTGAACTACTTTATGGCAAGGTCAAATTTGATTCCTAATGCATTTATTTGGGAAAAATCTTGTATTAAGTGCCAAAAGCCAAGCTGGCCTGTGACCTTTTATCCAAGGCCACTCATTTGGACTGCCACACACCTATCTAAACATCTGTTTCTCAGAAATCACTGGGCTGTTTGATGGATTATTCATTAGATTGTTTAAGTCACTTGACAAAAATGTCTGCAATCCCCATATATGGTAAAACAAAATTTGTTCCAATATAAGCTGTAGTTGACCTTGACCTATTGTAACATTATTAAGGAGATCAGGTGAGCGCCTCAGGACCTTCAGGTCCTCTAGTTCGAATTTCACATAACAAAATGGCGGAAATGTCAGAAACCTAAACATTGCCTCTAATGTACACCAGGAATTTAAACACATTGCAGAGTTTAAAAGCGTGAAAAACATATCTTAAATAATAAAAGATGCTTTGTCAATTATAGATACACTTCATTTTAATCCCTTAAGCGTTTGGTTAACAATTAACAAGGGATTTGGTAGGGTGTCTATGAGCAGTAATTATTTCCGCGACTGCATTAAAATATCTCTTCAACCAAACCATCTAATTTTTGAAGCGATATTCTCAACAACTGACAATAAATTAATTGCCAAATAACAGATTTATATCACAAGAATCTAACAAAAGGTACCAAATTTCTATATAATTACATTATTTAACCCATTTACGCCGAATGGAATTTCTCACTCTAGTCAATTGGACCACTCCATTTGCGTTTTAAGGGGTGTTGGGTAGCATTATTATAGAACGTTCTGTAAGAATAAGCGAACAGTGGATACCCTGATCAGACGCTGTGTTCTGCTGTTGCGGATCTGGGTCTGCACTATTTGCCTATGTTTTACAAAAAGGACACTAGGATTTTCGCCTAATTCCTTACTTTGTTTTCCATGTCCGTGTAGTGTAGGAAGGCCTGATGCGTGTTCTTTTTTTCTTGGGTATTTTTCCTGAGAACACTAGATTGTTTGGTATTAAATTGTAGCTGGAGAAATTCTCAGTTTATTGGCATTAAATTCACTTTACCACCGTTACCCCCAAGTTGCTAGAACATAAGGGAAAAAGTATGCATACATGTATGGATCTAAATATTTGTAAAGTGGTCAGTCAAATTATCGGATTTACCTGTATTTCGACGCGGCAATCATTGGGAAACAATTATTAGCAAATCTATTGCAGTTTCATATCCAGGTATTTTATGATCCATGATTATGGTGATTATAATAACTTCTCTGAATACTTTTCAGATAAGCTAAACACAATTAATCATTTAAACTTGAAATTATTCATTTTTGTAGGCATCCTGCAAGATTAAAGTTATAATTTCTAAAGTTCATGGTTCCATAAATTTTGATCATTCAATCATGTTTGTGTACTCATTCTTTTGTCAGTAACTGTTTACAGTATTTTGATTACAGCAACCCTTAGGCTACTGTAATCAAAATAATCTCTACAAAAGTGTGTGGCCAGACCAGGGTAAGAATTCACAACCATAATATTGCAGTCCATAGACTTCAGGTAACCAATGTGATACACTACCGACTGGGCTATATATATAGACAAACAAAATGTTTTTGTATATTACACATGTTACTTTAGATAGTCATATTTCTTTTGTATTTTTCCCTGTACCTTATAGCTCTTCTTGTTTTGAAATTTTAAACAGAAGCAGGGTCATTTTATACTATGTAGCCGTGAGCTGCAAGATAGAATCATATAGGATTGATTATATAACCCTTTTTACAGGGTGTAGAGTGGATATGATTTTGTGACTGACAAAGTTCAAAGCGAAATAACTAAAAAAACATAAATGTAAGTTATGGTTCTTGCATTCTGCACTTCATCTATTCTTTTGACGGATTTTTATACAGTCAACCCTCTTTAAAACGATCATGTATGTTCCAAGCTATCTTTGACGTTGAAGTGAATTTGCTGTTTTAAAGAAATGCCAACCAGTACCAGGTTTCCACATCATAATCATTCGGTAAAAGAAAATATTATACAAATGAATCTATATGCTATAATTCAAAATGTATATATCAGTTAAATTTCATATTGCATCAAATATCACAAAGCTTCCCTTTTATCAAATGAGACAGATTCCTGTTCATGCAGAAGACCTTGTCCTGATCACCAAATTGACTGACAAATGGTAAAACATCGGTTGTAATGAATTTATTTTCAATAGAAAATGTTTATCTGTTCCCAGAATTTACTGTCGGTGTCGTTAAGTGAATATTCTGTTATAAAGAGGGAATTTTAAATGGAAACATATCCGTTCCCTGTAAATTAATGTCGGATAGTGAATATTCTGTTATGAAGAATGACGTTATAAAGAGTTTTGACTGTATAAATATCATGAAGATCTCTTGAATGGTTTGCAAGTTAAAGAGCAGGTGTGATTTTGTGACAGACAGGCAGAGGGACAGATGCCAGTGGGAAAAAAGCAATATGTCTCTCAGCCCTAAGGGGGTGAGACATAATAATACCAACTCTTGGTATATTCAAATGTTAAAAACTAGAGCTGGCCTTTGATGCCAGAAAACCTGTTAACAGACCGTAAAGGTCTCAAACCAGTCTGCTCAGCTACAAAGCCTAGCCAGAATATTGAAATTTCCAGGTAGCATTTTGAGCCATCATTCTTTCTAGGAAGTGAATTACAAAGGCACTGATCAGCAGCACAGATACACTGGCTGATCTGCGCATTTGTTGTTCGCATTTAACCCTTTGTAATCTGGAAACCCCTAAACGAGTACTTTTCAAACAGTGAAGACTCAGATGAAAAGCAGCATAATGCTGCATTTCATCTGGTTCTACACTGTTAGTAAAGGTGAAAAAGATCTACAGACAAAAGAATACAATATTTTTTTAAAAATTAAATCATGACACCTCTAAATATGTACAATGCAACATCCCAAGTGTACCATATTACACCGGAAGGAGTTGAGAACTGTGTGGATCCTGATTAGATTGCTTTAGCAGAACCCAACTAATCTGGATCTACATTGCTTTCAATCAAGGATAAATTTGGGTTCAACAGGATAAGGGTTAACAGAACAAAGCCCCGAGTTGAACAAGATTGTATCTTGAACAAAACAGTGCCAAAATCTACCTTCTTTGCATAGAGTGTAGTTCATATTTTTGTTTTATTTACCCAATTGCCAAAAATAGAAAGAGTTTTTTGTTTTTATAAGCATCAGTGAATCATCATCTAATGTAATTAAAAGCAATCTGATGCTTTTTTTTATTTATTTATTCCAACCCTGGCCACACTTATACATGTAAAATTAATGGGCCCTGTAGCGCAATCGGTAGTGAGACCCATCCAGGGGTTTGGAGTTTGATCCCGTCTCTGCCCCAGTCTCCGCCCCATACTTTCATGGAGATTGATCAAAAAATATTTTCTACAGTCATTCTCCTCCTGCTGATTCAAGAAGGGCTGTAGTCAGTTACAAGCGAAAGTATGTGCACTGAGTACTGGTTAACCGATTAGTGAGGCTAGATCAACTGACCTTCTCAACATGACCATAGCTGTTGACTGTGACGTTAAACCACAAACCAAACAAACAAACACTTATATAAACACATAAGTTAGTTTTTGACATTGGAGAATAATACTGAATATTTTAATGAAAAATGTCAGAACAGAACGTAGTATGACTAGCGCCATTTTGGTAAATTAACATGTATTTTCTCTTATCTATTAAATGTGGACAATTTGAAAATTTGTTATATGCTACATGGCAAACTTGGGAAACTTTACTCCTTTTTGCTAGAGCTCCTTGATGGAAGGGCAACATGTGCCTTTGCTTGTTGCTAGGGAAACTACACTTTATGGCCAGAGCTCCTTTATGGAAATGCAATATGTGTCTTTGCGTGTTGCTAGAGAAATTGTACACCTAATTGCTAGAGCTCCTTTTTGGAAGGGCAATATAGCCTTTGCTTGTTGCTAAGGAAACTACAGCTTATTGCTAGAGCTCCTTTATGGAGGGCAATATGTGCCTTTGCATGTTACTAGGGGAACTACACCTAAATGCTAGAGCTCCTTTATGGAAGGGCAATATGTGCCTTTGCTTGTTGCTAGGGAAACTACAGCTTATTGCTAGAGCTCCTTTATGGAAGGGCAATATGTGCCTTTGCTTGTTGCTAGGGGAACTACACCTAATTGCTAGAGCTCCTTTATGGAAGGGCAACAAGTGCCTTTGCTTGTTGCTAGGGGAACTACACCTTATTGATAGAGCTCCTTTGTGAAAGGGCAATATGTGCCTTTGCTTGTTGCTAGGGGAACTACACCTTATTATTAGAGCTCCTTTATGGAAGGGCAATACGTGCCTTTGCTTGTTGCTAGGGAAACTACAGCTTATTGCTAGAGCTCCTTTATGGAAGGGCAATATGTGCCTTTGCTTGTTGCTAGGGGAACTACACCTTATCGCTTGAGCTCCTTTATGGAAATGCAATATGTGCCTTTGGTTGTTGCTAGGGAAACTGTACACGTCATTACTAGATTTCCTTTATGGAAGGGCAACATGTGCCTTTGTTTGTTGCTATGGAAACTGTACAACTAATGGCTATAGAGCTCCTTTACAAAGGGCAATATGTGCCTTTGGTTCATGCTAGGGAAACTGTACACGTCATTACTAGAGCTCCTTTATGGAAGGGCAACATGTGCCTTTGTTTGTTGCTATGGAAACTGTACACCTAATGGCTAGAGCTCCTTTACGAAAGGGCAATACGTGCCTTTGGTTATTGCTAGGGAAACTGTAAATCTTATTGTTAGAACTCCTGTATGGGAGGGCAATATGTGCCTTTGGTTGTTGCTACGGAAGCTGTACTCCTTATTGCTAGAGCTCCTTTACGGAAGGGCAATATGTGCCTTTGGCTGTTGCTAGGGAAACTGTACACCTTATGGCTAGAGCTTCTTTATGAAAGGGCAATACGTGCCTTTGGTTATTGCCAGGGAAACTGTACATTTTATTGTTAGAATTCCTGTATGGGAGGGCAATATGTGCCTTTGGTTGTTGCTACGGAAGCTGTACTCCTTATTGCTAGAGCTCCTTTACGGAAGGGCAATGTGTGCCTTTGGTTGTTGCTAGGGAAACTGTACACCTTATGGCTAGAGCTTCTTTATGAAAGGGCAATATGTGCCTTTGGTAATTGCTAGGGTAACTGAGCTCCTTATTGCTAGAGCTCCTTTACGAAAGGGAATATGTGCCTGTGATTATTGCTAGGGATACTGTTCACCTTATTGCTTGAGCTTCCTTATGTGATGTTATTATGTGCCTTTGGTTGTTGCTAGGCTAACTGTACTCCTTATTGCTAGAGCTCCTTTGGGGAAGGGCAATATGTGCCTTTGTTTGTTGCTAGGGAAACTGTACGTTTTATTGCTATAGTTCCTTTACAAAAGGGCAATATGTGCCTTTGTTTGTTGCTAGGGAAACTTTACTCCTTGTTTCTACAGTTCCTTTACAGAAGGGCAATATGTGCCTTTGCTTGTTAGGGAAACTTTACATCTTATTGCTAGAGCTCCTTTATGGAAGGGCATTATGTGCATTTGCTTGTTGCTAGCGAAACTGCACTTTATTACTAGAGCTCATTTATGGAAGGGCAATATTTGTTCTTGCCTGTTGATGAGGAAACTGCACACGTTGTTGGTAGAGCTCCTTTTTGTGCCTTTGCTTGTTGCTAGGGACACTGTACACCTTATTACTAGAGCCCCATGTTTGGAAGGGTATTATGTGACTTTGCTTGTTGCTAGGGAAAACTGTACCCCTCATTGCTATGGTCCCATTTTGGAAGGGTATTTGCTTGTTGTGTTGGTGCACACATTCATGAGCATGGTACATGCATATACGATATCTGAGAGTTTGGAAACAAGAGAATTCTTTATTTTTCAGCGTTTTATTTTTTATGAGCAGTGGAAATTTCATGCTCAGTTGAGTTGAGTATATAAAACTTTATTACCTCTGGGCCATGTTTACCATGCCTAGGGACTGGTACTGTTGTCTAGAGTAATATGGGTGATAAACAGAGAGTGGTTCTGCTTTCTACCGAAGTCTGAAGTGATAAACAATTTTCAGTCATGGGATGTTTCCTGTGTTAAATCATTACTAAGCTTTGCTAGTGCCTTCTCCTGTGAGTCTCAAACCCCTCGACCTTAAGTATAGCACTATCACTGAGCCATTGCACTCCTATAGTCTAGAGTATTATAGCCATCATATAGAGCTTGTTACTGTAGTCTAGAGTGGTAAAGGTGCCGAGGTAATAAGTTGAATTCTCGATTTACAAGACCGAAATTTCGAAATAAATAGCCGAGATTTTGATATGAAGTCGAAAATTCTACTTACAAAGTAATAAGTCGAATTTCGATAATACATGTATGTCGAAAAATCTACTCACTAAGTCCAAAATTCGAGATAATAAGTCGCACATTTCGATACCTGGCCAAGTTCATTCTCTTCCGTAGTTGGCTGTATCGCTGAAAATCTAACAAAACCATTTATGTGATGAACATTAGATAATGTTTTATGCATCATAAAATAAGTTGTATATAGAATAATAAGAAATGCATTTTGTTTTCAGTCGAAGGTACATGTACATGTGCACACACAAACATTAACACAATGAATTCAGTTCAAAGTAACAGAGCATAGTTAATGAGTCATCTTTGGATTGTCACTTGTTTCGAACAGAGCACCGCCCTTTCGCGAACTTCCGATTTGAAAAAATGTCTTTAGTTTTTGATAATGAACTTTAGAGTCAATAAGCAGAACAGTTATATTTTTTCAGTATATAGTTTTGATAAGACGAATTGTACATAGTTTGATAGATGAATGAAAGCATTTGTTTGCAAGTGCGTAAACACTGATGCTGGTCAATAATGCTTGGTCTCATAAAATCTCAAGTCTGGATAATGTGAAATGGATGTGTTGGTTTCGAACAGTCACATACACGGTGCATTAACTATCTCACTATGTGTGTTCTGGTATTTGTAGACGACATGTGGATATTTTCACAGACTCGATAGAGCATATGACGTCATTTTTGTCAAATTTTGAACATGCGTAGGCATTCTTAGACCACGAAGTCTGTTATTCATAAGTATAGCTGACTTTCCTTAAGTGTTATCAAGTGTCTCGGTCATAATATCGTAAACGAAACGATTCCGAGATTTTTAAAGTAATTTTAAGCAAACACATCGAGTTTGGCCTGTTTATCAAGGTAAATCATATCTACATGGAATAGTATTGCCGGATTTTTAAATAGTTAGCTCATTCTTTCACAAAAAATCAAAACAAGCGAGAGGACCTACCTTTGTTTTGCTTTTCCCTGGCGATGCTACTAGCGCGAAAGGTCCCGTATGTGACGAAGGAACAAATTTACGTTTACGCGATTTCGCGGTAGTTCCGCTGATGCCCACCCGTGAAACAGCTGCCGTAACAATTCTTTCCAGAAGACACATGTCAAAGCAACGCCGTACCAACGTCAATGCGACGATAACGTCACATTGACGTTAAATACGACGTTGTTTTAAGGTTATGTGCCTGTTCAGCTAGTTCTTGGTTTAGGTTAATTCCGAACTTTTTAACAGAAAATACGTCATACTTTTTTTTACTGCTCCGATTTATGTCCGCGCTTTTTGAAAAAAAAGTCGGTTATATACAGTCAGACATAAGTTAAGCATCACCCAAACATTATTTCAGAGACGTTTTCCGTGTACAAATTTCTTCAGAAGAACAACCAGTTTGTAATATTTTGTTACCCTAGTCTTCCTTTGGTCTGCTGAACATATCAGAATGTCATTTGGTCATTTTGCTGAATTTCTACGTTGTCCTGTATACACCAACCCCTATTTTAGGGTGTGCCCTTAAAGTGCATCAGCTTAACCCAAAGTGCTTACTCTGAATTCAAATTAACGCAGAAATAATTTAGACATATTTTTCAAAATATTGCCAAACTGATTCTGTCGAACTCAAGGTTTCATGTCAGTTATAGAGGATCATAGAGATAGTTAATCGCGTGTTTATAATGTTTGCATTATCACTATACAATATGCCATTTTTTACACATCCATAAATTTAATTCATTTACAGATATGAATCTGAAATTTTAAGACAGAACTTGTCTTTGATATTGTAACAATATGACACTAACACTTAACATGTCTAAGCGTTTTGAAAATACCATTATGGGTTAGAGAATAGGGATATTTTTAGGGGTAGGTGTGCATTTACTATGCCTGGTTGTTTGCCTTAGTGATAATTTAATCGAAATTTGCTGTAAATTGTCACCATTTTGTCTATTTTCATAAATAAAACAAGAAAATATTCATGACTGGAAAGATTTCTTCGTTTTCTAGGAAGCTATTGAGGCGATGCTTAGCTTGTGTCTGACTGTATATTATCATCGGCCCGTCCGTCTGTCTACATGTATACTTATGAGGCTAGAAAACTTGGGCAGGTAAAAAGTGCAATACTTACTAAAATGCTATTTTTTTTCTTTTTTTGACCAATAATTTCATTCAGTGATAATGCGATCGCTAATTCCAGTAATTTGCCTTGCATACAATATAAAAATTTATGGTTGCCGAGCTGCAACGATAATTCTAAAGCAACCCCCATTTTAGTCACAGAGTTACAAAACGCGACTTGGAAGGTTGATACACGATAATTTCTATTTCCTCCATTTAAGACATCTGGCTATCAGATCAACCGGTTTGTTTTCAAATCGAATTAAACATCGCCTTTTTAGACGCCAATTGTTGAAATACCATGACGTCATTATAACGTCAGAATGAAAATCTTGATCAAAACTTTAAAAGTGTTGCATTTTTATTCACGCGTTTCAGTGCAGAATGATTGTTTGGATAGGTAAGAGACAGTATACTGATTTAGGCAGCACTATAACCCACATTTCAGTCGCATACATTACTTCTTCAATGTCATAACATCATCAAATTGTGATTATGCAAACAGCAAGTTATAGGTTATTCAAATTAGTGCATTCTCCAGAACAAGGATTACAACGTTTTTTTAGATAAATGTCATTAGATGTAGTGTTCAAATATCTTGAAAAATCTGGCAATATGCTTTAAGATCAAGATTTGGGTCAGTTCGTTATAATAGTATGTAAATGTGATGTATGTTACTTTATAGAGTTCGTTTCAATACTTGCAAACGAGGACATTTCAGAAAATTTGTAAATGATATATCATAAAGGCACACAGAAAGTAAATGCATTATCTTACAAGGCCAGCCCATGTTTACATGCACAGGTGTTTACATGACATTTCAAACGAAGACACCTCCAGGGGTGGGGGGGGGGGGGGGGGGAAAGATGCATAACTATCAGGTTTATTTAGTACTCTACCGATAAACAAAGCATTGATAACATTTTATGAGGACAACACTAAATGAAAGCTGTTGTTCCCATACATCCATAATCGTTTCTTGGCCAGTTGTGGTTTAGATGTGGATAAAAATACAATAACTGTAAAACATGTAACATGATCAAAGTTGTCTATATCGCCCCTACTGAAACAGACAAATAGCTACAGCAAACAGTAAGAGTCACCTGGTTATGTCTGCTGTACAGAACAAAATGGTCCCCACGCCTCAAGGTAGCTTTTGCATGTTGGTGTTATTAACAGGCTTAAGACAAAATTGGGTATACGTTAAATTGGTTTAATCACACAGTAATTGTAAATCTATGCCCATCCTAAGGTGGCAAGTTTGCTGTGGTTTTCTACGTTAGTCGTTTTGGTGTCATTTTTTGCTATTTTAACCTATGTATCAAGATGATATTATAAAATTTAGTAAGGTTTAAGAAGCCAAGTGAGCAAATTTTGGGAAAGATGCTGACTTGGTTAACATCCTCTTTGTGCTATGTCTATTTGCAATCTTAGTCCAATCCCATTTGGGTTTTGAGGGCAGAAATTTGGTTCTGATTGAACCACTTCCTGGCCATCGCTTTCCTTTTACATTTCTAGTACTTTTTCTCAGGCTAACTGAGATGAGTGTACAGATGTGTTACAGAATAAAAGATAAAATTAAAATCTCAAAAAATCAATTATCCACTACATTTCCAATGACTGCCACAGTGTTTGTTTAGGAGTACTGGCTGTTTTGAATTATTGAGCTACATACACATATTATATATAAATGTTTTGTTACACACTACGTTATCAAAAGTTGCTATGTAATCCATCGACTTAAGACATGCTAAATTAGATTAATTGATATTCTTCATTATTTGAAACAATCTATCAAAATATTGCAAGTTAACAGTAATATTTTAATATAAGTAGATCAGGTAACGTATACAACAGAACGTGCTTTAAAGGACATTACAATGCTTAGTTTGTTCAGTAAAGTCCAATAACATAAAGCTTTTACAATCTATATTCTTAATTCAGCAAACTGATATCCATAATTCGACATAATCTTTCAAAATATTATCTTTTGAACATAAGTAAGTAAGGCAACGTTAATAACAGAAACTGTATTAAAGAAGATGTTTCAATGCTATAAATTCAGATATGAATGATGATATTCTTTCATTTAATTTGAAAGATTGCTTACATGACTAAAGGTCTGCATAGTTTCATGTTTGAAGCAGGATTTTTGCAAACTAAGGTATATTCATACTGTTTATATGCCATAACAAAGCATGACAAATGGTTTTCAGAGTGAGGTGAGGTTTGCACATGCTGCTGATTTGTTATTTTTTCCATTTTAAATTCATGTTTCTGACGTACAGAATGAGTGTCAGACATGATATTTCCAAACAGGGTATGTACGCTTTGTTTTTGAACAAGAAAAAGAGGAAAACATGCGTTTGGTAATTTACAAATCGTCTATAACCAAAGGGAGAAAATTGTGTTATTGATGAAAGTTTCACCCTCTTGGTGATTCATTGTTAGCTTTTAATGCAAAATTGTTTCGCTGGATAAGATATGTGCATAAAGTTCAGCACAGAATTGTATTTTACAAATTTCTTGAGTTGTTTATGAATATATTTGTGTCATGTTGTCAATTACCCCACCCGCCAATGGTAAATGTAATTGATGTTTACAAAAATAAAGCAACAAATGCTGCGTCTAAGCTCTTGTAGGCTATCTTTAATATATTCCTGGCATATATTTACCATCATAACGGTATTTAATAACTTTATAAAAGGAAATACTTGAGGTTACCTATAATTGCTGTGCACAAAATGTGGAAAACCTTTTCGCTTACCGTACCTCTCTATTTGCAAGTTTACAAATAACTGCACAGGTTTACAGTTTGACAACATCGTGCAACATATTCAGCACGCTTTCAGCTTTAAAATGATATATAGGAACCTTGGTACCTAGGGGGGTGCAACCAACTCCTTAATTAGGCAACTTATTTCATTTCACCTAACGAACTATTATAATGTGTAAAAACGAAGAAGATTTACGACCATCGCTACATGTATGACATTGGGATCATTGGAATCAAAGGTCAAGATCAATTACACTTAAATATTGCGTAATCTAATAACCCAGGTTGCTGGTCATTTTTTTTATTTCAAATGACGAAAAAAAACAGACGACGATGAGAATGAGCGTTCTATGCGATTTTTTTGTTTGCTGATGGGACGAAAGGCGTGTTTCCGCTAACTAGACCGATCCTGATTTTTGTGTGTGCCGACTACGTCGATGTTCTTAATAATATAACTACCGAGCAGTTCTGTGAGAGGGGCCCTGGTCTTATCGGTGCACTTCTTAACACAATAAGATTTAGCTGTACTGATAGACGGGGATTATAATTTGGCATCGTACCGAAATAAAAGCTTAGGTTTGCTACCAAGTTAAGATCAAGCCAGCTTGCTCAGCTACAGAGACTTGCCAGAATATTTAAACATTGCATGTGTCAAGTTTAGCTAGGATATTTTCCAGAGAGCGAATAATAAAGACGCTTGTTCAGACTGCGCGAGTGCGCAGGCTGGTCTGATTCTTTGTTCGCATACTACAACAAAATCAGGATTTCTCGCGACTATTAAACCAATTATCTATGTCCACTTTCTATAAGTTGTTGCTTGTGGTGCTTCAAGAATACACAATAATATTTTTGGGAGTACGATCAGAGTGTCAAACAGTTTGGATCCAGATAATTACATGCCCGAAATTTGGATCCAGATCAGGCCCGACATTTTGTCGGGCCTGATCTGTGTCCAACTTGATTGTTTGCAAAAGGTTCTAACAGGTAAAAAGTTTAGTGTTTTCCATGATATATAAATTATAAATTGCGATAACTCGTTGTTTGAAATCGATAATAGAGCCTTTCATATTTTTAAATTAAGTTTTAAGACCTTCTTAGCATTACGAAGCGTTATTAGCAAATATTTTCCGCCATGCTTAGTCGCACCGTGATATAATTAACAACTGTCATCTGTAACAGTATTGTGCAGCTCAGTGGTTCACATGTCAGTACCTACATGCATGTACACTTCACTTTTCTTCGACATCCAAATGATAAGCCAGGCCACTATACAGTATATTATATATGCAAAACTATCTATACCGAGTGACAACCAGGCATTTCTTTATTTTATAGAGAAGTCAACACGCCATACATAGGTATCAAATCTAGCACATGCACCAAAAGAATACACATGTACATTATTTTGACATCCTAAGTGAAGTCGGACCACCATGACTAGAACTAAAATCTAGCACATGTACAAATAGAATATATCTTTTTGCGACATCAGAGTGACACCTAGGCATTTTGAAACTCCACCATACTTAGGTACACAATCTATATAGCATAAATACCAATAGAACACACATTTCTTCGACATCCGAGTGACAACCAGCCATTTTTACTACTTCGTAGAGAAGTCAGGCCACCATAACTAGGTGGAAAGACTCCCAGCGAGCATTTTAATTTAATTTAAATTGATTCCAGATTGAAGATCAATATTGAATTTACCTTGAGTTTACACCAGAAAATATAAATAGACTCGATATCAAAGAATGTGTATGTTGAATTCAGCTTTATTCTCCGACTTTGAATCATGGTTTGTTTTTCAACTTTCATTCAACTTTGCAAGTCAATATTGAATCAAACTTGATGTGAAGTGTGAAATTTCTAGGTTTGTCTATATTTAATCGAGCCTTCTTAAATTATGCTTCATACTTGACTCAACTTTGACACAACATTGAGCTGAGGATTAAATTTAAGGCTTCACTCTATATAAGTGTGTAAATGTTTATTCAATCTTAAATCGCCAGCTTGGATTCATGTTCTGTTATTCAACTTCCGCTCAACCCAAACAGTAAACCAGAGGACCAATGCGCCCTTCAAACACTCACCTGACTCTTGAAGCCAATATAAGCCTGACTATTGGCCAGGTATAACCACAACAATGAAAAGAAGCACGGTTGTGAAAGTTTTGTCAGCATAGCAATATAAATAGCACACCTTAACTACTAGCTAATGCCACAAACATGTATGCAACATTTCACTTTTTACCTACTTATGGCTTTTGAGAAGCACACCTTCTCGGAAATTAACCATTTATGTTGCCCCAGCGCAACCAATCGAATTCAGCGATTATAAAATGTAGAGAACTATTCAATGAATATTTCTGTAAAAATAAAATTCAATTATCTCCAATTATACAGCAGAAATTGCTAATTTCCACTTTTCGCATTATAAGTCTGTAAATATTTAAGTTGCCATAGCAACTAAAATAGCTTGTCAAACATATGGTTTCTGAAAAGAAGTTTGTCTAATATGCCATCAATTTACCCTGTATGTCACTCTAAATAGCAAGCAATCAAATCAACCGATTCATACAAAAGTTATATGAAACATGGATAATTACTCTATTATCAGTTATGTAAAACGATAATTGAGACACCAGAAACTGCCCATTTCCATTTTCCCAATATAAGTCTATGTAAGCTTTTAAGTTGGCATAGCAACTAAAGCAGCTAGACGATGACAACAAAACATAACTTTTGTACAGGGTAATGTCCTAAGCATGTATGCCTAATTTCAGCTTCATCCTCCGTATGATTTTCTGAGAAGACTTATAAATATTTTTTCGAAAATTTATGTTGCCCTGGCAACCAATGAAAATTAACGATTCGGACGAAAGTCGTATGAATCATGGAGGACTCCTCAATAACATTTATGTATAAACATTTTTTTCAAATGTCCTAAATGACTTGGCAGAAATTGCCAAATTTCTGATTTTCCCATTACAAGTCTATAGAAACTATTAGTTGCCATAGCAACCAGAATTTTTATTAAACCAAAACCAAAAAATAAGTTTTTGTTTCCCCTACCTGTAGATGCTATATGTGCAATATAGAAAGAATTGACCTCATCGTTTGCAAGTATTGATGGACGACGAACAGATGGACACCAGATTCGTCTATGTACTATAAGCTAACCTATGAGCCTACGGTTCAGGTGAGCTAATAATGAATACACCTTAAATTATTGGTTTGAATATAAAGACCAATTTATTAACCTTCAGTGTGCAGAATGGATTGTTTAAATGGTCGTGTCTGAAATGTGGCAAGTAACGGGATTTTTTTCCCCAGGCAACACTCATATCTCAGATAAGAATTCCGGATGTTATTTGTACATGTTTTTTGGGAAATCTAGTCCCCACAAATCACAAGGTCACACGTACAAATGTCAGAATTGTCACACAGTGTGTCATGTTTAACACCAGACAATTGATTTGTTGGAAGATGGGATAATAATCAACAAAATTGTACTTTCTGAGCAGAGCAGAAGATGCTCAATTTATCTGACTAACTTTATTGGTAATGACTTAATGCAACTACTAGGTAAGACCGGGGCAAAATGATCGACTTTTTTGAAATATTTTTTTCCTGCTTTTATGACTTGATATATCTTATTGCTTTTAAATGTATAATGCACTGTCAAGTATTGGCTACAACTTGAGAGGAAGAAATACAGACATAAAGTGACATTAGTGCTTGAAACAAACCATTCAAAATGTGTGGTCAGCTGTATCATTTTGCCCCATGCACGGGGCAAAATGATACAGTTCACGGGGCAAAATGATACAATAAGACTTTTCTCATCTCAGATTCATATATTCAAGACGTAGCACAGAAATAACTACAAGCACAATTAAATAATTTATAATGCCATATATTGCCACGGAAATAAGATTGAACACGAGCAGTTTTCTGAATTTTCTGAGTCACATTTTTTAGCCTTTATGTTTCATGTTTTGCCACGGGGCAAAATGATACAGTTGACCACACATTTTGAAGATTCTGAAAAATGAAATGGTACTTTTCTGACATACCAGTATCATTTAATTTTCTTGTAAAAGGTATAGACAGTTTGGATAAAAATAACTTGAAAACACTTTAAAACAGAGTCAAATTAGATTATTTTCAGACTGTATCATTTTGCCCCGACCACGCTGTATTATTTTGCCCCAGTGACCTCTTGTTTACTGTTTTCGTAACAGTTCAAAAATACGACACACCACAATAGTTCTAATTATTTGGAGACATAACAGTATCTATATAGTTCAATTTATTCGATAAAATAAAAATATATTTCTAACAGATTTCACACCTTCATAAAAAAACTGATACCTTCGAAATTTACTTCGGGTGCCTCAAAAGTCAATTGTTTATATAACAAGCTAAACTTTGATATGTTTTGGCTGAGCGTTTCTTATAATATGGCGGATTTCAATATGCGAATTCAGTTTGAGTAAGAAAGGTCATATATGGCATCATCGTTTGAAAAATCGCGCTATTTCATTTTGCCCCGTGTACCATTTTGCCCCGGTCTCCCCTATAATTTGTAGAGTCTACAAAACATAATCATATAGATTATATTCGATGAAAAACTGATGGAAAGTAAACTGTGTCTACTCATCAGCAAAAAGAAAAAGTTCAAAATGGTGTAAATTTGTAAAAACAATCTTAGAATTAGCGATCTTCATTCACATATCTCGTCAGGATAGTCACGATTTATACCATACTCTCTGCCCTGTAGTATATGTAGGCCAGGAATTTTAACTTTTAAGGTCAAGATAATTCCTTGAGAAATTATTTTAGCACCAAATTACAGGGTTGTGTAGTGTAAATAACCATAAAAAAGTCCTCAAAAAATATCGGTGCCAAATTCAAGAGATTTAAGATTTTATCATTAGTGGGTGGGGTACCTGAAAAATGGAAATAATGTTTTTTGACAAAATATGCTTATTAATTTCATATTCTTTATAACCAAATGCTGAATAAATCAGGTGTGGATGGTTTTCGGATTATAAGTGTGTAAACTGAGTGGTCAGCAGAGAGCCTATTCGTTTCCATGGCAACCCAGGATCCTAAATAATGGGGGTGTGCCAACAAAAATATGAATATCTCAGCTGCAATTCATCCTAAAATACTAAATTTGGTACCAAATTATTTCTTAGTTATCTAACATGTTCCTGACTATTCGATATGCAAATTATCTAATTTGTATATACATGATTATTTATGAGAATATGAGAAATTAGAGAAAATTGCAGGAAGTTAAGGGGTTATACCTACAAAAATATCCTGTATCTCAATTGCTAATTAAACTACAGGTCAAAAATTGGTACAAATTGATGCTAAGACATTGTCCCTTTACACTATTGTTTAATATGCAAATTACCTTATTTTCATATCCATCAACGTCAATGAAAACATAAGAAATAAGAAAAAATTCTAAGAAAAACTACGGGGATATACCTACAAAATTGATTATATCTCAGCTACCAATTTCCCTAGATTACCAAACATGGTACCAAACTGATACCAAGATACATTCCTTTTACCCAATGGTTCAACATGCAAATAACTTGCCTTAAATATCTATGACTATTGATAAAAACATAAGGTATTATAGAAAAACCACAAAAAAATTAAGGGGGTATTACTACAGAATTACTCTTATCACAGCTGCTAGTTGCCCTGGGTTACCGAACTTGGTTCTGAATTGATGCTAAGACACATTTCTTTTATTCATTGGTTCAACGTGAGAGTAATCTAAATTTGATATTATTAAAGAGAAGATAAGAAATCACAGAAAAATCACAGAAAAAATAAGGGGGTATACCTACAAAACTACTAATTTCTCAGCTGCTAATTGCAACAGAGCAGCAAACATGGTATTAACATATTGCTAAGACATAGAGCCTTAATTATATGTTCTTTATTGGAAATATTTGAATTGCAAAATTAACATTATTAATAAAAATATTATAAATGAGAAAAAAATGAAAATTTTATAGCAATGTATCCACAAAATAAAAAGACGCTCTGCCAGCCAAGATGGCCACCAGAGCTCTAGATAAGAATATTTTAACAACAAATGAACTACATTGTACTGGTCCAAATTAGAAATCATTTTATACAATTTGTAATGTCATTCCTTGTAAGGCCTTCTACTAAAGCTACCAAACCAGTTCTGCTCTTCTGAACATTATAATCACCAGAGCTAAAATAGAACTCTCTACACAACATCTGATCTATTGATCTAGATTCAAAGTAATTACAAACAATGTAACAGATTGATCTATGTTCCTTATATTGCTCAAAATCATTCAACTATGCTTAACAAAGTGCCCCCAGGGCTACGATTCAGGTGAGCGTTCCAGAGCCACCCATGATTGCCCTCTTGTTCAACATTATATGGAAATCCCCTTTTTTAGCCATATTTTCCCCATAATCCCATATATATATATTTTTTAGAAAACAAATCAGACCAACCTACCTTAATTTAATTTTACCATGCTATAGTAAACTCACATTTTTTGCCGAAGTAATTTTGTATGTATACTCTCCTATTTTTTTTCTGCGATTTTCTATCATTTCCAATGTTTCATGAATTCATATGAACATATTTACATTTCCAAAGCGAGTCTTTAAATGAACCTTTACATTTGAGATGTCGTTCATACCTTCATAAACAAATCGATTTTAGCCACACCCACATACGCGCCATTTGAGCGGGCCAACGTCCACGCCATCCAATAAAGTTGCTTGTTCACTTAGGTTTGCGTGACGTTGAACGCGTATCACCATGACGTTAAGCGCGGATATTTGGTGTTTTGGCTATTCCAAACCCTCCGTTATGTCTGATTTAATTCAAAATATTTGGAAAACCAGCCAAGTTAGGTGAAATTGAAAATTTATACTTGACTGATAATGTAAAATGTAAATATAAGTAATAAATTCAATTTTGGAAGGGCTTCACTTACTTTGCAAGAGACCCGAAGTATTGATAAAATAACAATGACAAAAACCCTAATGTCAATTGCAACGAAAAACGGTTTATGTGTTCGATGAGAATATTGATAATCCTTATCCTGTACGAGAAGCACGATCCGCTTACGACGTCTAGTGCACTATAAACTCCTTTTACCATGAAGGAAGCAATATGAGCCATGACCAGAATGCATCTAAGGTGTAGTCCCCATATTGTACTCAGTTTCAGTTTCATCATGGAAGCAAATAATATGGACCTTGATCAGAACACTCACAATGGGCCAATCTGGTCTTGGTCTTGGTCCATAGTATTAGCAATATCGCACACCAGGATCAAGAACAAAACATAGTTCAGTCCAATTATCGCCAAGAATAACGGTAAAGGGATAACAGTGAAATGTTATCAAATATGTACTTGGTCAAGAAGTGTGGTCCGTTTATTACGTCTGTTACATGTACTTAAGTGCCTTTATCATGGGAGCAAGCAAACAATATGAGCCATGATCAGGCTGCTACTAAGTGAGTTGTCTGATCCTGGCCCATGTGTTTGCACTAGAGGCCTTTAGACTAATTCTATCACGGCAGCAAACAAGGTTGACCTTGATCAGATTCCCCTAATGGGTAGTCTGGTCTTGGCCAGTATTGTTTGCAATCCTCGTTAATCAACCAGAGTAAAGTGAAACGCCAATTTTGTAAATAAATCTGTTGACATTAACAACCAATTCCCCGTCACAATATCAGAATAACTCCATAGCTTTCTAATATAAAATTATTGTAAATATAATGCCTTCAATGTTTACCGTCGTGAGTTGGCTCCCGGTACCGTTAGTTTAACAGGTGACAGGGCCCAGGGCGACGACAGTAAACATTGGGCTAACAGTAGATAGACACTTCCTATCAAGGTGACATATAGGTCCATTGGGCCGGGTGCTTAATAATTGTATAATTTAATATTGTATTATATCATGTATGCACATGTCACTATAATAAACTCATTACTTACTTACTTATTTACTTACTTACTTACTATTCATGATTCCATGAACCTTCCAAAAATCAAATTCATTTCTTAAATAAAATTAGATCATATGCATATTGAACCACATGGTATACGGACTATGTCTAGGTATCAATTAAGAGCCGAGTTTGGTTATTTAGGGCATCTAGCAGCTGCGATACGAGTAATTTTGAAAACATACCCACTTATTTTTTTCTGAGATTTTTCTATTATTTTCAATATTTCATTGATATCCGTGAATATATAAATTAAGTCATTAGAATGTTGAACAAGCCGGTAAAAAATTCTGAGATATGAGTTTATCACGCCTTTTTTTCTGTTTTTTTTTTTTCTTTTTACAAATTTTCTCTTACTTCTACAATTTTCATTAATATTGATGGATATGACAATTAGGTAATTTACATATTTAACCTGGCCCCGAGGTTATAAAACTTCTTGAGCACAAACTCAAGCTCAGTCGGACTACTTCTCTGAGTCTGAGCATAAAACCGAGGTTATAAAACTTTTGAGTACGTTTTCATGCTCAGCTTGAGTACGGCGTTGAGCATAAAACAGCGATTTCTTGAGCAAGCACTGAAGCAATCTCAGAGTCGTACTCAAGGACTCAAGATGGCCGCTCGCGTGAACCGTAATGAGACCGATATCGTGATTATCCAAAATAAACAGACCAAAAGACAGACAAATCGACATTTTGCGTCTATGAAATGAATATATTCTCATTTTGACTTACCGTATGCAATCGCGGGCTTAATGATAGCCAAAACGATAATATTGACCAAAAGTCTTAATTTTATTGAATAAACCATGTATTTTTTTTGTCTTCTGTAGCCTTTTCTGGGTTTCCCCACACACACAAACAACAACAGCCATTGGTCTATTTATTCCATGTGGCGTAAAACTTCAGATTCATGACGTAGCAAGCATCGGATGCACACTGCTAAAATTTACTAACGTTCTTATTTTTCATCCGCAGCATAGGCGTAGGAAGCTTTTCAATATGGGAGGGGGAGGGGGGTAAAGCCAGCGAGGCAAACTTCAATACTTGGGGGGGGGGGGGGTATTGCAAAATGTACATACACGCATGCACACACACATGTATGCATACGCATTTACATGCTGCTAAATTTTCATACACCCATCCATGCATGCACCCACGCATACATTTAATCTATATATGAGAGTATTTAAAATTAAAGCAAGCGATCACTATGAAAAAAAACACACAAATATATAGATCTAGGCCTACATGTAATTTTACTTCAAGTGAGCGAAGTTATCGAGGAATGTTTTTGGTTATTATATTGCCTAAAAGCTATTTGAATCTGCATACATTATACACATGCAAACCAGCATTTATTACATTATTAAAATCAAAGCAATGGGCCTCCTTTTATAAGAAACCAAATATACACTTTGAGTACGAGCGAGCGAAATTAGCGAGGAAATTTTTTTCAGAGTTAAAAGATAAAAGGGATAGAAAAAGAACAAAAAACAAATATAATAATTTACTCCGAGCGAGCGAGGAAAATGTTTGGTTGAAGCCTATTGCCTGAAAGGTATTTCAGAGCAAAAAGCAAAGAGGGTTAAAGGTTAGAGAATAATTGGAGCTCTTTAAATTTAGAATAGAAAATAGTAATAATAGGAAAAGCTTGAAAAGCCGGTTTCTCTGAAAAAATTATCTACATATTCACATTTATACATACACATACATACAAGGTGATAACAGCCTGCTAACTAAAAGAAATGAAAAGGTATTAAAATCTGAGCAACTTGTTTGCTCTCAGAGAAATTAAACCAAATTCAAAAACTCCGAGCGAGCGAGGAAATTTTTCACTAATAATAATAATGTGTGTAAGTTGCTTATTTTACCCTGAGTGACAAGCAATTATATGTCAATTTAGACAGATTATAGGGGGAGGCTATTCTGGTCCCCTCTACAAATTATTGAGGGGGGGGGGCACATATGCGTAGGAAAACATACATTCTACGATCTTGTCAAACAAAATGATATTCGTCAAAGGTACTTCATAAAATACAGCTAGATCAAAATAAAAATGGAAAAATATGACTTACATGAAAATTCAAAGTCGGTAACTTAAATTTGACCTCAAGATGATTTGAGTCAACATATGAGATTTTGGTACCCATATCACATTGTCGAGCATAAAGGATTCGACAAGCCTGTACAGATCGACTTGCCAGACTCCGTTTTTGCTACTTGCATGTATACACAAAACTTGGATGCAGGTGAAAACTCAGACCAAACCTTAGACCTATAGACACCAGGGGGTTACTCTGATATTTTCATATATACGTAGGCTCGAACCATTTTTAGGGGTTCAAACACTTTCAATTTCAATATTTTGGGGGGTTTTCAGCAAAATGAATATTTTTTTTTGAGTATGAAGATTTTGCGGATATTTTTTGGGGATCAGTCCCAAACTGAACTGCTTTTAGGGGTCATTTTTAGGGGTTGCTAAAATTTCAAATATATTTTTGGGTATGCCTGATATTCCAGATACATTTTGGGGTAAACAGTAGATGCTGGGTCCAAGCCTACGTATGAAGAAAAAATGAGAGTACCCCCCCCCCCATAGGTTATAATCCTGCTGGATAGTGTAGGCCTAAGAAATGGGCGTGTAAAGGAGGCTTGGCGTACATGCGTTCAGTACTGGCCAGCTTATTTCATTTATACAAAGTAGCTGTACCATATTCTGATGCAGAGAGATAAGGCCCGGGGATAAGGCCCGAGTAATAAATGTACCTACCCTGTACAGCCGGTTACTGATTAGTCTGATCACGGTCTACATTATCATTCTGGGACAGAGGAACGAAAATACCTACCTACGAACGGACGGACGGACTAAAAGGCGGAAAACATATACCCCTCGAAATCCGACATACGAACATATGTATGTTGGCGGCCATAATAACCTTTTCTTACTAAGGTACTCACTAACATATGGGAGGGTGGGTGGGGGTATGGTTATATATCACGAGGTTCCCATATTTGTTAATCCCCCACCGCGAAGCGGAAGGAGGGTTATAGGAATGCCCCTTAGTCTGTCAGACCGTCAATTTGTCATTCCGGCCGTAACACTTTCGTGTCCACTCCATATCTCCTGAACCCTTTGAACGATTTTGATAAAACTTCACTCAAATGTTTCTCTGCAGAGCACAAAGCCCAGCTACCTAGACTCAATGTCAAGGTCACAAGTCAATGTCAAGGGATTTACCCTTGCATTTCGTGTCTGCTCCATATCTGCTGAACACTTCTAAGGGCGATTTTCATTAAACTTTACCCAAATGTTCCTCTCAGTGAGACGATGTGCAGAGCACATGACCCAGCTACCTAGAGTCAAGGTCAAGGTCACAGGTCAAGGTCATGTGATTTGCCCTTCAATTCGTGTCTGCTCCATATATCCTGAACCGTTTGAACAATTTTCATTAAACTTCACCCGAATGTTCCTCTCAGTGAGGTGGTGTGCAGAGCCAATGACTCAGCTACGCAGGCTCAAGGTCAAGGTCACACTTCAAGGTCATGGATTTACCCTTGAATTTCATGTCCTTCAAATCTCCTCAACCATTTGTTAGAAATTCATTAAACATCACTCAAATGTTCCTCTAGTGAGTTGATGTGCAGAACCCATGACTCAGCTATGCAAACTCAAAGTCAAGGTCACACTTCAAGGTCATGGGATTCTGCTGCGGGGGATATGGCTGTCCTTCAGACTTCTGTCTTGTTCAGTATGATGCGTCACGGAACGACTGACTGGCTATGAGTTATACATTAACTGTTATTTTTCACGTTTTCTAGCCTCCCAAGCTAAGCAAACGCGAAACAATATTTGATTGGATTGTTTCTGGCAAAATGCTAAATGTATTTGCTCACGCAGAAAATGTCCTTTTCATCGCAATATGCAACAATATTTTTGTTGTTTCATTGTTCTTTTTTTTCTCGTGTATAATACGAGGAAATCACCGTCAGCTTCCTTGAATACAGATTTGTCGCAATATGCGGCTATCCTGGGTAATATTGGATGATTTTTGTCGTTTGCTGATAAGTTTCCTTCCAAATATCACCTTGTCAGTATATGATCATCAGAATACCAAACGGATTTGATCCGGGCCAGGCCTAACGTTTTATCGATCCTTTTCTTCATCCAAACTGGTTGAAAGTATCAGCAGACAACAGAAGCCGCAACTAGCAGGTACATTTACTCAATCACGGTAGCACTAAGCGAATTCTCGCTTTGCTGAAATACCAACTCACCAAGTTTTAAGGCTTTATACCAACCCACGGACCGCAAGGAAGAGGCAGAACGACGAGAGCAACATGAGATCAAGAAGACAATAAAAGTAAGCAACGCACCCTCTCTTACCCAGAGAGATGATGGCAATACTACATATAGAACGGACACAAAGTACAGCATAACAAAACAAGGACCTAACACAAAACAGGACAACAACAAACAATGAATAAACAACAGAACCACCGACGCAGCTATATAGTTGGACTATAGAAGGTTTTATGGCGACTTAGTGTGTAAATTAAAGATACTTGTTGGCACTTACAATTTTTTTAGCGCAGTTTGCGAAAATAATGTCCCATTACAAGACGAATGGTTACACCATCAATGTATTTTTTTTCAGCAACTTGCATGCTTGGTGGTCAACCCAATCACTTTTCCTTTAAACAACAACCACTGGTCCAAATTTTAAATGTTTTAATTGTTCCGCTCCGCTGAACATGAGTTTCGCCAGAGCTCCAGATAAGATTTCTTGTAAACGACAGCTCCTGAACCACTTGTCCAAATTCAAAATAATGTCACAGAGTTGTTCCTCATGATATCGTTAAATGACATCTCCTCATGAAGCGCTTGTCCAAATTCAAAATAATTTCACAGAACTGTTCCTCGTGGTGGCTTCTACTACAATTGCACAAACGGTTTCACTTTGTCAAATATAGGGGTCGCCAGAGCTCTAGGTGAGAAATGTCTTTAAACGACATTTTCTCCTGAACCACTGGTCCAAATTTAAGATAATTTCACAGCGATATTCCTCTTCCAAAATTGCACAAACGGTTTTGCTCCGCCGAAAAAAGAGCTGACAGAGCTCTTGATAAGAAATATCTTTAAATGAAATCTTCTCCTGAACCACTGGTCAAAAATCAAAATATTTTCACAGAAATGGTCCTTATATTGCCCTCTGCGAAAATTGATCAGAAGGTTCAGGTTGGCGGAACAACATGGCTACCAGAGCTAAATATAGGAATATCTTTAAATCATACATCATCTACTTATGTACCAGGACTCTGGTGAGTCATCCAGGGCCCTAGGGCCCTCTTTTTTGTTATTTGTGTTTGTCTTTGCGATACTGTCATGTCTGTTTCTTGCAGCCTTGTGGTCAACTGTTGGGAAAGGCTAACCTCTTGGCTCTCTTGTATGTGAGGTTTTCTTGTGTTTTTGTCACTTTCTCATGCCTTGTCCTGGGTCAGGTTTGGTGCTTTATTGTATTGATTCCTGATCTTTGTCCCCTTTGTTACTTTATTTAGATATAAGGATATGTCGAGTCTGTGATGAAGCAAGGGCTCGTCAGAGCCTTGGCATTTTCGCCTGTATCTATTGTATTGGCCCATTTATTAATGAAACTGTACGATATGAGAATGCGAGGACAGTTGGCTTGGATTTATACCCTGGCTATTATTTTAGGAAGGCCTATGTACCGTAAAGCAGCGTACACCGGATATAGCGATTAGTGAAGCGAGAAAATCACAAAACACTGATATGAGTTTCTTCTATTATTTTTTATACCTTATAAGATTCGGTTTAGAGGCTATAGCGATGACATCGTTGAGACATTGGTGTATATCGGTGGCTATGAGATATAGCCAGGAATAATCGGTCAGCACTACAATCGACAAAATGACCTGCCCAATCACTGGTATTTTACACGACTCTTGCCTCGCTTACCTGAAACATGTTTATTTTATCATATGTCTCGCTAATAAAGATCAATATTCGCTTAAATATGGCTTCTACATTGTCATAAGTACTTGCCAACGAATTTTTACTTCCCAATTCCATTTGGTTTCATCATTATTTAGGAGGAAAAACCTCTCCTAGTGTATGGTCTATAGCAGTCTGTTGACACATCAGTTTATTAAATATAGCAAAATAAGTGTACAGACTATAGCTAAGAGACTGAAGTTAATCTTTCCCGATGTAAATGGGAATTTCGTCTAAAATTCGGTCTGCAATTATTTGTATACCAGAAAAAAAATGTTGTCATGCTACTGGTCGCTAAAATTTCTCTGTTTGATGAAGAATACTCGGAATTCAGGAGACATATTACTTAACCTAAATGATTGCAACTGTTCTACAATTTATTTGAAGTGTTGAGCATTTACAGATTTAGACCCAACCTAAGATTGGTGCATTCGGTTAAAATTTAAACTGCTTTTGGATTGGTTTAGGTGACCCTACTATTCTCAGCCTGAAACAATTAAGAGTCGTTTAAAACATCCAAAAGAAAACAGCTGCTGTGAAGCAAGGACCAAGAATAATAATGGGCCTCGGCGCGACAAAACCTGTCTTTGGGATTTCAAACAAAGCAAGACTCAAGCTAGTCTCCTTAGCAAGTCTAGATATGATACTTTCAAATGAGCGAAAAACAAATGTGCTGATCAGACTGCGCTGATGCACAGGCTGGTCTGCACCTTTAATGCCGTCTCTGCGCGGATCAAAGGATTTTCATCAGGTGAGGGGGCCTTTGACTGTCATTTTATGTCGGCTGATAACATTAGCAGACAGTTCAGTTTCAGATCTGGCCTGACAGAGCCAAACTGTTTGAAACTCTGATGGTATTTCTGTTGTTTTTTTTTTCATATACACTTTCTAGAAACAAAGGCGCTGATAAAACTGCCGGTGCTCAGGCTGATCTGCGCCTTTGTAGTTTGCATGTAACAAAGCTGGTTTTCTCGTGACAAGGTACATATGGTCTTTAAAAATACTAGGTCTAAAATGTTTTCAAATAAACAACCACCTAATGGGGCTATAACCCTATAACTAGGCATGCGTCTTCATCTTTATTCTTTCCATATGTATGTGAGGAGGTAAGGCTTTGACGATTTTCGGCAGACGTGCAGGCTTGTCTTAGCCTTCCCTGCTCACATATGATCTCATGAACTGACTCATTTCATGAAAATACCAACATAAATAAAAATGCATCATCATGCAGAAACGAGCTACAATCAGTTTATTTCTTGGTAAGTGTGTCTGTGCTTACGTGTGATGGTCCACAATAATACTGCAATACAAAGAAGACATCACAATGACTTATATCATTAATGGGTGGGGCTCTGTGCTACGTTTGACAAACAGTTATTTGTCTGTGTACAAAGATCTCTTCAAATAATAACACTAGACATCATTTTCACAATGATTTTGTCTGGCTATCGACCGTACACTACGAGCAGGAGTTTTGGCTATAAAACGTACATTTCCCTCCTATAGACCGTACAACAAACGACTAAAAAAGAAGATTCAATCGTCAAACGCAGCTTTAAAAGTAAGCTTGGTGTATTTTAGTGGCTTTCTATGATTCTCTGGGGGTATTTACCATGATTCCTAATATATTTCGTATTAATATTTTACTTAAACAGCCTTTAAAACATGTATGAGGGTATGGATGGGGTAGAATGATTAGTAAATAATGGCCTTTTTATAATGAATAGTGAATAATGAGCCAAAAAAATAATGAATAGTGAAATATGAGATCCTAAAAAATAATGAATAATACTATTTTTTAATGGATTGAAGAAAAAATAAATGAATAGTGAATAATCAGATTTCTTTGCCATCTTTCTTACCTATAATGAATAATTGGTCTTATTTTAATGAATAACCTAAAATTTTAATGAGATGAATAATTGGCTAAATTTTTAATGAATAGTGAATGCCAGACCCCCCCCCCATCCAGACCCTCATGTATTTTTGTGACACACAATAGAAAAGCATCAGTGATTAGCGGAACAGTTCTGTTATTCGTAGCTGCTATAGATTTTTGTTGACCATTTGTTGTAGTTAGGAACATACATCGATGTATCAGCAACGACAGAAAATGTGCCTGCAATAAAATTTCACATGATTCAATGAGAAAAAAAGGATAAACACGCACCTCGTACATCATCCTCGCTTCACTTATCGCTATATCCGGTGTACGATGCTATACGGTGTAATGAAGAATTTGTGGATATATTTTGGGGTCACCACATAACTGGCCTATTTTTTATGTTCATTTTAATATTTTAGCGTCTTTGTTATGCACCAATCATTTGTAACATTTTTTATTCTTTTTTTATAGTCGTAACTTATTTTACACAGGGGGAAGGGTCCGTACCCGTAGATCTACTTGCATGTAGTATATTAGAAAACCAATATCAGTAAACAAAGCGGGCCACCATCAACCCGCCAGCAAATCGTCATTTAAATATCTTTTCGCTGGCGGGCCGATGATGACCCGACACTGAATGCTGGCTGGGTATATGTATATGTTGTTTTGTGATTTTCGTGGGGGTCGATCATACCAGTAATTCCTAAATAAACATACAGCTTTGTGATTTTCCAGAGAGGTCCGGACCAACCTTCACGAGCAAGTCCCCCTCTGGATTCTCGCCTGAAACGCATGCTTTAGGCCTACACGTGATAGATATTCTAAGATTAGTTAGATAAACGTATGCTTATTGTTCCAGGTGTAGGGGGTCAAGGGCGGGGCGGCTTTAGCCGTGTCCCCTCAGTGGAAGACACAGAACCTTTATAAATACGGAAACTCTTTGGGGCTGCGTAGATCCTGTTCACAGTAGAGTGCCTATCTTTAATTTAATACGAAATATTGAAGTCTTTGGGAGCAGAGTACGTACTAAAATGTTTCTGCTGTACACTTATACTCGGACCCAGTAATTTTGGGTCCGAGACTTATAGAAGTCTTGACCAAACACTTTTATTGACATTTCATTACTGAGGGATGCAAATACCCGGGGCACAACCCGACAACCGGGAGATGGCAATTGCCAATTTATTGGTACGCATCCATGGATTGGGAAATTACCGACTACGTCATATAATTTCAAATTTTGACGTCATTAAAAGATAAAATTCAAAGTACCGTACATGTACAATGTAAACAAGAGGATGGAATTCGGAAATACATATGATAAAAACAACTGTAAGTTCTGCATTTCTCTACATTAATTGAAAATGTTGGACATACGGACACTTTGACATGACGCTCTATGTGCGTTTTTCTTCGTACAAATGAAACGCATGCTAAAACAGATAAACGAAATTGCCATGATGCTTTTTTAACAAATCAAAATACCGCTTATGTATCCAACAAAATATATTCTTGAGTACGTGCTCAGGAACAAACTCAAGCTCAGAGTCGTGCTCAGCTGAGAATGTACTCAGAGAGTTTTATAACCTCAAAATTATTCTCAAGCTCAGCTGAGCATGAACTCAAGCTCCTTGAGTACGATCTTGAGTTGAGCACGAAAAAAGTTTTATAACCTCGGGGCCCGAGTAGAAGAGCTTTGTCTCAGCATTAATTTGGTACCAGTTTTGTATACTAGTGCAATAAGTAGCTGAGTTGTATACCCAATTTTTCCTGAGTTTTCTCTCTATTTCTCAGGTTTTCGTAAATAATCATGAATACTCAAATGAGAAAATTGCATACCGGACAGTCCATTTTTCTAGTTTACATGAATATTCATGAATATGCAAATGAGATAGTTTACATCTAGAACCACCAGATAAAAGACCTTGTCAAATTGTATCACTTATGATATAACAACATACAATGTTCATCCGTGATGTTTTTAGGCAGAAATCAGTTAACCTACAGGTATTTTTTTCCATTTTTTCCGTATTTTAAAGTTCTCATTAATATTCATGAATATTCAATTAGAAAATTTGCATATTTGACCATGTAATGAAAGGTCTATGCCTAGGCTTTAATTTGGTACCAAGGTTAGTAGTCTAGACTGAGCAGCTGAGATATGGTTGTTTTTGTAGGTATACCCCCATTTAGGAGAAAGCATTATGGGTTGCTATGGAAACCATGCATTTAGACATAGCTAAAATCAGGTTTTTGGGGGTACAAATTTTTGGGGCATGACTGGGGTTCCAATGAGCAATTCAACACCCATGGAAACTTGTCCTGGGTAGCAACGTAGGTCAAATGAGATATTATGGTACCAGTAACATGATATTAATTGCTTGTTTTCAGCGATTTTTCTTCATTTTTCGTATTTTTTTCCACCCCCAAAAATACCATTTCCCCTCGGATTTTTTTTGAGGACTTTTTTCTATAAAACAGGACACCTTCCTGATACTAAAACTGTTGATAACATTTCTCAAGGAATTAGTTGTGGGTTAAGGGTCATTTTGGGCTAAATGTACCGGCCTAATGCGCGTTCGACAGTCATGATATTCTCACGGGCCTAGCGTTCAATTGTCGTGGATCACGTGGTGTTTGTAGTCTCCCAAAATGTCGCAAGGGACCCGACCTATAAGCCCGCTGGATACACACACCTTGCATATCGAAATATTAGCTAGAAACATTCGGATAATCGCCTAAGTGTCGTCATCACCTGCTACCCCCACGTGCCCACGGAATATCAAATTATTTCTGCGACTACGCGCTTCCTGGTCTATACTTCTTATTTTTCAATTATAAAGGGACTGGTCTCCCTGGATTCAACCATTCTAAGATGGGATTAATGTGTCTTGCTCAAGGACACAACGCAGTGGCGCCGGTGAGGCTCGAACCCGCGGCCTTTCGGTCTTGAGTCAAGCACTCTACCACTGAGCCACTGCGCTAAACACCTGTAAAGTTTCAAAGGAATTGGCATAAAGCTGTAGGAGGAGTTGCCGACACAAAATACCTTGAACTCATTCACTTTTGTCGTAAAATGGCGAAAAAGTCACAAAACATAATTTGTTTTGTGCACATCTTCATACCATGATCTAAATTCAAAGGGATGAGGATAAGACTGTGGGAGGAGTTGCCAACACAAAATATTCTTGAATCCATTCACTTTGCCCGTAAAAAATGCTTTAGTTCAACTTGTGAAAAATGTGATAAAATAATCTCAGGATTATATCCAATCAATATGCACATCTTCAGACCATGATCTAAACATATGTAGAGTTTCAAAGGAATTGGCATAAAACTGTACACAAGTTTCCTACTACCGGTATTTGAAGGGGGACGGAAGGACAGAGCCGAAGACTATGTCCCCTCGCTTTTCTTCGAAAAGGCGGGGACAAAAACCGTTTTTTTTCTAAAATCGCACGATGGTTTACTTAGCATCATTTCAGCCAGTTGTGGTCAGCTAGTAAAAATGTTCATAACTCTTGAACCACATGGTATATTTGGATCCAAATTTTGCATACTTATTTATGCCACTGGTACGCAAAATTGTGACGAGGCTTTGCCGAGCATCATTTTAGCCGGACGAGGTCTTTTAGTGAAACTGCTCATAACTCTTGAACTGCACCATTTATTTTGATCACAGTTTGCATAGTCATATATTGTTTGAAATTGGCAGGGAAAATGACAAAAAAAATCACGCCTGGATTCGAGTCACAGACTGTTGGATTATTACAAGAAAGTCTCCTAGACCACTCGGCCACAACATATTATATATACTAGACAAACCTATATCTCATTTAATACCTGCGTTCAACAGATTAAAATTGCACGACCCTTGGGTCTGCACTATAATCACTATGTGAGTCTTTCACGACCCTTGGCCCTGTACTATAATCTTGCACGACCCATGGGTCTGCACTATAATCACCATGTAAGTCCGACCATCCGTGATCATGTAATGAATATGCTCAACACTGGTCGAACACAAATACTATTAGTTGATTTGAAGAGAAGTAAGACCAGCATGCATCGTTTACATAACACAAGTACATTTGTACATTGTACATGCCCTAAGACGCTTTCCCCCAAGAACCCATCATCTAAACATTTGTATTTGCTTGTTCTAAACTCCAAGTTGAGGGACACCGAATTAAATCTTGTGAAACCGTTTATACCATTGAAAAAGGGTAAGTAAAGTTATTGGTTTGTGCGTCTGTACGAGGAGATAATATACGAGCTTTAGCGAGTGAATTATCTCCCATACAGACAAATGACAAAAAATCACGCCTGGATTCAAGCCACAGACTGTTGGATTACAAGAAAGTGTGCTAGACCACTCGGCCACCACATATTATATATATATACTGAGGGAAAAAGTTTAGCAATTATTTATACTGGGGTTTCCCATAGGCGATCTTTGAAGCATTATATCTTTTTAATTGGCAGGTTCGCAAACATGTCAGTTGTTTGAAAATGACCTAATGGCCCTATTGTATTGTGCCGGGCCGCGTAGCGCAGTCGGTAACGTGTCTGGCTACAGATGCGTGTCTGACTGCAGATCCAGGGGTCGCGAGTTCGATCCCGGTCCGGTCCCATACTTTCGTGGAGATTGATCATGAAATGATTTCTACGGTCATTTTCCTCCCTTCCGCTGATCCATTCAAGAAGGGTTGTTGTCAGTTACAAGCGAAAGTATGTGCACAAAATTATTGGTTAACCGCTTGTTCAAGCCTGCCCAGGAAAAAGTGTGGTTAGGTGAACTGACCGTCCCGCAATGACCATAGCTGTTGACTTGGGACGTAAAGCAACAAACAAACAAACAATTGACCCTATTGTATGGTTTGTGCCTCTGTACGAGGAGATATTGTACGAGCTTTAGCGAGTGAATTATCGCCCGTACAGACGCAATATCATACAATAGTTTATTGTACCAGTATTAGGAGCTGGTCATACTACCTGATGATAAGCTCCTGATCAGCATGCATTTGCACTTTGTGCATTGCGAGATTTTTAACCTTACACAGGAAAGGTGCAATAATGTAGGCTTCTTGGCCCAGTTACCGGTTGTCTTAATGTTTTCACTGTTTTACATAGGAATTTCAGTGTGATTTAATAAATTGAAAACACAAGTTCAAAAACATTTCTTTGTCTATTTTTTCCGTTAGAAAATTTTGCATTTTTGCTGAGGTTTTCATCCCAAAATAATCCCTATAAATGAAGTACTCCAAAAAGTGACAATTAAAATCTTCTTGTTGAAGAATTGAAATATTTTGACCGTTTTCTTCTTATTGAATATACATCGGTTTTTGTTTCCATTTCCTTTAAAGCTGATACCTCTATCAAAAAAAATCATTTGGGTAAAAATTCACATTCATAAGCAAAATGTGGGATAAAATCCAAAATCTTTTTAAAAGCAACAAAGCTAACTTTCATGTTGTGCTATTTTTTTAAACAAACTTTCTAGTTCTGCGAGCAAAATTGGTGAAGAATGTTCTAACCATGTAGGCCCTATCGACTACCCCTATAACTGGTATACAACGGTATAAACTGGGTTGTATAATAAAATAGCCAAAATAAGTTAAAGATCAACTGAAAAGATAAATATAAGTTTTGAACCAAACATTTCAGATAATAGAAGTTATTGTGAGAAAGGGATTGCTGAAAACCGCATCTAAAAACTTCTATCCATTCAAAAGTTATGCCTATTTGAATTTCGGACTGGAAATTTTCCCACAAAACAGACTTGAAAAACTAAAAATAGATTCTATACAACAATGCATCATTCTGTGATGTCATGTGAGGTTTGAAATTTTTCAACGAATTTAAACATTTGCAAATGCAAAGAATTTGTCAAACTTTAGTATGCTTTCCTGCGAAACAACGAAGATTGATCTCACATAAATGATTTTCTATATGTTAAATTTTATTTAATTAAAAATTCATGCTTAAATCTCAATTTTAAATAAAAATTTAAATTTACTTTTACCATGTATTTCTTATTTCTAAATGATACAAAAATAAGACAATCCAATTTTTTTGTTTGCTAATTTTGAAACATTAAAAAGAAAGTCAAAAAACATGTCTGAAAGGAAAAAAAAAATACATTTTAAAATTTCAAAGCAAAAATTTAAAATTCAATTTTTCGCTTATCTATGCAAATTTACCAACAAATAATTTAATCAGACAAAATGTAATTTTGGCAATTAAAATATTGGTATTTTCAAACTGAAGATATACTTTTCAAATACACAGAATGAGATATTTGAAGTTAAACCATCTTTTTAATTCCTCATATGACGTCATAGAATGGTGCATTGTTGGATAGAATCTATTTTTAGTTTTCCAAGTCTGGTTTGGAAAACCAAAACCAAGTCTGAAATTCAAATAGGCATAACTTGTTTAATAATTGGAATTTTTTGATGCGGGTTTCAGCCTTTTGTTATACAATATAAGTTATTTCATTTCAATTCATTTCTGAAACCTTTTCATATGATCTCATGTCACTTTCTTCCAAAGCCATAAAGTTAAATTCCCAAAACTTAGTTCTTTATTTTCATAAAAAATCAAAAGTAGTTGAACATTCTATCTCCATCCAAGCTAGACAACAATATATTAGGTGTAATTAAAGAAAGTTCCAATTAAAAATACCGATTTTATGGCTATGTGCAAAATTTTCCAAGAGTATCAAAATTGTTGCCAATTTTACTATAGGGAACGAAACGGGACATTTACTGGAATGCGTGATGCACTATTAAAATTCACAAATAAAAGTGAAACCAAGCAAATGTTGAAAGGAAATATTGCTGGTATTTCGCTGAAAATTTTGTGGAAGAATCTTTCTTCAGTAAAATGTTATGCTAAATCAAACATGAATGTTTGTAGATTAAGTCTATGGCGAATTTCCCGGTGGGCTTAGTTTATTAAACCAATTTATATGCATATCATAAGGGGTCACTGTACTCTTCGTGACTTGATTCCAAACATAATACGAGTTCAGACTCCTATGATTTTGAAAATCCGAGTGTCACCTTCGACTTTTCACTAAGTACAGGTCAACCACCTTAAGAATCCTTCCAGGATCAGTGGATTAATAACCGTGTAATTTCCAAACGAACACGCAACTCATGTGAAAACAGGACTTATCACGAGAGTTTATTTTCAAAATAAAAAAACTAAGCCCCGCACATGTTTGTTTCATTGCATTAACACTTGCCGGGACCCTCGGATGATGTTTGAACACTCAGCCTGACGGCCTCGTGTTCAAACAGCTTCATCGGGACCCGGCAAATGTTAATGCACGAAAATACATGTGTGATCCCTATAGTGGTTTACAGATTTACGGGAAACGTAATAACGTCCATTATGACGTTGCGTAAAATAAGCGAAACCCTTTCACACAAAAAATGCAATTTTAAATATTTAAATGTCATATGACAAATAGAATCTAACATTCGTGCTCTTGTTTATTGAATTTATTAAACTCGTTGCGAAAAAGAGATAAAATGATTGGCTAGCCTCGCATTTTATCTCTTTTTTCCAACTCATTTAATAAATTCAATAAAACATGAGCACTCATATAAGATCCTCTTTTTTATCAAATAGGCGTTTACTTACTTATTAAATGTCCATGTACGTTTATACCAACCTTACCAACTTTTACAAGAAATATCAAGTATTTATTATAATTTTATAAATGTGCAAGTTCTCAGTGACGCTAATGCAGGTGGTATATTGTTGGTCTACCTAGGTCCAAAGTTTGACGGGTTTTTGTTGTTATTTTATTTGCCGTTGTTTATAAGTTTTGACAGACTTTTTGTATAGTTTTTTTAGTCAGCACTTTAATAAACAGAGCGGGCCATCATTGGTCCGCTAGCGAAACGCCATTTAATGACTAGACACTGTCCATACCAGTTTTCCTGTTGCCCCCCCCCCCCCCCCCTAGATCCGCGCATGTGATAGTTCTACTTTGTTATATGTACACATTACGAACCATGTGTCAAATTAAATAGCTATCATATGTTGTACATTTTACGCTGTTTGTACTGCCATAATTGGCTAAATTGCTATACTAATAACCAAAATACATTTTTATAGACTCGACAATGCTAGATCTAGCTATTCATTTCTCTATAATTACTTTAAAAGAGAACATTCAAGAGAGAGAACGCACGATTCACAAGTATGCATAGGCCTACAACAGCAGTAAGACTATCTGTCTTGCTTATTAAACCATTATTCAACTTTCTTTCGCGTTTTGTGAGAAAAATGCTAGCTGAGCTATTCATATATCTATAATTACTTTTAGAAGAAAACATTCAGAGATAGATCTCACGTTTTAAAAGCATTTAATAATTGCAACAGCAGTTAGACTATCATCCTTGCTTACTAAACTATTCTACAATACATTTTGGCGTTTCACGATGAATCAAGTGTCCTCCGTGGTAATGGCGGGTTGCATCGAGGTTTTGAACGTTTACCATATCTTAGATTGGAAGACTGACACTCCGTGTTATTTCTGTCGTGTGTTTGTTATGCTTTTGTGCGCGTCTGTGTATTGTTGCCTTGTGGTCACTTGCTGGGAAAGGGCTGACCTCTTGGCTCTCGTTTGTGATGTCTGGTTGTGAGTTTGTTACTTTCCCATTGGTATCATCCTGTGTCAGGTGTGGTACTTGATTGTATCGATTCCTGATCTTTGCCCTCTTTCTTAAGATCACTATGATTAAATATTTCGTCCTCTATCGGGCGAAGCCATAAAATATTTCTTTTCAGTTGTATCATACATGTAAGGATATTCTATTTATATAGACTCGACAATGCTTGCTGAACTATTCATATAATCAGAGATAGTTCGATCAGAATAGACCATAGATGGTGATCGAATGGGCTGGCATAGTGTCATATTCACCCAACCGCCGTGTCAATCGTCTATTCGACAGTCCAGTGACAGGACTGTTCACCAGCACGATGTTTTTTTGTGGTAGTTATAGCTATAACTATTGCAATTGATAGTATATTTTTCTTTTATCTGTTTATCATTACATGTATCGGTTGGCCATTCTTTTTATAAATTCCTTCTCATCATCATTTATGTCCCACTTTATGTGCGCGATAAGTGAAGGTTGATGTGAGACTGCGCGGTTTGAGCTTTGTGGCATGCACGTATATGTGATATGTTCCAAAATCTCGCGAATTGGCTCATATGTACTAATTTTCAGCACTACCAGGGAGTGTCGGCGTGAAAACATGTCATTATTGTCAGGTTATGTGTTTTAAAAGTACACAGAGGTTATCTCAAACTAGAACAGCTGGCCTTGGATTTGTAAGGCCATGTTAATGAATGGAGGGAGATCCCGCCTTGAAGATAAGGTAAGATTTTAAATGATTACGTAAACACGTTAGTGCAATGTTCTATAGCAAATGGCTAATGTATATATACTAATGACATAAAGTTAAGCATATTTTGATTGTGTTGTTAATTTTTACCAGAATACCATTTGTTACAAAATCATCTATTGCTCATTAAAACGTTCTATTACTCTACTATCCAAAAGTCAGTAATATAGAATTCTACAAATCCTAATGACGTCATAGGAACGTGAGAACTGTACCTACTAAAACACTTCCGAAAAACAAAATGTTGATTTTCTCCAAAATATGGGAATGATTTTGCTGGCTGCCTAACAAAGTTTGCAGATAATCAACCGTGCTAAATTACACAGGCATAGCTGCTTGGCTCTGGCAATTTCGAATGGGTTTAAATAATGACGGTCCTTTGAGACTAGGCTGCATTTAGGATAATGGCTAGGAATCCTGTTTCCTGGATATTATCGTCTGTAAATGCCACAACGATTCTTCTCACATCATCATGCAATACTTTGCAGCAAATTGGTACAGATTAAACAGTCAAATAACAAAATTATTGCAATAATTGCATTTCACTAACACATTTCATGACTAAAATGTGTACACTTTTGCTTTCAAAAGGCTCCTTACAAGATCGTTTGATATGTCAAACTTTGCTGTAACAACTTCGAGGGAACATTGATCTAAAAAGTCTGAAAAACTTGGCCCTTTCCTATCAGTTGTTTGTACACAGGATCGAATTTGGTGGGACGTTAAACACAAACACAACAACACAGGATCGAAGTTAGGCATTTTGCATACTGAGAGTTGACCCAGAAAACCCGTTCTATTGAATCAATGAATATGTTTCGGAATACCAAAATTTCGGTTTTCGACTCAAAAAAAGTATGGTAGACTAATGTAAAAGGCATTTTTTGTTAAACCATCAGAATTTATTATTTTTGGTCATTGGAAGTACAATATGCTTATCTTTATAGCAATGGTATATTATGATGGTGATATATCTTCATTTTGGTAGGAATTAGTTATTTTTCATTATCATTTTCAATTATTGATTAAATACTTATGCGGCTAAATCCCATGCCCACCATTCCCGCGTCAGGAAACAGGTAAAGTTGTCTGGTTCCTGTCTTTCGACCATTTACGTATTCGGATCAACACAGCTTTCGTATGCTCTTATATCATATTCATGTTCCAACATATTCTTGACAAAATAAAGTAAATAAAGTTTGTCCGAAATATCTATTGACCTTTTATCAGAACTGATCGTCTCAGTACCAAAGACTGATAAATGTTGCTCAGACGAAATCAAACAATGTACACAAATACCCTCGGCTCAGCAACAATCAGATGCAAATTTTTGCTTCATCAGAGGTCAAAAATAAAGTTATTTCAATCCACTTTTCGCATGCATTTTCATATTTTATATACTATCAGTCGGGACGCGTAGTGAAGGCGTATGAATATTATCAAACATGCATAGCAACAAAAACGTTCGAATTTTTCGGCTTTCTCAGCGAAGCGAGGAACGACACCCAAAATTTAACCGCTTGTTGCACGAATGTCCCAAATCTTATTCTGTTAAAAATTGGCCACTTGTGTTCGTCGTTTGTTCAAGTTTTCCCATAGCGTATGATTTTTAATCTACGACAACGCTCTTAAACAACGAGATGGGCGAAACGGAAAACTTGCAAGATGGATGTGACTGTAAAAAAATGGTTCACGTTTGATATCAAATTTCTCATTTTTTCGACTTGGTCCCGCTGTGGCATATATGTCATGAAAAAATATAGGGTTTCAACTACCAATGTGCCAATTTTTATCGAAATTCGTTCTGGAGACAAAAATCGTTCCATTATCTTCGAGAGGTCATAGGGTCTTCAAACGGTCAAACTTCCAATATGGCGGAAAACGAGGATTGGGTGCGACTGGCAAAGCCAGTTCATATCGCGCAAAACCAATCTAGACCATAATAAATGTTTTAAAATTCAAATGAAAATATAGATCTATTTAATATATTGGATATCTAGGCCTTATTTACCTGGGATAAATTCATGTTTCACTAATATTCTCAATCAATGACAACGTTATCTTTCCTGACCGTCTGGTTAATGACGACAACATCGATAAATAAATGACGTAAGCAATCTTTTTTTAGTGCACACGGTATAGAAAGCCGTTCCTGTTGTCTTATTGATTTTCAATAATCTTGCTTACAATCAGGAAATGTCTTGCACTATTCAAATATAACCCGCAGATTGTCTCTATGGGGGTTGATAAAACTTGGGATAGTCCATTTTACACTCAATTATGCACTAATTAATACTTTACAAACTACTGATGAGGCCCTCCTAGGGAGGGAAGATGGTACCTGTTCCCTTGTTCCCCATATTTTCCCTGTTCCCCAATGTTCCCCTTCCCCTCAAAATTAATTGGGCCCTTTGTTCTTCTGTTACCCTGAGATGAATGCTCTTTTCCCCCTGTACCCCAACCCCTGGGAGGGCTTCAGTGATGGACCCCCCCCCCCCCCCAAATAACACAGACGTTGAATCGACATGAAAATAGTATACCAAAACATATTTGATTTCATTTTCAGAACAGGTTATGTGTAAGCTACAACGTTGTTACAGTCCCTATTATTAAAAGTGACCCAGGGTTTTTTCTCTCTATTTAGGGAACATGACCCAATCCCCAGAATTGGGAATTTTTCACATAGTTTTATACAAATTGGGGAAAAACTCACACCATATATTAAAATCAAATCAAACAAAACTTAGCTAATAAGAACATTTCAACATTATGAATTTAACAGGTACTATTCATTGGGGTACATTGTCACAAAATAGTGACATTTTTTGTTTCTTAAATTGGGAATATTCTCCTTAATATTGGAAAAAACATACTTTTTTGCAATTGGGAACATGACTCAAAATTGGTCTTTAAAATGTGCCAAAGAATCCTGTTTAGTTTATCAGAAATATCTAAAAACAATTACATCTGTATCACTATACATACTCTAGACAGATTTACATTGCAAGACAAAGAATTTTCTGGTTCAAGTTACTGCCTGATTCTTTAAATAGGATGAATACCCATGCCCTAATCATATTTTAGTGTTTACCTGACCCCAACAAAAACAAAAGTTATATGATCCAAATATCATATAAACATATGGCACTGTGTTTAGGGTGCTCTTTGAGACGGTTCTTTTGAGTACCCACAATATATGTTTGATTAAGAAATGATTCAATCACACATTAATAGTCTTATCTTGGGGATAGGTCCTTTGGGGAGGGAATGCTATAGAAGCTTGGGGTATAAAGTATCCTTCATAATAAGCATACTTAAATTCATTTAAATAGATACATGTCTTTATTGTAAAAGATCTCCTAAATGAAAAAAAATCTACAAATATATTCTTCCTAGAGTTTGGTTTAACTCAAAATATATGTTACACACCCTTTTTTGGACAAAAACAAACTCAGTTTACTCTTTTATCATCTTAATCCTTTACTTCATAGGCTATATTTAGATAATGACATTATTTTCTATTTTAGACAACATTGAAAAAATTCAAGAAAATTGAAGCTAATTAGTCATGAATTTGAAAATATAATGAAAAATGGAGCATTTGCTCCAAAAGAGCAAATGCTCCATTTTCCATAATATTTTCAAATACATGATATTTCAAAGGTGTAAAAGGTTAAAGCTGGTTAGATCTTTCTCAAATTTGAGACCATAACTAGCTGGCATCAGATTTTGATTCCTATGACCAATTTTGGGGGTCTCTGACTCTCATAAGCACTGTGTAAAACATACAGATCATTGAAAAAAAATTAACAAAACAGACTTAATACTGATATAACAGGCTTATTCTGCAATTTGCAGTAATTGAAAGTAAACAAGTTATTTTGACATCTAATACTCTCCCATCAGTTAAAACATGTGTTTTGTGTGCTCAACATATGTTTTGGTTGAGAAATAAGAAAATAAATTTCAGTTACCCACTCTTATCTTGGGGCCTGAAGTCTCTTATAAATATTGGTGATAGATGCTGTGGGGAGGGGGCTATAGTAGCTTAAGGTATAAAGTACCATATTCTTCATAATAAGCATACTTTCGTACAAATGAAGTAACTATTTCAAAAATGAGGGAAATTGGTGTTTCAGACCAGCTGGCTTCATTCTGATTAACTGTAAATTTTGTGTAAACAATCATCAGATCAGTTAACAGCTGATGAAATCTCTCTAAAATTTGAAACCAGTGTTTAATTATACTGTCATCCAGTTCTTGAAGTTCAAGGCCAATTAATGTTTGGGAGTCTGACTAAGATTTCTGTAAGACAGTTAAAAATTCTTATTTTGAATCCTTTATCATTGTTGGTTTATAATAAGAACATGTCTGCTTATTACATGTATATAGTGGTTGGTATGCTGCAACTTGGAATACACACTTAAACCTCTTTAACTTTTTATCTAGATTGAAAGCAATCTCAGTCTATACTTTACAAAAATGATATTAATGAGGCCCAGCCAGTGGGGTTTGTGATATGTTACATAATGTTTACCTGCATACATTAGCCTGCTTCCCTTTCCCCAAGAAATAGATATGTTTTCTTACTAAAGTTGTCTTTGTTCCAAGCCCCAAGCACCTCATTTAAAAAAAAAAATGAAATAAAAATAAAGCAAAAACATTTTTCTCTTATTTAGGGTTAGGTCTAGTTTGAAGGTTGAATATTGTACGATTCAATATTAATGATGTATTAATTGGGGTCTAGGTCATAATGGGTTGCTTTTATCAATAAATTGTACATGTATTTTAATTTCATATTCAATAGCAAAGTTCCCACTGACTCTGAAATAAGGGGTATACTGGCTCCCATTTTCTTAGTTTTGTACACCTAAATAAAATGTGAGCTCTGCTATTAGGCTTTTTTTTTTATAAAATTTAATTTTTTTGGGGGGGGGGGGGAGTTTATGAATGGGTCAACTTTCTGTGAAATCAAGTATATGAAGGGATATTTTTGTATATGATTCGGATTGGGGTTGGTCTGAAAATACTGGCGCGCACACCCATACCAAAATTACCCACAAAAAAAGATAAAGTTTAGTAAACAAAAACAGAGATAATCCTTGCCCAAAATGATGATGGGCCCTTAAAATGGGCCAATGACCCATATATCCCATTCAAAGTCATGCAAATTTCAAAATTTCAATGGGCCTTTTAAAATTTGTATGGGCCCTTTGCAAAATTTGATGGGCCCAAGAATCCTTAAGTTAATATCCACATTAGAGCAAAATTCACATGAAATTTGAATAGAAATTTATATGGGGCCAAGCAAAAAGTAAAGTCCATTTTCTAAAAGCAATAAAACTTTCTCACAAAATGGATTAGGCCCATCCAGGATTATCCCTGCAAAAATAAAGAATATTGGGGAACAGCTAGGAAAAAAGAAGACATAAGAGCAAGAGGAGGATTGATGGTGGGGTGTAGGTTAGTAGTTGGTGAGGCCTTCCATGGGTTTTTGGAAACAGGGTAAACGGGCATTTATTTCAAGGGAACAGAGGAGGTAAGTGCAACTTTTGAGGGGAGCAAGCAAACAAAGAAAATGTTGGGGAACATGGAACCCAGGAAAACAAATTTTCGATTTTTGGGGAACAAGCAAGTTTATTTCAGCCCCCCCCCCCTCCCCCCCCCCCCCCGTGAGGACCTCGATGGTTAGTGGATAATTCAGCCAAGGTACAGACATGACCATATAGTTCCTTCTGACATTGGGTGAGCCCGGGGGTGAGCTGTTGAATGGTCAATGCATGCACAGATCCAGATTTTTTTGTCAGAGGGGGGGGGGGGGGGGGGGTCCAAGCCCAACGGCGAGAAAACAGCCTTGATTTTTTTATGTTTGTTTTGGGGTTTTTTAGTCCAAAATTTTCCGGGGATGCGGGGATGGGTCCAACTATTTACGAGGGGGGGGGTCCAAATGCTAATTTCTATAGAATTTGATAGAACTTGTGATTTACCAGGGATGGGGTCCGGACCCCCTACCCCCCCCCTCCCTCTGGATCTGCACATGTATGACATTTAAAGACTAAAGAATAAAGTCGAAAGGGGAAGAATTGGCAGCCCGGGGAAGAAGGGAAAGATTTCTCATTTCAAAGTAACAGGAAAGCCCATTTTCAGGCGAACGAAACGAATTAAAAATGAAATCTGCATACCTAGGATGCACCTCTGAGGCCCCAGAGATAAGGTATTTAAACATCACAGTTCTTCGCCATTTTACAAAAGAATATGTATTGGCATTAATCCTTTAGAATCACATTTTTCTAGATAAAACATATCGATTACAACACGTTTACTCGTAATATTGTGACGTAAATATGGGACAACTTTGACTAGTGACTACGTCATTTTAGAGCTTTGTCCCGCGTTTATACTCAGCTGAAAGATGGACGGGGCAAAGGTGAATATGTTTTAATTTATTTCATCAAAATCGGTTCTGGAGACAAAAAACGTTCCATTATATGCCAGAGCTTATATTTCATTTCTGTTTTTAAGCGCCTAACGGTGGTGCATTTCAGAGCTTGATTTTGTTGCAAAGCAATATATCATTAAACACTTTCAAAAAAGGAAATTGGCAATTAAAGGTTGCAGAATCTAAATATATACCGAGAATACACTGTCATTAATTACAAATTAAGAATAAAGAGCGTTTAAAAAGGGAATATTTAGCGCCATTTTTCGGCCGCCATTTTGAGGGAATATTTTGCGTCGCGCATTTTTACAATTTTAAAATACTTTAACTCAAAATACGCTCTTTGCGTTCCTACTGTATATATCGTCTGAAATCAGTTGGTGTTATAAAGTAATGAAAGTACTAACTCGCACATTTATGGTTGAAAGAGGATGTTGTAAGGAAAAAAGAAGACATCATACTTTAATAATATGAGTATTTTTTTTATATAAATCCGTACACTCACATGTTCTTATGTTTTGAAAGGCACAACATATGGAAATTATGGCATCAAAATAAATGTTGTGACGTTCAGTTTCATGTGTTTTTTTGGCCAGTGAAATTACAAAATTCTATACAAACTCATAGAAACGACTCCTATCAGTTGCTAAAAATCATTTTTAAAAGAAATGTTCTATTCACATGATGCATTATGAAAGACTAAAGCATGCAACAAATCCAGAGAGCTTTTGGTTGTTATTCTATGTCGTCTAGTTGTAAAGTTATATGGTTTCAAAAATGGTCTCTGAAATTTAGCCAATATTCTACAGACATGACATTAGTTATCTGTTTCAAGCAAAACTTTGTTAGCATACATGATAACTTCCCTTTAATGACTCAAAATGATAAACCAAATAAGGTATATCGCTAGAGGATAGAATATACATGACTTGTAAGTTTTTATTTTGTTTTTGGTGTGATACTGAATCACAACTACTAGCAGCATGCAGTTTTTCTTTCACTGAGCTTGTTATTTGCTTCTGTGTTGCAGATTAAAGCTGCATAGCCTGTAACTTTTGATATTTTTCGAAAATTTTTATTTTCTTTATTTTTTTAATCATTTGTAAAAGTAAAATTAAGTTATGTTTTCACAATAAATCTGTTCACTATAGCTGAAAACTGCACGGAAAGTGAATTATCTTATAAAACAGGTGTGTTTTTTTCTCTTGTTGAAAATTATTTGCGTCCCTCCAATAATTATAGACAGTTAATTTTAACATAAATGCTGTTGTTTTGATACTGATAATTTGTTAAAATTTACGAAATTGGTAACATGTTTACCTTAATTTTAGTTATTTTACTGTGTTCTTGAAAAATAGAAGCATTAGTTCTAAAATTAAAAGATCAAAAGTTACAGACTATGCAGCTTTAAAGTCAGTATGTAAATACTTTAACTTTGTTTAAGAGGAAAGCTAAAGGGCTATATCAAGATGGCAAATAGCACTGAACGTCATTGATAAATGATCTCATTTTTTCAAATCATCACAAAAGGTAGCGCAGTGGCCCAGTGGAGGAGTGCTTGACTCAAAACCGAGAGTTATGGGTTCGATCCTAACCAGCATCACTGTGTTGTGTCCTTGAGCAAGACATAAATCCTTGCTTAGTACTGGTTCAACCCAGGACGACCCTTTCCAACATAACTGAAAAAAATGTTGACAGGGACGTAAAGAACCAAATCAAACAATAATCAGCGTGTAAAATAGTCAAAATGCTTGAAAAGTGCTGTTAAATTCATTTCATTTGAAAAGTACTGTTTTCAGCAAACAATTACATAACTATTTCTCAAAATGATCAGAATATGATATCACTTTCTGTACAAAATTGACTGTCTTCTTTCTTTTTCAGGTTAAAGCTAGAACTTAAATGGCATCAAAAAGACCAAATGTCTACATGTACTTTCTTATATATTTCCCAAATTAAAGTAGTGCTATATAGCACAGCACCTTTAACCAAGGCAGATATGTTTTAGATTACAATTGCTTAAGTGCATTGTGGAGTAAAACAGCCCAGTAAATGAGTTTGTGTAACATTAACTATGTTAGGATACAAATACATTTGCCATTTTTCCTGCAGTTCCTGTTAAATGGTCAAAAACTGTCCAGTCCGCAGACACCATTGTTTTTATTGAAGGCTTTGAAAGATTAAGGTGATCTTTATTTTTGAGATATTAGTCGTTCGAATATGAATTACAAGGATTGTTCACAACAGAAATTATTTATCAGTCTTTGAATATAAAAAAAACGTCTTGTCCGTAGACGTTGTCCATTGACACAAACGCTTTATGGATATTAAGACGAGAAACTACCAACAACAAAAAAAACTGATTCAATCTACATCAGTTTGGTTTATTTTCTGTTTTTTTGACGATTACTTTGAATTACACCTAGATTTTGTAAAGAAAACATTATTATTTCTAAACTAGTTAGAGATCGATAGATATTCTTTATTTCCTCCAATCTGGAGAGTTTCTTTTCAAATCTAAGTGCAATTCAAAGTAATTATTATAATGTAAGAAAACTGGAGCAGCAGTCGATGGTACACCATTGCAAATACCAGCTTTTTACATTTGAACTTAACCTAGGGGTCAAGGTTACACAAAATGTTGCCATGCACCCTCCTGCTCTACATCGTGTCACCTATGCACCTGCAAAGTTTGAAGTTGCTTTGTCCAACGGTTAAGAAGGAGATGCATTTACAAGAAAATACATTACACAATACACATTAGATCTGGCCCAGTACCCTCCACATCATATGGCATATTTACCTGTAGAATTTGGTAACGAACGGATAGACAGAAGACTCCCACAATAATCAGAAAACCATCGCGTAAGCCACATGCAGCAGAACCTACAGAGGCCAAGTGAAAGGCTGTGTGTAGCCCTTTTAAGCCGAAAATAAACTTTTCTCATCAACTGTATCGCGTAGTATCGTATTGGAGTACAATTATTGACTTCAATGAGGTAGACATGATGATTTATCAATCCGAAAAAGCGAATATCACTTTTAAAAGTAGATCAATAAATTGAAGTCAATTACTGTTGACCACTGTTATGTTATATCATTTTTCAACTGTGAATGAAATATTTGTACTTTCAATTTTGTAACTAGATTTGTATTATTGAATTAAAGTAAGTAAAGATGCAAAGATCAGGAATCAATACAATCAAGTACCACACCTGACCCAGGATACCAATGTGAAAGTAACAAACTCACAGTAAGACACCACAAACGAGAGCCAAGAGGTCAGCCCTTTCACAGCAGGTGACCACAAGGCACATATAAACAGACGCGTACAAAGGCATAGCAAACACAAGACAGAAAAAACATAAAATATCACGAAAGAAGTACCGCCTTGGAACGGTCAGTAAAATATTTTACTGGAGGGCTTGAACCGGTGTAACGGTGCACCAACCGCACCCTTAGTTCAGATGTGGATCAAGTCATATTCAGCCTAACCACTTTCTCACAAGTTTTAGGAACTGTTTCAAAAATATGTTAACGTAGTATTTTGAATTTTGAAATGTATATAAATTCTCTGAATGGGGAATGTATAAAAGCTAAGCATTGGCTAAATATTTTCCGAGAACAAAGTAAAGATTTCTAAATATGAAACTTAGATTTATAACAAAATTTGCATTATGAAAGATAAATTTACAGCAAATTATGATTCAATTAGCAATAAAGTTAACGACTAGGCATGGCAAATGTACAGACACTTGGGGTCAGCAGAGAAAACAAGGACCCTCCAACACCACCATCAACCACCTTCATCCTCCCCTGAACTTTTGCATTCTTACATTTTTTCATTTAAAGTATATTTTGTATTAATAATATTATATTAATGCTCACCACTCGGACCCACGGACTGGTCACTGACGGAAATGCAAAATTATGTTGTCGAGGCTTTATTTAGTGCTATTTCAAAGTCTTACAGCCTTTATTCTGAACATACACAATATTATAAGAGGTTACTCCCGGTATGCGAAGCGGAAATATTACGAGTTACAGTAAAAAATAATTGATGTTTTCTCTTCTTTTTATGTTGATTTTGGACAATTTTCGGCTAAAAGTACCAAAATTGGCTAAAAAGGATACCCAGGTTTCTTGCTGATGTGTAACTTAAAGTTAGTATATTGAACCATTGCTTTTTGAAGAAAATTCAAAGATATGCAGAAAAATAAACTTCAACATACGTCAGTTTTGAAAGCTCAGCCACCGTTGAGTCACGACAACGTATTTCCAATATATACATTTACCTGTATGTAAGTGACCAGTCCGTGTTTATTGGGTCCTAGCTCACGATGATGTTTTTTTTTCAATCATCGTGATTAGGCTGACCTGAATCTTTTTAAGGGCCTGCGAGTCATTTTGCTGGTGTTGACTGTCATTGGTTTGCTCAAAAGAGTAATGACAAAAAATAAAATTATTGACTTCAATGAGATAGACAATAGGCTTTACCATCTCGAAAAAGTGATATTCACCGAGAACCCAAGGTCGGGGTTAGTATCACTTTTAAGGGTAGATAAACCCTCATGTCTACCAAAATTGAAGTCAATAACCGTTTTGTTATATGACTTTTTAAAGCTGCATAGCCTGTAACTTTTGATCTTTTAATTTTAGAAATAAAGTTTCTATGTTTCAAGAATACAGTAAAAATAATCAAATTCAAGTAAACATTTTACCATTTTCGTAAATCTTAACAAATTACCACTATCAAAACAACAGCATTTATGTTAAAAATCAACAGTCTAGAATTATTGGAGTGACGTAAATAATTACCAATAAGAGAAAAACACCTATTTTAATAAGATAATTCACGTTTGCTGTACTGAACATATTTATTGTGAAAACATAACTTAATTATATTTTTACAAATGATATAAAAAGAAAACATTATTTTCGAAAAATGTTCATAGTTAAATACCTAGTCTCTGTAACTATGAACGAAAATTTTCTACTTTCGCTTTTGTTACTGAAGTCATGTTCAACCTAAGGACTTTCTCACAAGTTTTAGCAAATGTTATTAAACTATTTTGATGCAGTTTTTTTTATCTTGAAATGTATATACATTCTCTGAATGTGGAATGTTAAATTTGATCATAAAACATTTTTTTACATTTTGTTTATTCAGTAAAATGAACAAAGAAAACAAAACAAAATGTTTTTAAAGTCATATGCGGCTATTTCCCATGCGCACCTTTTCCGCGTCTGGAAACAGATAGTTGTCTGGGTCCTGTCTTTCGACCTTTCACGGATTTGGATCAACACAGCTTTCAGACATTCTTATGTCATATCGATGTTCCGACATTTTCGTGACAAAAAAAGTAATTTAAGTGTGTCCGAAAAAATCTATTGACCCTTTATCAGAACTGATCATCTTAGTACCAAAGACAGATAAATGTAGCTCAAACGAAATCAAACGACGTACACAATTATCCTGGATACAAATATGAAAGTGGCCGAGTGACTACTATTTGGACGGTTATTTAGAGCCGCGCACGACCTTACCTCGAGGCCTACTAGTTAGAATGTCTGGCTACAAAGCCAGACGACCGTGTTTTTTCTTTCTTTTCTAACATTTTAATGCTAAATTGCTTCATATACTAGTAAAATGGCATCATCAAGCCGACCGAAATGGGCATTCCTTAACTTTTTATATTAAATTACGCGTGAAATCTATCAGATTTTTTAATGTTATGATTTATTCTAAAAACAAATTCCAATTAACGACGAATTGCCAAAATATATCATGCAGTATCTTGTCACAACATGGGATAAAAACTAAACTTGCACATTTTCTAAAAGGTTTGATGTCACGGGCAATAATTTAAGCTAAAAGAAAGCAGCTGGCTGAAGATTACAACAGATTCAGCTCAATATTTAGGACTAGTGTATTTATTTCATATTTTTAGAAAATGTGTCAAACGCTGAAAACTTCCATATGAGATTGTGAAAAAAATAAGCACGGTGACATATCCTTTTATTGCATATATGGATAGCCAATGCATAAAACAAACTGTATGCAAAGTATTGGATATATTTTACCATGGGAATAATTTAGTAGCATATGTCCTTAAAGTTAATTACAGTTACTGTATCCTGTTGGGAGGGGAACAGCAAATCATGTCAATATCATGCAGCCCATGCTAGTTTCATTGTCATTCTATATCACCAGTCCTTCTTGGTTAGTTTAGACCAGTTTTCAGGTAGACATAGAGATTTATGAAGACAAATTGATCCAATCAAGATACAGGATTCTCTCCAGTCATACACTGAAGGACTTTAAAACGCAAAAACAAAAACACGAAAATCATAAAATTTACTAATTTTTAATGTATCAATTTTATTGAGATTTGGCAAAAATAAACACCAATATGTCCGCCAGACATGATCTAAATTTCATATCGAAATAATAATTATTTATAGAGCAACAGTCTATTAAATAACGATACAACCCATAGATCCTAAAACTGCAATTAAAGCTGCATAGTCTGTAACTTTTGATCTTCTAATTTTAGAAATAATGTTTCTATTTTTCAAGAACACAGTAAAATACTTAAATTTTACCATTTTCATACATCTTAACAAATTATCACTATCAAAACAACAGCGTTTATGTTAAAAATCAACTGTCTAGAATTATTGGAGGGACGTAAATAATTACCAACAAGAGAAAAAAAACACCACTTTTTTATAAGATAATTCACTTTTCCATGCAGTTTTCAATTGTTCTGAACATATTTATTGTAAAAACATAACTCAATTCTTTTTTTTCAAATGATTTAAAAAGAAAAGATTTTTTTTCGAAAAATGTTCATAGTTATATACAGACTTAGTGTCCTTAATAGCGAGTGTAACTACCATTTGCTGCTATACACGCAGTGCACCTGAGTCGCATTATAAGCACATGGTTTGCTATTACTTGTTGGGGAATGTTATTCCATTCTTTTATCAAGGCGTTGGTAAGTTCATTAATGTTTCTCAGGGACTGACGTCGAGCTCTAGCTCGTCTGTCTAGCTCGTCCCAGAGATGCTCAATCGGAGACATGTCTGGAGATAAAGGCGACCAGTCAAGCACTTGAACTCTATTTCCAGCTAGAAAATTGAGTGAGGTGGGCAGTGTGAGCTGGGGCATTGTCATGTTGGTACATAGTTTCCTCTTCTATGGTTTTGATGTAAAAAAAAAAGGGTAATACCACAGGACGAAGAACGTTGTCAATGTAGCGCCTAGCATTCACATTTCCATTTAAGATGACAAGGTTAGTTTTGTTAAACAGGGTGATACCAGTCCAGACGTGAACACTGCCACCACCACCGCGGTTACGTTTCTGAACATAGTTTTCTGTAAATCGCTGACCTCGCTCAAGGTAGACTCTGTAACGACGGTCACAGTTTTGCACATTAAATTTAGTTTCATCAGTAAATAAAACTGATCCCCAACTGTCTGCGGATCCAACGTAAATGTGCCCGGGCCAACTTTAAACTCTGTGCCTTATGCCTGTTAGTTAGGATGGAACTTTTCTTATAGACGGATGGCTGAGAATGGGTTTGCTCCCCCCCCCCCCCTAGGGAATTTTGCAGACATATCCTATCTTGTAGAGAATTAAAAGCCGAGTCTTTTAAGAGATGTTTGCACTCTGTGCTCCGGGGCGTTAGTCTGTAAGAGCCTGTAACATACGTTACTTTATCAAATTAAGAAAAAGTAAATTGAAAGTTTGGGCTACAAATTAAAGACATTAAAATATTTGTTTTTAAAAATCATTCATATAATCTGCATACTGGATATCTAAACTACGTATGACAGCCATTTGAACAAAATTGTGGCTTCCTAAGGTGTCATATACGTTACATAAATCAGATAACCCATTAAAATTTGCAAGTGTGGCTAGTATCATTTACATTCACAATCTCTCTGTGTGTTTTGCAAAATGTTGTTAACCATGTCTGACAAGCCTATGCAATTGGCTAACAGAAAAGGCAAAATTTGTTTCTCTAGCTTAAATATTTTTTCTAGAATAAGCAATTAAACAACCCTACCCCTACCCAGTTTTAAGGTGAAAAGTAAAAATTGTTAAAAAATATTTGCAGTTGATGAATGTGTTTCATTGTTTGTGATTTATTTGCTTATATGAAAAGACTCATAAATCTGCAAGTTTGTTGCAAAATTTTTAACATCAGAGGCTGTAACATATGTTACTTGATGTAATAAATGGGCAAGCTCATTGTCTTTACGTAAGATATGCCTAAAATGTTTTAATATCTTCGAGGGAATTTTGCAGACATATTCCTTGTTATAGTACAACTCAAGCTGCATCCAATTAGGGATGTTTGCACTCTCTACGTTGGGGCGTTAGTCTGAAACAGCATGTTACATGCGTTACTATATCAAATAAAGGAAATGTAGTTTGAAAGTTTGAGCTAAAATTGTGAAAAACTCGCAGCTGCTGGATATCTTACATTGTTTAGGGATTATAAGCTGGTCCGTATGATAAAGACTTATAGATCTGCTAGTTGTCACCAAGTTTTAAAGATCAGAGAGCGTTACATATGTTAGCGTGATAAGTAAAATCACCAAACAGTATTTTGACATCAAGCTGAGTAAGGGCCTGCTCCATCCTAATCCCCTTTGGAATTCTGCAGACATATTACATCTTATGTAACCATTCAAGGTGCATTTAATAAGAAATGTTTGCACTCTGTAAGTCGGGGCGTTAGCCTATAACAGCTTGTTACATATGTTACTATATCAATTTGAGAATAAGAAATGTGAATGTTTGAGCTAAAAAAAGAAGATATTAAAATTGTCTAATAAATTGACATTCTTATAGTCTGCATACTGGATGTCTTTACTACATATGGAAGCTGTTTAACATTAATACGGCTAACTGTGGTGTTATGTGCGTTACATGAGCCTAATTATAATTTAAAAGCTATAATTGTGGCTATCTTCATTTAGTTAAACAACTACTATGACTTGGTTTCAAACTGTTTTATTTGATTTTTACAAACATATACTCAATTGATGAATAGGAAAAACCAAGTTTGCTTTTCTATCTTAAATATACTGTCCTATAGGAGCTAATACACAGCCCTACTCTCAGCTTTACAGAGAAGAAAATTTGGTTATTACCGTTTAAGTAAAACACATGAAAGTGATTGCAGCGTGTCGATATTTTACATTTTCTTAGTCTGTCTTGCTCATATATATGCAAGATGTCATTAAGTTTAAGATCAGGACACTTAATGTGTACTTATAATATACGTCTTTGGTGCCAAAACACTAGAAATTATATTCTTTTCTAATTATCAAGCCCATGGACTGTTGTTACAGATGTTATCAATGACCTTTTGAACACATTTCCTAATACTGTGCATATAATGCTAAATAGAGAGCAACAAATAGAAAAGATAGTTTTACATTTGTACAAGACAATACAATAAATGAAATTGCCAAAACTAACACTCATGTTAAACGTTTGTCGTTGTCTGCTTCTGTGGTAATCATTATTATCACACGCCTCCTTGCAACTAATAGAATGATCACACAATATTTCAATCATTTACTGTTATACAATTTTGACCACCATTCCATTCAAAATTGATGAGCCGCTATCAACTTTCCAATTTTGCCATCCATGGCTTAGAACATTCTGAAACTGATATGAATTCCTAATAGTTGGCTCTTTGAGTATGTGTTTCAAGTTATACTCTGCAAGTAGGAGAAAGACTAAAGCTTTACAAGGAGGAAAACTATGCCATTAAAAGCAATGAGTACCTGGACTGATGTACCTTGATATTTTTGTGATAAAAAACCATATCTTAGCTGGTTAACTTTTATAAATGTATCCTTTCCAGACATGCAACAAAAATATTTTCATCTAATAATGTCTCTGCACTTATCATCTTTCCCCAAGCATTCAAAAACTTATTTGAAGTCTTAGTACTTCTGAAGTGCTGAGACCGAGGTAACCCTTTCCCTTCAGATAAACGAACTAGATGTATCACAGCAGGTAAAGCAATGAAATGCAGGATGAACAGAGCGCAAATTAGACCCTTTCAATTCAATGATTCACTAAGTTTCCATGATAAGAGCGCTTATTAAAGGATGTAACATATATAACTCATCATTATAAATGAGCAAGGGCATTGTCGTGACATCCTTTTTGATTTCACAGTAGGAGGCAACTGTTTTCAATTTCAGTGTTTTCAATGGATCATGAAATGAGGCACCTTATCAACTTGTTTACTCTGTATAAATCTTCCATAGCGCATAATATAGAACTACTGGTTATCCTATTCTACCCATAGTCCACTTTTCTTCTTTTGAATGCAACAGCTAATGATATGGCTGCAAAAACTGAGAAATCATAGGTTTTACATTATTTAAGGCTTGCTTCAATGTACTGACATCAAAAAACAACCAGCTGCAAAAATCATTTAATGGCAATGTCCAACTTCATATTCTTTCTCTTATACCAGATAACTTTCAAAGTGTAGCAGAAATTGTTTCAGAAGGTCTGCCAAAACCATCAAGAGTCAACATTGTAACTATAGAAAACTAATAAAGTTCTTTGGGCGCAGCAAAATGCTTATGATCTGAGACCTGAGGACTTAAGCACCAAAGGACTGGATAGGTTCCATGGCAAATGATGCAAAAAAACAGCCTATAAAATTTCTGTTTGACCAATGTCAGAAATCTTAAAGTATTCATAGAGGTACACGGTAGAGACATGGCTTTTGCAAAATCAGAGCAAAGTTATCATTTAACTAGCACGGATGCAGAGGCAGCTGCAGTAAGATTGCTCTTTCCACTTCACAGGAAGAGACATATACCAGAGTCATACTGCATTGTAGGCATATATGTGAAATGGCATTAAACCCATATTTAATCAGGTGTTTGATCCCATGACACTGACATGCTGTTTCTGCTTTTGAAGAATGCTAAGAATTCAATTTATAGCTGAGTCAATTTGTTTGATGCTGGCACTGGCCACACATACAAAGAAAATTAAGTCTTTTGATGGCAAAAAAGGAGGATCACACGAAGTGCTTATAAGTGATGTTTTTCACAATTACCAATTTTAAAAAATAATCTTAATTAATGTAACACATATAACACCATAGGAAGCTATATACAGTCAAAACTCTTTATAACGTCACTCTTTATAACAGAATATACACTGTCCGACATTAATTTGCAGGGAACGGATCTGTTTCCATTAAAATTCCCTCTTTATAACAGAATATTCACTTAACGACACCGACAGTAAGTTCTGGTAACAGATATACATTTCCTATTGAAAATAAATTTATTATAACAGAATTTGGTGATCAAAACAAGATCTTTTGCATGAACAGGTTTCCTACACATTTGATTAGAGGGAAGCTTTGTGAATTTTGATGCAATATGAAATTGAATTGATATATACATTTGGAACAATAGCATTTAAATTCATTTGTATACTATTTTCTTTTACCAAATGATCATTATGTGTAAACCTTGCACTGGTCAGCATTTCTTTATAACAGCAAATTCACTTTAACGTCACAGATAGCTTGGAACAAACATTGTCGTTATAAAGAGGGTTGACTGTATTTGTTAAAAACACTTTCTTATGTATCAAAGGTATTCAGCATGCAAACTACATGAATAATTCAAATAAATAGATAGTTTTTTGTCTTCTTTCTGTTTCTCAGATTTTCAATCCATTTATTCTTAAATTGATATGGTAACATACGTATCATATCATTACAGGCTAACCCCCTAGTTAATAGAGAGTGCAAACATCTCTTATTTGATGCAGCTTGAATTGTTCTTTAAGGTAGGATATGTCTGCACAATTCCCAAAGGGGTAGAGAGGAACAGGATTGTACTCAGTTTGCAGTCCTAATACTATGCTATGATTCTACTGGTTGTGATGAAATGGGTGGTTATTTTGCCATAGAAGCAGACACAATGATAGACATTGTGAGGGTGACTTGAATGAAGATTGTTTTTGAATAATTATATTTAATAGGAATATGTATTGAATTGTGTCATTTATATGAGAACTATTATTTTCTAAAAAAATGTCTATATATTTTAATATTATAGGCATTAGGAAATATGTGATAAAAAGATTATATATAACATCTGTAACACAATTCAATGAGCTTGTTATCAGCAATGACTGTAATACTAAGACTAAGGAAGGCACCAGAGGTTAGAGATTAATAGGAAAACATGTGAAAAATAGTATTTTTTCTGAAAAATCATCTCTTACTTCCAAGACAATTTTCTTGCTCATTCATTATGCCATGTAACATACGTTACATACTTAAATAAGTGCTATGATCCTGATGTCAAACTTGCAAATGTATGATTCTTTATTGCATTAGCAAGACATTGCCAAAAATGTAAGACATCAACAAGCGTCAAATATTTTCATATATTTTTCTTCAATAATAGATACCAAAATTGGATACTTAAAACTGGGGGTAGGGTTGTTTAATAGCTCATATAAAGCAATGTATTTGAGATAGAAAAGCAAACTTTGCTTTTTCTATTAGTCCAATGAGTATTTTAGTAAACTAAGATTAAAAATACTTGTAAAAATGCACAAATCGTCTGTAAAATTAAATGATGTTAGTCACAATTTCAACCTTCAAAGGGAAATTTAATCTATGTAACACATATAACACCAGTGAAGGCTGTAATTTTGTTTAAAATGCTGCTTTTATGTAGCTTAGGCATCCAGCTTGCAAACTACATAAGAAATTTGAATAATTAGTTGGTTTAATGCTGTCTTTCTGTAGCTCAAACTTTCATTTTGATTTTTCTAGTAGTTTGTTACAGTAACATATGTAACAGGCTGTCAGAGACTAACGCCCCGGAGCACAGAGTGCAAACATCTCTTAAAAGATGCGGCTTGAAATTTTCTTCAAGATAGGATATGTCTGCAAAATTCCCTGGGGGGGGGGGGGGGAGCAGGACCTTTTTTAGCTCGAAGTCTATTAGGTCTGTCACAGCGGAGCCCAATTTCTCGAAGTCTACGTCGGACTGTACAAGCATGGATTGGACGTCTGAAATGAAACAATTTGAAAATTGTCTAGAAATTTGACGTGATTTAAAGTAATTATAATAAAATATTTCTATCAAAAATATAAAACACCTTACCCTCGGAGCTCTACTGTTCGTCTAGCGCTGACGGTGGCAGGTCGAAATGGAAAACGTCGATGCAATCGACGTAAGGTGCCATCTTGACGTCAGGTCGTAATTCGTGGTTGACCAGACCTACGTCGATCTCTCACGGTCCCAGTAGCCAGGTAGCGATCTCTGAGGCGCTGGATTGTTGAGGGATGACAATTATAATGTCGTGCGACGTCAGAAACACGCGTCCCAGCTTGTAGCATCCAAATTGCAATAGACCGTTCATGTTCAGGCGAACGTGGCATGATTAATAAAGCAATAGAACTAAAGCTACTGTGTTTTTTTATACATGTATAACTACAAGTTACACGTGAAACGATAAAATATTTTGCTTCATTAATTCGTGGGGACGTCACGTGCTAAACATGGTAAACCAGAGATGTGTAGCTGGTGGTGGCCAGTGTCCGTAAAACGCTGGTATAACGTATCGATAGAAGCAGAGTGTCGATACCAGTCCATCTTATCTGTTTAAGAAGACAAAAACTGTTCTGGATGCAAAAAATCATTTTCATTTTTTGCCTTTTTTAAAGTCCTTCAGTGTATAACAATAATTATTATGAACCATTAAATAGAGCAAATACTTTTTGCTCTCTTCTGCTGATTTCTTTAAATATCATTTTTAACAAAATATCTTAGTAGAAATGTGATCAGACCACCGACCCGCTTGGGTCCAGATAAGACCCTACATTTTGTCAGGCTACTATGGCATTTTTGCAAAGCAGACGATATCAGCTGACACTAGACTTTCATAAAACCTATAAATTATGCATAATTGGGAGGTAGAATTCCAGAGCACTACTAGACTGTCTTTTGTAGTGCAAACATGTAACATAGGTTTGATACCAGTAAATTGCATTTAAGCTCCCCCCAGTGGCTGTGGCTGCTGTCCGTTCTAAGGCGGTGGTTCTGTTTTTGTTGATTCGTTGTTGATTGTTACGCCCATTGTGGGAGTCTATAATTGTTCTATGTTTTGTTGTGCGTTACTTTGTGTCCATTATAGTTGCAATCATTTGATGGGGAAGAGAGAGCTGATCGCTTTGCTCTGTTTGTCTTCCTGGTGTCTCGTGATTGTTGTATGCTCTTCATCGCAATGCCACGGGTTTGTCTGTAGTTTGTGATTGTGGTATTCCTTACTATTTTAGACCAGATTTATGAAAGACAAATTGGGCCAATCAGTAGACAGGATTATCTCCAATCATATAACAGTATCCATTATCGTACCTTTTATTGATATTTCAATGTTTTACACAAAATATCTCATAATTGCATGCTGGTGCAATGCCATTGTATTGTGTGCGTCTGTACGGGATATAATCCACTCCCTACAGCTCATGTATCCTCTCCCGGCGTATTACAATAAGTGAGGGTCTAGATGGGGTATAATGATTAGTGAATAATGGCCCTATTTTATAATGAATAGTGAATAATGAGACAAAAAAATAATGAATAGTGAGTATTGAGGGCCTAAAGAATAATGAGTAATCCTAATTTTTTAATGAATTGAAGAAAAAATTAATGAATAGTGAATAATCAGATTTCTCTGCCACCTTTTTACTGTTAATGATAGTGAATACCAGACCCCCCATCCAGACCCTATCCAGACCCTCATAAGTTGAAACACTTATAAGGAATAGATGATCGGAACATTTTGCTTGCAGAGTATAGCTTCTATTATTGCTAAAAATGCAGCGGTGTACTTTCTGGGGTATGCCATGATTGATATGTCCCCCGTTTTGATTTTGATCTGTAAATCGCCTTCCTTTGGAAGATGCTAAAACGCATATGTTTGGAATGAAACATTGTCATAACGTAATAGATAATCGACATTTCTATCCGAGTGGAAGCAGCTTTTTCGAAAAATAATTTGAAAATATATACTAGTCGCACTCAACGACGAAAGAAAACCTCACGTATTAAAAAATTGACAAAAGAAAACCTCCAGCCTCCAGACAGCTGGACCAGCTTATTCAAAAAGGTACTTATCATATATTGCGTAAAGGCATCCTTTAAACAAGGGCGCTCAGCTATCCAGTGGGGTCATAAGTCTAGAAAGTCCGTGCCTTCGTCTTCAGGCAACCTTTTTATTTACGAGCAGCGAAGGTTCTGACGAGACTGCGCGGAAGCGCAGGCTCATCTGAGCCTTAGTTGCTCGCATGATTTCATATTGGCTGATAAAATGTAAGACAAATTCTAAACTGGAAACACATTCAAAAGGCAATTCCAAACAAACAAGATTATTGAGACTGAGACAAAGATACTACGGAACCTATACGCTGAGCTGTCTGAAGGTTCTTATACATATGGTCGGTTTTACCGATGACGCAAAAATTCGGCCAAGTATAAACAGAACATCATGGTTCTCTTATCAAAGAAAATTCACCGTAGTGAAAGTTGTGAAAGTTGTGAGTGGATTGTACGGCAGCGGAATCTTGTATTATCAGGAAAAATAAACAAACATGTGTGAGTAATGAAAATTAAGTATCTTTTTTCCTTACTGCCCTTGCCTTCATTTATTCACACTGGGGGCTAAATAATGTACCCTGTTTTTTTCCCAAATTAGAATGGGTCTCAACTGATGCTTTTGTGCAAGGTACTTTAATCTCATATCCAATCATTCGGATTATCCGCTCATACAGATGCACAAACATTTTATATTGCGATACATTTTACCTTCGATTTTTTGCAACTGATGATATTCGATACTCAATGACGATATAGAATGAATCATCATCATCATCATCATCATCATCATCATCATCATCATCATCATCATCAAGGCATGTTATTGCTGTTCTTTATCCTAAATGAATGATAGTTTGGCACTAGCCACTAGGCGGCAAGCGAAGACTCTGAAAAGCCTGTGCATTCGTTCAATTCACCAGAGCCTTCGCTGCTCGAGTACACAAATGATGGCAGTAGACGAAGTCTCCAACCTTACATTAGATCTCCCCGCATGATGGACATTTGAGCCATTGAATACATAAGCACACTCATCGAGAGCCTTCACTTCTCGCATACACTAGGCACGGAAGTAGATAAAGGCCAAGACAAAACATTAGACATCTAGTCCCTCTGGATACGCCAGGTATATGCTTTTAAAAGAGACGTGTGCGCATATGCAATAACCATATTATGTGTGATACGTATTACCAAAACAATCATTTATCTCATGGCTTGGCTCATTTTGTCATGACAGTTCTTATCTCTAAAGGAAATCAGTTCCTCTCGATTTATCTGCTGATGATCTAAATGATCCGATCAGCAAATGGATCAGGAGGGGTTTTCCACGTGTGTTCATGCATTGTCTCTTTCCTAAATATTTAGGTCAAAGTGTTGGTGGTGGCGGTGGAGGGAGAGGGTGATACTCACTATATAAGTGTGGGTAGTGACGTACCAATCAGAGGTCTTTTATTTTCAGAATCAGTGTGTAACGGGTGGGGGGGGGGGAGGGGGTGAGGGGGAATCTAAAACTGCCTTTCTGGAAATGATGACAGTCTGGAATGGTGTTGGTAAACATTTGGAACAAAAATAAAGAAGACATACACTGAAAGGTCATGGACTTAAAAAGCAGATTAGAACTGTTATAAGGACAAAATTGAGTGTATAACATTTTCCTGCGATGGGTTATATACTTTCATCTATAAAACAATACCTTTTGTCTAGAAAGGTAGGTCCCGGGATCATATTTGTAAGTCCCTACCCATGCCCCTACCCCATGAAACCAGCCCGGGCCATAAACACATTCATAGAAAGGACAAGTCGTTTTCACTACCAGAATAAGTTAGTAAGTGCCCGTTATTCCCGCGTTTGGGTGCTCTTTGGTACACATGTTTTCTTGTTTATTTATTTCCATTGCTTTATCAACGCTCGAAAAGTTCCATTTTCCACTGGCACCACTTTATTTACTTCCACTTTTAACCCTTGTCCTACTGAACCCGTTTTTCAAAACACTGTACTTAGATCCAGCATGATCAGTTGGCTTCTGAAGAAGTCATCTGATCAAGATCCACAGTGTTTTCCACCCTGATTGGAAATGTATGCTTACAATAAATGAATTCTACTACTACTACTACTACTACTACTACTACTACTACTACTACTACTACTACTACTACTACTACTACTACTGCTGGTGCTACTGCTGTTTCCACTGTTAATACTACTACTACTACAACAACAACAACTACTACTACTACTACTGCTGCTGCTGCTGCTGTTTCCACTGTTACTACTACTACTACTACTACTACTACTACTACTACTACTACTACTACTACTACTACTACTACTACTACTGCTGCTGCTGCTGCTGCTGCTGTTTCCACACTTACTACTTCTACTACTGCTGCTGCTATTGCTGTTTCTACTACTACTACTACTACTACTACTACTACTACTACTACTACTACTACTACTACTACTACTACTACTACCTGTTCTGTTGTTACTACTACTAACTACTACTACTACTACTTCTACTACTACTACTACTACTACTATTACTGCTGCTGCTGCCGCTACTGCTACTACAACTACTACTACTACAACAACAACAACAACTACTACTACTACAACAACAACAACAACAACAGCAACAGCAACAGCAACAACTACTACTACTACTTCTTCATTTTCTGCTGTTCTAATTTTAGTAATATTGCTGTTACTGTTACTCAGCAGAAATGTAGTTCTGATACCGACATCTCAGTTTCTCATCGTAAATTTTAATGTTTAATCTAATGATATCTTCATTATTTAAACATGTAATGAAATCACTGGCACCCAGACAACCACCTAGAGGTCAAAGATAATCTGAGGACATATTAATATTTTGTATATGTTTTACCGAGGTCATCAAATCCACCCATAAGGTCATAATATAGTAGTACATTTTCCTTTATAACGCTACACTGTAAAATTATAGGTGTAAATCTAATCCAAATTTGGTGGCAGCTGAACTGCCACTTATTCTGTCAACTGCCTTAAAAGCTATGATCTGTTCGATTGTATTGCTTCGGATAATACGACAACTCAGCAGACACACAACCTTGGAACAACGTCGAACCAACGTCGATGCGACGCCATGACGTCGCACCGATATTGGTTCGACGTTGTTTTGACGTCATGTGCCTGCTAGGAACATAGCAATAACAGGGGTGGGGGAGTTTAGCATTTATCACTCACAGTGTTGGCCTCAAGTTGTTTGAGTAGAAAGGCAAGTGTAGTCTTGTATTCTTACACCACTCTTTTGGTGTTAACCTACACTTATTTTTTACAGAGTATTCGTTGCAATGTGATTTCTAATATATAAAACGGTCGCCGTCTTGGTTGCCAAGATGGAATTCGCAAATTAATCATATGAACATAGCCTGAAAACAAAGCTAAGTTTGTTATGTTCCTAGATTTTGTTTGTAGAATCGTCCATCTTGATAGGATCAAAATACAACAAAGGCTCATGCCCCGATATTAGTTAGCCGTGATAAGCCCAGCATCGCTCGGAATATAGTAAATGAGGGGGGACATGGGAATTCCCACAATGTGGTAAGTGCGACCAGCAAGTCTCAGATCAGCCTGCGCATACGCGCAGTCTGTTCAGAGCCTTTGCTAGTCGCTGGAATATTCTATGAGTGTTAAGTTACTGACTGAACATAATTTGGAGTTTCTAAGTTTAAAAGGAGGCTGCACAGGCTCGTCTGAGTATACACCTGTCAAAATGGCATACTGTTGGAAATCACATGTCACAGCTCATTAATGATTGTTGCTCACCAGGCTGTCACCTACACTCACCTGTACGCCGAGAACGCCTTTTTTCGTTAGTAGCAAATGTTGTCCTTTTGATCAAGATCAGGTCTGACAAAGCTACGGTCATGGTCTTTGCCTAAACTGTTCGCACACTGAAATATCCATATAGATATATATATATGACAGCAAAAAGTAGGGACAGTTGCCAGTTGAGCTTTCGGCTCCAAGTTCTGTCAAATGTATGCACTTTAAGACAGAGCAAAATGTTCTTATAGTTTACGTTATCTCGTGCATTACTTTACTTATTTCATGCTCGGATCCAGAAATTTTCATTTGAAAAGGTTCAGACTAACGTATGCGGCCCTAAAGTCGTCATAGCCCTAAGGTCGTCAGTTTTCTTTTGGCCTCGCTCTTTTCCGTCCAAATCATCGAAACTTCTTAGAGGGGGCATCATTTGAAAGGAAATTATCTGCCCTATGGATTGATATATAAAGTACAGCCGCCCTATAAAAGGTGTTCGAGTGGTAGGCATTGAAATGGGGGTACCCAATTGCATGCAAAGGAGTCTGTCGAGAGTTGAAGGCGATATTGATAACGATCCGGCGAAACAAAATAACTATACTATACATCTGTCCCACAAAAACACATGCGTTTTTTACATGTACAGAAGATATCGAATTAGCAATAATGACGTCCTTTTGGCCGATATGACAGCCTCTAACAGAAATAATAGGTTGAAAAGTGAGATGACGACTTTAGGTCCGGCCAGCCGACTTTTGGGTTTCAAGAAAATGAGTGATTTTTCTGCCTGTTTACTCACTTTGTCTCTTCTAAAACAATGATTTTTAACTCGTTTGATGCAACAGTCATTTGTATCTCCGACCCTTTAGGGGCCATGGATACAGGGGACATAGTGGGGCCTTAAGTGCTGGGGCTTAACCTCTGACGCATCAGGGCAGTGCCGTAGATATGCCAGGGTTTTCTTTTTCCGCTATAATAGCCTGTACGGTCTGGTCAGCTCTTTTTTGCGTTGTCTAAATAGTATATTAAATGCTCATAATTGTCAATTCCTAAATTTCAAGTCTCTGTAGCTGAGCAGGCCAGATTGAATCAGTATAGGTTGCAAACCCCAAAGACATGGTGACTTATAAAGTGGCCCAAGTAGAGCAACCACATTCAGTACGCCTACGGGACTATTAACACCTGAATTAAGACATTAAATTTTCTACATGTACCCAGCCAATACTGTCTCTCAGATATTCAGTTTAAGCATACGCCGAACTATATATAAATGTACGCTCATGTATATTTATAGAATTATCGCCCCCAAGTATACATCCAAACCACCACCACCATTTAGAGCTTCATTACACATCAAGGACTGCCAATTTCGATACTGAGGGCAACAAAATATCCTAACGACCAGCAGCATACCCACTAAGACCTTTAATATGTCTTGTAAGCCCACCAATACCGCCACTCGTACCTTCAATACGTCCCTTGGACCACCAATAAGGCACTTAGAACTTTAATACGTCCCTTCCACCACCTACACTGTCACTCAATTAAACAACATGCCTTCGACCGTGAGCATTGCCACTCATACCTTCAGTTCATCCATAGGACCACCAACACCACCACTGAGACCTTCAGTACGTTCCTGGGACCATCAACACTGACCCTCAGACCACCAGTGTATCCCTAAGACGACCTCCACCACCACTTAAACATTTAGTACACGCCTACGACTACAAACGCTATCACTCATGCCTAGAACGCCCATACACCATAGCACCAGCGCTCAGACCACCAGGACGTCTCTGAGACCAAACACACACCCAGTTCGATAAATAAGCGCCACCACTCAGACATATACTGCGCTTATAGGACCACAGAAACACCACACATCGTCGACGACCTTAGGGCCTAGTCACTGACGACTTTAGGTCTTGGTGGTCCTAAAGTCGTCAGACAGACCCCTCTTGACAAAATCGGTCTTTTAAAGATATTTTCGGGTGGTTTCAAACCATTTTCGTTAGTTTATCGACTAGCTGGATGATTAAACTACCATCTGCTAAAGTCTATTCTTAGCCAGTGAGTGCCTCTTATCCGGGGCAATCGCTTAAATGCGTCAAAGTGACGACTTTAGGGCCGCGTACGTTACAAAAACATACAAAACTATATTTAATCGCAGTACATTTTGAAAGGTTCAGTCTTTTCCTGTGAACCTACGCCGCCGTCTTGGACCAATTTGATATAGGGATGCTCAAATTTGTTGCGATCAACTTGGTATTTAAGGTCAAAGGTCAAACGTTGGCATTAATTAACCTTATCCTCTTATATCGACAATCTTATCTTGTCATTCAATTATTGCTTAGTGTTCCGTAACTCGATCATTGGCAAAACGTGTAGATTCTGATGAGATAACAGCTGATAATCGTCTCAAAAAGTATGCACTATTTGCCCAAGTGCTGTAATGATCTGATTCTATTTTATGAGCCGCGACATATGATTTCCAACAATGTGGCAGTTTGACATGTATAGACTCAGACAATCCTGTGCAGCCTCTTATTAAGCTTAGAAAATCCAAATTCTGTTAAGAGTCATAGAATATGCAAGCGATTAGCAGAGGCTATGATCAGACTGCGCGTATGCGGAGGCTGATCTGAGGCTTTGCTGGTCGCACATGCCACATTGTTGGAAATCTCATGTCGCGGCTCATATATGCCAAATCCCAGTCCGCTGCCTATCCAGCCTGCTTACTTGCAGTCATGTGCATAATACAGCTACCGATTCAAGTTGTGGCAGCTCCAGTTTACTAATACATATTCATTATCATAGTCGGCGACTGCGAACTGTAGGGTCGGATCCAGGATTTCTGGAAAGGGGGTTCATATGAATAAAGCTGTGGGTGTTCGCTTTGCTGATTTTATCTAATTTTTCTCAAATATCCCATGAAAATGAAATAATTTGGTCTCATTGAGACCAAATTATTTTATTTTCATAGGATATTTAAAAAAAAAAGGGGACACGGAGGGGGTTCAAGCGAGCCCCGACCCCCCTCTGGATCCGCCCCCGTGGTGTAGTGGATAAGCGCTATGCCTTGTAAACCAGGGGTCGCAGGTTCGATTCCCGGCTTCTCCATAAAACCACATAAAACCACTTTCGGTGAGCCTTCGGGTGCTCCCGTCATATAATAAACACACAAATCATAAACCCTCCCGGCGGTACTGGTTTCTACCCAGGGAAAGCCACAAAAAGCTGAAATGGCAGCGGGCATTCCAGTTTTCCAGACAGGGTTTTCCTTTGTCTAAGAATGGTAGTCCAAACCCCAGTTGGCCAGAATCGCTCGCCTGGATTAGATTGATAATGACATGGTTTATATGGCTTCATGATGGTCAGCTTGTCTGTCAAATCAAACCAGATTACGTTTAGTAGTTCTGATCCTCTGGAAGCTGCTCCGCTGTCTCCCATTAAGCTCCAGTGTTATCTGCCCTACGTTGTCTGGAGACATGGTAGCCATCTTGTATGTCCCCCAAGTCCCGCCTCGGAATCCACGCATGACGTGTCTACATGAAAAAATGAAGAGCATTGTATTGTTCATTTGAATTTTCTTGCAGGGCGAGGCAGGTATCTACTGTTGGTGTTTGACTGTATGCTAGTGGTCGGAATCTACTTCTGCGCAGACATGCCCAGTGCCCTGTTACCGCAGATACAAGGAATGCAGGTATAAGATTCATTGGCAGGAAGGTCACGTGAATCAGGACCAATTGAAAGGCACAAAGTAAACATTGAACAGAATACTTGTAGCCAATCTAACTCTGATGGCTCTGTTTAAAAAACAGAGCCATCAGAGTTAGACTGGCTACAAGTATATGAGACACATTGATGAAAAATTGTTTGAAGGACTTTAAAACAGAGCCATCAAAGTTAGACTGGCTACAAGTATATTATATGACACATTGATGAAAAATTGCTTTAAGGACTTTAAAACAGAGCCATCAGAGTAAGACTGGCTACAAGTATATGATATGACACATTGATGAAAAATTGTTTTAAGGACTGGAGCCAGTCTAACTCACAACATTAATTATCAGCTTCAAAGCTGAGATTTAAAAGCAAGTGAGTATGGTCATCAGGAAAGCCAAAATCACAAAACAACCCATGGTACCACGAAGATGAGACAATCGAAAACACACAAGAATGCAATTTACGTAAAGCAAACATCCCGCTCTTTCTCAACGAGAAGACTAGAAGGGAACGAACTGTTTAACAAAACCATGGAAAACACACACACACACACACACAATAAAACAACAACAAAAACAACCACAGTGGAAGAAACAATAATGAACCAACATGCTCAAGGTTTCGCAGTTGTTAATAGGTTATTAAAAATTGTATGAAGGCTGTATAGGCCTACATGTATCATCACAGTGAACAATCCAAATTGAATTAACTTTCTGTGATGAAATAAAAAAAATCGTTTAACTCACAGAAAATCGGAGCTAAAACAACCACCAGTTGAAAATCTTGGGATATCTAACTAAAAACTTGAATCTAAACATTCATGTAGTTTACTTGGCATGGGCAATTTTCAAAAACGAATATGAAATCGATTACGCCTTGGCCCTATTGCTCTTCCATAATACACTGAAATTATAATATGCTTAAATTTATTTAGTACTCAGGACAGTTGGACAGCAATGTTGGCAACGAGTAAATGCTTATGTTATTTTTGCAAATTAAACTAAAATATGACATTTGTTTTACAGGTTGACAACTGTACGGCTTCACAGAACACATCCTGCTGTGATGATTGTCTTGGACTGGGTCCCGATCAGTATAACCTGTTGTACACTATATACTCATGGACGTAAGTTATGCAGTTTCTACTGATTCAGTGATTGAATTCATCCTTCTATGATGATTGTCTTGGACCCGGTCTTGTTCAGTATAATCTGTTGTATACCATGTACTCGTGGACGTAAGTTACGCTACAGTAACTCTAATTGGCATTTGCCTTCATGCTCAGTTAGGTTAGGAGTTAGTACCCAATTGGACTAAATCATCTATCCAAATGATGTGGGGCTTGATCAGGCATTTAAGTTTCCCTCATCACAGTGGTGATGAATGGCCATCTGTAAAACATTATGCGTCTAAACCGACCAGCCATCGTTAATCACGGAAACACGGGTGGTAAACCTAGGAACTACCACGAAATTGTGTTAACGCAAATTTGTTCCCAAGCCACATCCGGGACACGTCGTGGTAGTTTCCAGGCCGAAAATTGGATAAAGAAAGGTTGGTGTCACGTTCATTTTTGTTTTATTTTACAACTAAGAACAAACAATGGTGAAATCCGACAATGCAGTTCCGTGTAAATGTGTTTCAGCGTCCCCTCTAGCCCAAAATTTTGTATGGAAAGTTATTTTCTTTCTTTTGATTCGTGTTTCCCCACTGAGCATCGGACCAACTTTCCCCCAAAGTTCGAAAGATTTTAGCCCATATCTGTCAAATTAAATGGAATTTGATACCATTTGACGATGAAAATGATTAAAAGACCCTCAATAAACGTTCCTACACAGTAAAAAACATCTGAGTATTTACTCGTAAACGATTCATGCCCAGTTCGTCCTGTGTGGTAGTTTCCAGCTCATCGTGGTAGTTAAAATTCCATTTAATTTGACAGATATGGGCTAAAATCTTTCGAACTTTGGGGAAAGTTGGTCCGATGCTCAGTGGGGAAACACGAATCAAAAGAAAGAAACTAACTTTTCATACAAAATTTTGGGCTAGAGGGGACGCTGAAACATATTTACACGGAACTGCATTGTCGGATTTCACCATTGTTTGCTCTTAGTTGTAAAATAAAACAAAATTAACGTGACACCAACCTTTCTTTATCCAATTTTCGGCCTGGAAACTACCACGACATGTCCCGGATGTGGCTTGGGAACAAATTTGCGTTAACACAATTTCGTGGTAGTTCCTAGGTTTACCACCCGTGGGAAATACATGTAGATATTTGTTAAACCTCAACAATATTTGGGACTCAAGCCTTCATAATTTGTTAAAACGGGACCCCTGCCTTGACCCCAACGTCAATGAGCCACATGTCTAACGTAACATAAACTTATAAAATCAATGCAATAGTCACATTCTGTTGCAGTAAAGAATATCAAAACGTTGTAGTCATCTATCGTCACACATCACCGTACGAAAGTGGCCAATGAATCTTTAATTTAGTATAGCTATGGGCCCGGAATTACAATGCCTCCTTAAAGTTAAGGAAGACTTAAGTTAAGTATTGATATTTCATCATGCTATATTAAATGCTAAATAAAATGCCTGGATCGATGCAGTACTTGTGGTCAACGATATCATTGTGAACTATTTTGATTTTAATCAGTTTGAAACGTTAGTTTTTGCATCCTGAAAAATCAATACTTAACTTAGGTCTTCCTTAACTTTAAGGAGGCATTGTAATTCCGGGCCATGGGCACCTTGAGTAAATATTACATGTAATAAAACAAAGTGTGTTTCATTTCATTGTCTCGAGACGCTTTCAATGATCAGGCCAAATAAAAACAATAAGTGTGTTACGGGTAACGGGTCTAAAAAATTTAGGTAGGGTAGGCACACATATTTTTTTTTCTAGAAAAAAATAATTTTATGAATTTTGAAAGGCATTTCGCCTTTCAAAATGCATAAAATTCATTTTTTTCTTCAGAAAACCTGAAAAAAATCTAGGTTTCACCAGTAAATTTAGGTGGGGTCGGGTTACCCTAAACGCAGGTATTTTTATTTGGCCTAACCTAGCAAAGGTAATTTAATTTTTTAGTAGTGCATGTATGTATCATGATTTTAAGAGGATTTCGAACTAACACAAACTGACCTTGTTACAGGAGCGCAGTGATGATACTCCCAGTGGGATTTGCTATAGACAAGATGGGAAACAGAGGTAAGACGTGCAATTATTTTCTAATAAGTGTCTTAACCCTTAAAGCGCCACCTATAATTTGCAGCAGACGACAATTGCAAATTTTGCCGCTTTTTCAAAAATAACAAATAAGGCATGATATTTCACGAGAATCGTCTGCTGGCAGGCGATTATCATGTAATATCATACCTTATTTTTGTCGTAAATTGGGAAAGATGTCGCAAATTTGTCGTCTGCTGCAGTTGTGATTGGCGCTTTAGGGGTTAATGAGCCATGTCATGGTATGGTAAATACGTAAGTCTTTAATTGGCTCCATACCCAGCAATGATGCCTTGATGTAATTCACTAGCCTGGTAATATTAGAAATAGCCACCACATCAAGTTTTTAAACATTGTGGAATTTCTGCGGTGCTCGCTTGAGTGTGGGTGGGAAGGAGTGAGTGTGGGTAAGCTTAGAGATAACCAAGATTAACTGCGAATGCTCTGATTAGAGTCTGATAAGTCGAAGTGTGGCTTAGCGAAGTGTGGCTTAGAAAAGTTGAAGAAATGGACCAAAGATTATTGTCATTGGCGTAGTACACATTATGCACAGTACGCACGTGTAATAAACATGTACACGCCAAGAAAGTTCGCCATATGTGGAAATATTACGATATAACCCATTTATTCCGAATGTATTTTCCATCATATCAATTGGATGAGTCCATTTCAAATTTTAGGGTTGTTCAAATTTTAAGAGAAGCTTCTGTAAGCAAACAGTGGAGAACCTGAGTAGACGCCGCGTTTTGCAGATGTCCTACAAAAAGACGCTATGTTTATATGGGTTAAGAGAACGAATTTTCTGAGGAATACTCTTAACGTGGGAAAAAATATAAGAGTCGACTCACATCAGAAAGTTCCAAATAGATACATGTACGCGAGACGTTGACTAGCATCGACACACAGCTTTGTCAGCACATACGAAAAAAAAAGAAATCTGCATTTGAAACGGGGTAAAGGTCCTCGGCAGAATGCATGTTTCCGTGATTGATTGGTCATTGTTTCCTTAATTTTAAGCAAAATATGGACATTTTGATCAGTACAATGGCAATTATTTCTGTACTGCCAAATCAACGTATATGGTATGGGCACGAAAGAGAACAATCTCTAAGACAACGATCTCAAGAGACGGTTATCTTGAGTGTCCACAACACATATCTTATTGGAAAAATCAGGGCAATAGACATGTCGGCTTATTCTATAAAAGGCCGTTTTTGCATGACTACACTCATTTGGCATTGGCCTTAACCTTGTTAACGTCTCATCATTACAAGAGATAAGGATAAGGTGAGGACAGGTATGAATGAAATAGCCTGGTGCCTGAAAGAACACCCTTGCCAACATTCTTGCAATAATTAGTCCACATACCAATCCAAAAACTCTTTTAGGGAGCGATTATTTGATTTCAGGGTGGGAATGTGAGCTACTTTGACAACAAAATCTGCTCCAGAATTTGTTTGTAGTTAGTTATAAGACATGGTCACTGACTCTGCAGTGAAAAGTAATCCAATAGACCCCCCATCCTATTTAACCTGCATGCATATAGGGTCGTGAAGCGAAATAATGTGACTTTCACCTTAGTAATTTTATGCGTTCTGAAAAAATGCTTATAAACACAGTAATTTATTAGGGTACCTATGCAACATAAGATATTTGTCGAAAATATCTTATGTTGCACTGTTACCAGATTTATAGCATATCTTAGGAGCTCACTGAAACACGGGAGAAAAAAGGAATTTATAACTCACATTTGGTTTTGTTGCATATATTTTGTCCTTGAGTATACATTTAATTTTGTCATGAGAATGACTAAAAGTATACATCCGTCAGATAAACGTGATTTTGGGAATTATCTTTCATAAGTGCCCATTTGAAATGTTCGAATAATAGATATAATTTTAAACAAAATCAGATGATGATAAACGTCATAATAACCATCGAAAATGAATAATGTTAACTTATTAGATTAAAAGTAATATTGAGTCTCATTCTTAATACTTTGTCAGTGGATTATCTTGAGAATGATAGTGGGCTTTATGCTCTTTTTTGATGTCAAACAGTGCAGATCAAGGCTTTCCATGTTTGCTTACAAAACCAATTCAAAATGAAAAAAGAAGAAAAACATTCCTGGTATTCCTAAAATGGAAAAAGGAATATTTCAAATGACAAAGTTGGGTCACTACCTGTAGATATATATATGCCCGATTCCAGAAAGTTTTGTCAGAGGGGTTCAAACTTTGACAACCTTTTTCTCTCTAGTTGATGAAGGAAGAGAGGATCCAAAAATGGCGTTTCGCTGGCGTGCCGATAATGGCCAAACATTGAATGCTGGCTTGGCAGATTCGTGATTTTCAAGGGATCTTGACCAGTATTGCTAAGAAACACTATATTTTCCGAAGGGTTCGGTTCCCCTGTCCCAACCCTGCCTGGATCCGCGCTTGCTAATTATTATGTGTTTATTCCAAAAAGGAGTATATCTTTTTTAAGAATTGGTACTCTATAGATTATCTCCATTTTTGTGGCCCATACCTACTTGCCGATTCAAATCACTTCAAAACTCTGATTGCTCTAATGCTTATAATAATGATGACTTGACTTCGGTTTAAATTTTTTATAGGCGCCATATTGATGACGTCATAACTGATGTCTGTTACCAACAACCATTTTGTCTTCAGAACACATTTCAGAAACAGAATACTATAATAGTCATAAACTTGCTTCATTAAAAAAATTTCCCATGGAGTTCAAAGCACGACATAAGTCCGTGCACTAATAGCTACCAAACGCTCAAATAGAAGGTGATCTACGTTAGTAGTCTTCCATGGATACCAGCTTGCTTCTGAAAAGGAAAGGGCGTATAGAGATATTCTCCTCTGAGCCAGAACCCAAATTCCCCAATAGAGCTAATTCGGACATTCTCGCCTTCTTATTGAATTCGGATATGATGATATCAAACTCCCCACAGCGGTGTACTTCCGATTCTGCAGTACGTAAAAAAGGTCCCCAAGTCAAAATGCCACCAAATCTCAACGTTCCCGAATTGGTCAAAACGTTCCCATTACATTCTCGGCTTCTTATTTACCGTTAGCGATGGTGATGTACGTTAGTAAACTTTCATGCGCGCATGTTTGATTCGGGCCTGTTCCATTAGCGAGTTGCGGAAATACTTGCCATGAATGGATCGGGTATCAACTCCCCAGCAGCAATGTCTTTTACTGTTCTTTCTCAAACTCCACGTGGGAGCACAGTGGCTCAGTGATGGAGTGCTTGACTCAAGACGGAGGAGCCGCGGATTCGAGCCTCACCTGCGTCACTGTGTTATGTCCTTGAGCAAGACATATTAATCCATGCTTAGTACTGGTTCAACCCAGGAAGACCCGTCCCAACATAATTGAAAAATTATTGACTGGAAGGTAAAGAATCAAATCAAACAAAAATCAAACGCCCCGTCGATCAAGCTTTCCAAAGTCCCATAATTGCGTGAGCAATGTTGATATACATGTACTTTGGATACCGGACGACTTCTAAAAACGGGTCAGTTTCAATATGCTCCCTAGGCATTACTAGTATGTGCATTGACTTGGATTGAGGAATACGGCTGTATTACCTATACATACTGCTGCGGAGGTGTTTAACTCTACCATTATTCATTATGTTAATGAGCAGAGTCTTACTTGAATATGCACATTTCCTGTGTTTTATTTGCTTCCAATGGATCACCTATGTACAAATCGTTAACTAAAACAAAACATACTCAGAGCTTGTAACTCATGAAACACTAAAACGAGTGGCTTCAGCAAATGCAATATTAAAACTCTATAAAAGTTCTTCTTTAATAACTGTAAAACGCCATGCGATGGTTCTGAGTTTTTTTTTAAAACTAACCTTGTAAAGAAATACATTATGTCAATCATTGCATCATTTGTGATCATAATTCTCTGATAACCATACAGACATTAACTGTAAACAAGTTCGAAATCCGGTCATCTTAGTATTTGTTACCTGGCCATCAGTGCTGTTCAGGTCATATTTGATTTTATCCCGAGCTAATTCAAAGAACAAAAAGATTTGGAACTTATCTCATAGGTGATCAGCGATGACCCATGTGTGTCGTCAAGTAGCAACCTGGGCCTTCGATCACTCCCCGTACACACATATTATGACCTGACTCATTGGATAGCTGTGTAGGCACGTTTTCAGGAACGATTTCACACCTTTGTGTTAAGTACCATTATCTCATAGGATGACCTTTTTCATGATACAAGCGTAATATTTCTGTTTATCATGTAATCTATGTACTTTAAATTTATTATATATTTACTATTGTACTCAAATGGAATCTCCAAAACACAGTGATACAACAAGAATTGAAAACTCTATTATATATTTTGATGGATAACTTCTCTAAGGGTGGGGGAGGGGAAGTGTGTGTGTGTGTGGGGGGGGGGGGGGGGGTTGTCACTACATATAAGTGTGGGTAGGAACTTGCCAATCAAAGGGGTCTTATTTTCAGCGTCTATTTAGAACAGCGGTGTTTCGTCACTAAAAATCTGGGTAGGAATTCAAAAAAATACAAAGGTGTTTGCAATGGGGATATGACTCTATTGAGATCAAAACATGAGAATACATTACTTTTCTACTGTTGGGTATCATTTTCATCACGTAATTTTGTCTGAAAAAGTGGTCTCAATCGTGCCTGGAAATGGGCATGGGTCTCGGGATCAGATTTAAACAACCCTGCCCATTCTCCTTCTCACTACCCCATAACCTCAGAGATCACATACTATGATTTTCAAATGAAATCAAATATTTGTCTTTGTTTCCCTGTATGAACTACATTCAGAAATATTGTAGTTAAAGGTATTATTGTTGATATCTGCGTGCACGTACGCTCCGCGGTCACGCTGTGTTTAATGTTTTCCAATGTTTATATCTTGACAATCAATTACCGGAAAGCATTCATATTCTGAATTTGGACGCTTTTGAGGAAATGCTGTGATTCCATAAAATTGCGTACCTTTGGTCCATTCCCTGGGGAGGGACTAGGAACAAAGCCTACGACACCACAGAAAGTGCTTTGAAATATATGATCAGGAAATACCACAATCACAAACTGCAGGCAAACCCATGACACCGCTAGAGGAAGAGCTATACAATAATCACGCGATACCAGGAAGACAAACTAAGCAAAGCAATTTGCTCTTTCTTCCACACCAAGATGACTGCAAAACTAAAATGGACATAAAGTAACTCACAACAAAACATATAACAATTACAGAATCGAACAATGGGGGTAGCAATCAATGGGAGTAACAATCAACAATGAATCAACAACAGCAGAACCACCGCCTTAGAGCGGACAGCAGCCTAGGCCACTGGGGGGGGGGGGGCTTAAATGCATTTTCTTGTACCAAATTTTCCTTAATGCAGCATTACATTTTTATGAATGCTCATTACTCGGTCATCATTGGTTAGAAAGCACGCCTCCTGGGTATTCTAAGGAATTCGCAAGACTAGACCATTCGATTCATGTCTCAGTGTAGGGGTAACGGTTCAAAATCTTGGACAGCTTTGTTATGTATTCTTATGCTGTTTTAAAGTTTTTAAAGGCTTATATCTCAGTATTCAATCGCCATGAAGCATTCCTATTTGAAAAAGTCAAGTAGGTTTCTGGAAGGGTTGTCCTCTTTAAACACTGGTCGAGGATCGGACATCTTTGTTATGTATTTTATTTTAGACCTTATAACACACTGGTCAATTTAAACGCCCCGGTGGTTGCTACAACGAGCTGGTGGTTGCTTTTTTCAGCATCGGTGGTGGCGTAAAAGGTAAAAAAAATCTATACCTGTTGACTTAATTATTTATTAATAAACTTGCATTTATTTTATTTGTGGTGACACCTGCGGCACAGACCACCGGTAACACTGCAGTTAATGGCTCTGCCAAGCAATTGGTGATTTAATTCATGGTTTGGACTGCAAATCCAACACAGTTCTGGAGTTTTGCTGTGACAGGTGCTTTTTTCTATTGTAACTGCCTAAATTGAGTGAAATCTGCATATCTAAGCGCAGCTGTTGTCATATTCCCATGAAATAACACCCAAAAAACGATTACTACTTTGTTTTTTTTTCTTGGTATACTAGCAAATGTTTTATTGAAGAATTTTTATTACAACGCACTGGGAGCATTTTTTGACGCATTGATACAACGCACTGATGGTTGCACAGAATTCCTGTGGTTGCTGGTGCAGCCTCACCACATCATTCGCTGTTCATATAAACGTTGCAAAAATCGCCATTTCAACCAGCACATGATATTTCGATACTGTATAGAAGGCTCAGGCGAGCATGTGCAAACGTGCATACTCCCAAGAGCCTTTGCTGCCAGCACAAGAGATCTTGATATTTATTACATTGTCCAGTGACTGCCTGCGCAAATGTGCAGACTCACTAGAGTATTCGCTGCTGGCGTGAATAGCACACAAATTGCCATTTAAGGCAGCACAAGAGATTTTGTACAGTGACGAAGGCTAAGGTAAGCCTGTGCAAATGTGCAGACTCGCCAGATCCTTCGCTGCTCGCAAAAAATGGCATTCAATCGCCATTTGAGTCACCACATGAGAATTTTAAACTGTGACGAAGGCTCAGACTAGACCAAGCAAATGTGGCCAAAGCCATCGCTGTTCGCATGAATGACACCCCAAAATAGTGAGTATCACAATCACAAACTGCAGACAAACCCATGGCACTGAGAGGAATAGCCACACAACAATCACAAGACACCAGGAAGACAAACTAAGCAAAGCAGCCAGCTCTCTCTCTTCCCCATCAAGATGATCGCAAAACAAGAATGGACATAAAGTAACAAAATATAGAACAATTACAGAATCCTGAAATGGGGGTAACAATCAACAACGAATCAACAACAACAGAATCACCGCCTTAGAACAGACAGCAGCCTATATCTCTGGGGTGCTAAAATTACATTTTACTGGTACCAAATCTTCACCCTAGAATCTGCTGTTGTTGAAGCACAAAAATTTTAAGCTCGCATGGAGGCTTCTTAACTATTGTAATGTATCATAACGGACAAACAATCTCATTAAATTAAAAGTTTTGGGGCCAATCTGAAAAATAGGCGAAACACTCTCAAACTGCGAACAGGGCTAGCTCTGGAGCATCTCTGGTGAGCCTACACATTTTCAGAGTCACGCTTGAGCCTTCATTTGTGTACAAAAAACCACAAAATCTATGCCTATTGACTGTATGATTTCTTTATAAGCTTGCATTTATTTTACTTTTGATGACCTAATGCGCACAAACCGTCAGAAACATTGAAGTTTATGGCTCTGCCATGCAATTGGCGTTTTAATTCATGGTTTGACTGACAAATCCGACACAGTTGTGGAGTTTGACAGTGACAGATGCTTTTTTTTCTATTGTGACTGCCTAACTTCAGGAAATTCTGCATGTCTAAGCACAGCTGCAGCTATGTTATCATAGTCCCATGAAATTACATCCAAAAACGATTACTACTCTCTATTTGTTCTATGCAGAGAAGGCTCTGGCGAGTCTGTACATTTGCACAGGCTCACCTGAGTCTTCTTCCTGGTACTGAAATATCATGTGCTGGCTCAAATAATGATTTATGTACCGTTTATAAGAACAGTGAATGCTGTGGTGAGGCTGCACCAGCAACCACAGGAATTCTGTGCAACCATCAGTGCGTTGTATCAATGCGTCAAAAAATGCTCCCAGTGCGTTGTTATAAAAAATCCTCAATAAAACATTTGCTAGTTTACCAAGAAAAAAAACAAAGTAGTAATCGTTTTTTGGATGTTATTTCATGGGAATATGACAACTGCTGCGCTTAGACGTGCAGATTTCACTCAAGTTTGGCAGTTACACTTGAAAAAAGCACCTGTCACGGCAAAACTCCAGAACTGTGTTGGATTTGCAGTCCAAACCATGAATTAAATCACCAATTGCTTGGCAGAGCCATTAACTGCAATGTTACCGGTGGTATGTGCGCCAAGTGTCATCACAAATAAAATAAATGCAAGTTTATAAATAAATAATAAAGTCAACAGGTATAGATTTTTTTACCTTTTACGCCACCACCGGTGCTGAAAAATGCAACCACCAGCTCGTTGTAGCAACCACCGGTGCGTTTACATTGACCAGTGTGTATAACTAAAAACCATACTTTGGTTTAGTTCTCATGTATCTTATATAGTGATCGATATTGTTTCCTTTTATTATGTATATATATTCTTTGAAAACTATTTTAAGGGTTAAAACTAGTACTCCAAATAATTTGTTATATGCAGAATTGGGTAGACAAACGATTGGTACAGATAGTCAATTACTGGTTTAAAATTTTGATTTTACAAGATACTAAATATACAAAGCACGTTTATAACCTCATGTTACAAGATGTAGAAGCACACCCAATCAGGTTAACGGGGCATTATTAGTCAGGACCTTGTTGTCAGAGCTTGTTTTTTATGAAGTTTGGGTACAACAGGAAGTGGGAAACTACACTGGATTTATCTCACTATTTAAGCAAAGGCTTACAGACAATAATGTCCAAAACACTAATGCCCGATTACAAAAAAACACAACAGAGCTCTTTTTTTTCAATTTGTTTGGGTCTTTCCAATTTCATAATTATCTAAATCTTTAAAAAGTTCCAAAATATAAATACTTATTGATAAAACTTAGGCTGCCATTACACAGATTAGCCCTGGAAACAGGCAGGCGGAATAAGCCACATCCAATACCTCTCGATGAAAGGAAATGCCGTTTTTGCACCTCTTTGGAGGACGAATTCCATTTCCTTTTAAATATCATTTACACAATGGTCTGAGGAAAACTTATATTCTTGTTTGTTTTTGTTGCTTTACGTCCCATGTCAACAGCTATGGTCATTGCGCGACGGTCAGTTCACTTAACCACACTTTTTCCTGGGCAGGCTTGAGCAAGCGGTTAACCAGTAATTTGTGCACATACTTTCACTTGTAACTGACAACAACCCTTCTTGAATGAATCAGCGGAAGGGAGGAGAATGACCGTAGAAATTATTTCATGATCAATCTCCAAGAAAGAATGGGACCGGGCCGGGATCGAACTCGCAACCCCTGGATCTGCAGTCAGACACGCATCTGTAGCCAGACTCGTTACCGACTGCGCTACGCGGCCCGGTTAAAAAACAACAAACAAAAAAAACAAAAACAAAAAAAACAAAAAAAAAAACAAAAAAAAAAACTTATATTCCAAGATATTATTGGAATAGACCTACATTCCAAAACTAACTGAATTATTCAATTCAAACAATGAAAAGTTATTAACGAATCTAGCTATTTATGTTTATGAAGCATTTAAATTCAGAAGTGAACAGTTAATTTCAAATTAAGTAATACTAATTGGTTGCAAGCAAAGTTAGGATTGGTTTATTTACCAGTAGCTTAACAAGATACACACATGTGGACACACACAGGGCCCAAGACAGGATGCACATGCATGCAGTCAGCAGCGATAAGATACCTGCATGCATGCATGTATACAGGCATGAATGTGTGTGTATACCTGCATGTATGTATGTTGCATATTTCTCAACATTTTATAATCTTCTGATGAATGCAGTATCGATACATCAACTTATTGATAGAGATATATACACAGTTGTACATCCATTTGTGTAAGCATAAAATACCACATTCGTTCGATCATTATGATTGTATTGTATTTAGATTGTATGCTAAGTTATTAAGTACACATGGGCCAAATTTGGCTTATTGTGCCATATTTCTGAATAAACTTGTAAACTTGTATATTCTAAAAAGATATTGGCACTATCCCCATCAATGCCAGTGACATAGGCCAAACAGTGATCATTACTTTCCTCATTAAACAGGATAATCTATTATTAGATTAAGTATATATGCATTTTGTTTAAAACCTGGTCTCGTTTGCTACAGACAAGTGGCAATATGGATTATTTCTATCGTTTGTTGTGACACTCAATAAACGAGTCTCGGCGAGAGCTAAATTTACTTTGATCCAGTAGGCAATTTCCCTGTCAGGTAGAGACAATTTCCTGTCTTCCTGGGTTGAACTAGCTCAAAGCAGCAGATAAAGAGTTTTTATCAATGACACATGTTCATACTACCGGCGGTGAGTCTCGAACTAGCAGCCTTTCAATCCCCAATTCGATACTCTACCTTATGAGCATCTGCTACTTTAAAACGTCATAATGATACACATCTAGTGAGTGGTCACTAGATGTTTTCTTGAAGAAATAAGATATAGAGAATACTAGGCGAGTGTCTTTTGATATCAAGTTTACCAGGCAAGGCTTTGAGAACACTTGTTGACATCGCGAGGTTTGCAGAGCGATTCAACAAGCGTTCTCAAAGCAGAGCCTGGTAAACTTGATATCAAAAGACGCGATCACCTTACCCATTGTTTCACTCTTCACACTAGCGATTATGACGTAATTTTCGATTTTTGTGATGATTCAGCGTCATTAGCGACATCATTCAAAAAGTGCAACGTTATCATGACTTGATAAAGGCAACATATCATGAGGTAGACAACGTTTATCAGGCAACGCGCAACAATGCAGTTAATAATTATGAGAGGTAACTGATTAAAATAGGAATCTAGACATTGACATTAGCATAGCCAGCATACAACCATCACTGTAGTCATACCACTACGGCAATTTGGGTCTCGTCACCCACTCCGGTGTTATAATAAAGATACCTTCAAATAAAGGCTGACAAAAATGAGAACTTTCGAATATGTTTGCTTCGAGATAACATCGTCTAATTAACAACTTATGTATTGTTTTGCCAGAAAGGAGATAAAATCATATTTTAAATGTGTTTTTTTTAACAATTATCATAAAAAAAATGACAAGTACGGTTTAGTCATAATTATACGGTTTCGTCATTGATTAATCATCCACGATGACGAAACCGTATTTAGTCATTTCAAGCCTTGTCTTCAAACGTTAAAATTTTCATAAACTTTTAAAGCTCATGATGAGAAAGTTACCCTAACACCGGAATAAGTGACAAGACCAAAAATGCCGTAGTGGTATGACTACAGTGACCATGGCCCGCTCACTTTTATATGCTTACTGGGGCATTTGTCTGACTGGTTTCATATTTTGTTTCAGTATCAGCATTGGTCTTCACAGGAACTGCTACAATTGGGACGTTTCTGTTTGCTGCTGCATCACTTCCAGATTTTCGAGGAACAGATACCATGTTTCCGTTGATGCTGGTTGGGCGTCTGCTGCTAGGTGCTGGTACAGGCTCGTCCAGAAGTAGGTATAGCTATCGAACATGTCTGTTTTAACCTATTTTATTAAAATTTGAAAACAGTTTATGATATGGTCATAGTACTTTAATCCGCTAAAACAGTTTCAGAAAGCAAAATCTCTGAGTATTGTTGCGATCATTTCTAATGGATTTGTCTGAACATAGCTATGTTCTGGCTGCTAAAACCGTCTTATTATTGTTGATTCGTTGTGGATTGTTACTCCCATTATGGGATTCTGTAATTGCTCTATGTTTTGTTGTGCGTTACTTTGTGTCCATTCTAGTTTTGCAATCATCTCAATGGGGAAGAGAGAGCTGGTTGCCTTGCTTTGTTTTTTCTTCCTGGTGTCTCGTGATTGTTGTGTGGCTCTTCCTTACGATGCCATGGGTTTGTCTGCAGTTTGTTACTGTGGTATTTTCTGATCATACTCACTTACTTTTTTTTTTTGATATTTTTTTAAGTACCCTGACAAATGGTTTGGTTGAGAAATAAGAAAAGTTGTAATCACACCCTTTTATCTGGAGGCCTGAAATATTAAAGTATATAGTATCATATAGCTTTAGTCGATGACTAAATTGTGTTTGCGTGGGTGGATCCAGAGGGGGGCAGGGGGTGCTGACCACCTGGAAAATCGCAAATGCTATAGGTCTCAATAGGAATAAGCATTAAGATCCCACTCGAAAATCTTGGATTCCCCTGGAAAATTTAGTTTCCCAATTTTCCTTGTAATAAACAATTGAACCCCAAAGGGGGTAATTATTTATTCCATGAAAAACTTGAAAACTTTGCAAAAGGACCCTTTCAAAACCCGTCAATTTTTGGACTTGGACCCCCCCCCCCACCCCATGATGAAAATTTAAGGATCCGCCCTTTGTAAGTATTAGCTACAGCTACATAGATGACAGTATTACAGCCTGTGTGATAATGGCGACATTATATATATACTGAGGGAAAATAGTTTAGCAATTATTTATAATGGGGTTTCCCATAGGCGGTCTTTGAAGCATTAGGTCTTTTTAATTGGCAGGTTCGCAAACACGTCAGTTGCTTGAAAATGACCTAATGGCTACCTGCAAGTGGTCAAAAGAAACAAAATCCAACTTCATAGTGATGATTTGATCTGCTGAGCATTTTAATTTCAAACGTTATTCAATTGAAAGGGAGGTAATTTGGTAAAATACGATTTTCAACTAAAAACTGTACAAAAAGGGTGAACATAACATTCAGTTTTAAACCGTTTTACACTTTCTTGCTTTTGGATCTAAACATTTGACACAAAATTGAAACTTTTAGTCGAAAACTATTCGCACTATTGCCAGATAAGCTGTTTTAGCAAGGGGGCATAAAATCAGACTTAACATTATGTGAAATGTCAACCTGTTAATGTCATCGTACTCGTGAACGTTTGTCAATATATATTAATGTCACTATGAAATTTAAAGTCATATTTCTTCTAAACTGTAAATCCTCAAAGTATATTGCTAAACTTTTTTCCCTCAGTATAGTTTATAACAATTTTCCCAGAAGACTGTACTTAGGCCTTTGATGGTACTGGTGTAATCATAGCAAGCCACCATAGAATTTAATGACATATAACTAAACTGTCAAAGGTATAATCTAAGATGGTTTCGAGTCCTCTAAGGCCATGGTTATTAAGCTTAGTGCCATCAGTATACCCCAAAGCTGTAGATCTGCCCTCTTATATGATTATATGTAACTCTACTGCATAAGGAATCTTCTAAAACACTATCCAGTCCTTTGAGGCCATGGTAGTTAACTTTACTGTTACCGGTTTCTCTCTTAGGCAATGTCATCTATACTGTCAAAGGTATTCCCTAAGCAACAATTATTTCCACAGACCATGGTTCTTTTAATTACATTTGACTATACTGTTAAAGGAGTCACCAAAAACAGTACCCTGCCCTTTGAGGCAAGGGTAGTTAACTTTACTGCCACCAGTAATTTTCAAGACAATAGTTCTTTCCGTTTAGGCAATACCATCTAATTATACTGCCAAAAGTACCAAGCCCATTGTTGTGTCCTCTTAGGCAATGTCATCTAACTATAGGACAAAAAGTGTATCATCCAAGAACATACCTCTCCTATGAGGTAATGACAGCCAGCTTCACTGCAACCAGTATCTTCCAAGTTAGTAGTACTGATCTCCTAGGCAAGGTCATCTAACCATACTGCCAAACGCATCAGCAAAGAAGGTTATGCCATATTCTAAGGCAATGGTGGTTAAATTTACTGCCAATAGTATCATTCCAGCCCGTCCATAGCAATGAGTAAATTTCAGCTAAATATACTCCCCCCCCCCCTCTGCCAGAAGTACTTTCCCCTGAGGCATTTACAACGAACTTTGTCGCCACTAGTTAAAGCAATTGTATATAATTTTAGACATTAGAAAACTGTTATAGCATTTAAAAGCTGATGTATAAAATGCATTTTAAACAAGACCACACCTACTGAATAGTTGCATGCTTACTCGTTTTTGCAACATTTTATTTACGAGGATATTTGATGGTGTAAAATAGCAATTAAACCCATTTAACATTCTTACATTGTAGTTGTACGAGACCGTGTCATAGCATACTGGTTCCGTGATAAATTGGCTCTCGCATTTGGTATAGCTGTATCTACGATGGGGATGGGAAGCGTCCTGACATTTCTTCTTACCTCAAACATGTCACAATGGATTGGTCTTACAGAAACCTTATTCGCAGGTAGGTCGTAATCTAAACAATGAAACGTCTTACAAGCATTTACAATAGACACGTTTGCAGTTATGTCAGTTATACACCTGATTAAAGCGCATTATAGGTGCACAAAAGCCATATAGATAATTCATCATATATTTGGGATTGCTCAGGAGATGTTGCATTCTAATCTGGGTCTTCATTGTCGATGTACCTGTTAACAGGTTTCAGGCATCGAAAACACTAATTCCATTTGCTTATGAAAGCAAAACTTGTTCAATATGATTTAGAAGTTTTAATGTTTATGTATAGATGGTCATTTGCAGGAGCTGGAATTTGCAGCACGTGCTTCCTGTCTGCTATTTGTCTCTGTGGACTTGATTGGTATGGCTCAACTCGACACCCTACAAGACGATGTGTTAAAAGAAGATCAACAAGAGAGAAAACAGTCACTGTAAGACTTCTACTGTGTTATCAAATGATGAAGGTTATATTTTATGCCCCCACTAACAGTACACGCAACGGCGTCGCACATCATCAACAAAAAAACTGATATTTTACACTATCACACGCTGCTATGGCAAACGAGTGACAGTATTCGCTATCGCGATATCAGCGGAAAGTTAGTATGGGAAATTCATGTATGGTATAATGATTAAAACTATCACTGCATGTTGTTTGAAGACCATCCCCATACATGTACAAACAAAATACACTTTAACTTAAGATGTCTCAATCATGAAATACAGGTGACCTATTGTAGCATAAGAATGAGATGTAAGTACAGATTATCCTCATTGCAGTTATACCATCAAACCAAGCTGTGTAACTGCAGTTTACAAATTCATTCGTTTGAAATCAGCACAAAACAAAAAATGAAAATTAAAACAAAATCAATCGGAAATCAGCTTCATTAAAGCAAAATTTTATATGCATGAGTGTTCCCTCATCTATCTCTATACCTTATGGTATAGTACGTTCACTAATATTGGATTTAATTGTTTCTCTGTGATAATGCATTGCATAATTTAGGAAGCCCTCATGCGAGTTAACATTTTCTGTTATTTAACAAACATCAGGTTGTGGCGGTGGTTCTGTTGTTGATTTTTCATTGTTTGCTATTGCCTCAGTTGTGTTCAGGGTTTCCTGTTGGGTCCTTGCTTTAAGGTGTTGTTCTTGGTGTCCTTTCTAGTTTCTAGGTTTTGTAGCTTGACTTCATTTGTGTTATATTTCACTGAGTTTTGTGTCTCTTCCTTAGAGTGTTGTCTGTTGGTCTAGTGTCTGTAATTATGCATTTCTTTTTTCATACTCACTTACTTTTTTCATAAAGACACAGTAAAACCTGTGTAAATGGGTCACTCATAAAAAGACCACAAATTGGATTTCAAGACCAATTATCGCTTAATGCAGGTCAAAATTAGATTTAGATCGATAAAAAGCATATTGTTTTCTCATAAATATAACAGATAAGGAGTAATGACACTGTACTTTAGGTCGGCTGGGTCTATGCTTTTTGCAAATGTAGGAATCGTTAGAATACCTGTATAAAACTGTATAAAATTGATTAAAGACATAACTACCAAGATATTATGTGTTGGTCTATATCATTACAGAAATTAACAGATATCAGAAAATTCCAACTGAGATTTTGGTTGATGTGTTTGATGACTACAACTTTTTACAGTTTCCAACTGGTTTTTATAGCAAATGGAAGGTAAATGATTCATTGCTAGGTTTTGGCATGGTATATCCATTGTTATAATTTGCTTCTATCTAAATTAAGGATCGTTACATCACATGAGTTTCGCCTCAGATTTAGGTCAATACAACGCACGTTTTGCTCTAATAAATAGAACAGATGTTGAGTATTCCTACTGTAGGTTTTTTTTTTCATTTGGGGCATTGCACCAATCATTAGTATACCTTTATAAAATTTATGAAATTGATTTATGACATCTGTGCCTTACATATCATTTGTCTGTCTGTACTCATATGTCACTTGCATGTGACCTGGTCATATATATTCAATACTGTTCTTCTATGTCCGTGTGAATGATTTAAAAAAAATGCATGCCCCTGGCAGCTGCACAATTATCCAATAAGCTAGCTATGATACTGGATTTTTGCATGAAGGAAGTATAGCTAATATATTTTCCTGAGAGTGAATAAAAAAGGTACTGATAAGAGTGCCTCAATTCAGAATCTGGTCTGTGGCATTTTGATAGCATACAACAAAGTTAACTTTTTTATGCGTTGAGGCAAAACCAGCAATAAAAACACTTGTTGAAATTCATTTGGACAAGCTTGGTTATTTTCGTCAGGGGAATTTCTATTTTTCAGCAAATTTATTAATGAAAGATATGACTACTCTAAAACAGCCTCCTCCTACATCAATGGTGCTGTGTATGATGTATCTGTACTATTGTCACCCATAGTAGGAATACTCTTGGTAAGTCATATATACTACAAAAGAGTCATATCTCTGTGCACAACTTACTACTGTATATTCGGAAATTTTATCGAGAGTTTTAATTTCGCGAATAGCGCTAAATGACATTTTTGCCACGTTAAAAATTCGCGACTTTGGCTTGATTTACCTACATCAGTAAAGGGCAAAGAGGTTTCGCCATTTTGCTAGGGTTTTATTTTCGCGAAACTCCGCAAACACGAAGTTTCGCAAAATTAAAACCCTCACAAAAATTTCCGAATTTTCAGTATAATTCTTTAGCAATGCAGTACATCTCCAGTGCTCAAAAGGTAATTAAATTGTGAACTTTATTTCAGGCTTTACCGCAGCTCACACATTGCAGTGTAGCATAAATAGAGAATACTAGGTGAGTGTCTTTTGATATCAAGTTTACCAGGCAAGGCTTTGAGAACGCTAGTTGGCATCGCAAGGCTTGTCGAGCGATTCAACATGCGTTCTCAAAGCCGAGCTTGGTAAACCTGATATCAAAAGATGCGAACCTGGTATTCTATTTATCAGTTTATCCATTGTTTCACTCTTCAAACTAATAATTATGACTTAATTTTCGATTTTTGTGATGATTCAGCGTCATTAGCGACGTGATTCAAAAAGTGCAACGTCATCAAGACCTGATAAAGGCACATGCCTGAAATAGACCATGTTTATCAGGCAACATGCAGCAATACATTTAATATGAGAGGTGACAGATAATAATGAAGACAATGTTAGTTTTTGATGTGAATACAAAAGATTGCTCGGAAATACTGTCCTGTTTTCTAATAGTTTAATATAAATCAGACAATAATTACTTATGGACACATCAAGAGGCTGGAAGTTTGCAAGACAATTCTTATAATTACCTACAATCTATGCATTTGAGACCAAGTAAAGACACACTTTAACAGTTGGAAAACAATTCTAAGATTCTTTTAATATATGAAAGTACAGTGGTGACCTCTCGGTATTGACCTGTATATTAATCTTTATTATTTCAATAACAGTCATGCCTCAAAGCTTTTCAAGCCATTATACCGATTGGCTTCTATGTGCATGATAATATTATGCAAGCTGTACACTTGCAATTGTTGTACATCAATTATGACGGATGGATGAATTCAACATTAACCATTGTGTACCAATTACGTGTTTTCCATGTGACAAGACACATTAAACTTAGGGTGATCCAATGCACCAATAAACGAGTTCTTGGTTTGAATTTCCAGATTCTGATGTATTTCAGTACTTGTATATCGTTTAATTTCAGCAAACAGCGCTGATACAAATGCAATGTAGTATTTTGTGGCATTCAGTTGTGGTCTTCACTGTTTATTAAAGCTAGTCCTGTATTAAAAAGGCAACACTATAATTAAATGTTTATTTAACACATATTGAGTATCATTCTTGTTTTTCACACGGATGAAAAATTTATATTGAAATGAAAAGAGACTTGAGAGAAAGCAAACTGGATGTGCCTCAGTGTGCTTTCATTACATTGAGGACCTTATTGTTCTTAAAGGTGCATTTCTATGTCAGTTGACTTCACAATCAATCAAATTCATGTTAATACTTAAGTGTCTTTAGTCTAGTTTGGGTTTATTTACTTATTAGAGGAGAATGGTATTTTCTTATACATTAATTGTTACGTTACGTGACGTTTATTGAAATTGTTAGATGTTTACTTAAATCATGCTTTTTCACAATACCTGATTACCTTGAAACTAGCTAACAGTAAATAAGTTAAAACAGTTGATACTTTGTTAAGGTATACTGAGATATAGTTGGCAGATGCGATATTTGTATAGTACATCTGTCTCCTGTCTTTATTGTAGTCAGATTGTTCATCTCTTTTTAGCAAAAAGTGGGCCATCGTGGCTGGGCCGCTACATTGGGAGCGTTGCTGACTATTCCAGTAGGACCATTGCTCTTGTATACAGATATGCTACCTCTGGTAGGAACAGTGTGGGTTGGTGTTACCTTTACCATAACAGTAGTAAGTTAATATTTTACTAATTATGACACAAATAAGAGTATTCTGTAATGACGTCAGCTAAAGCTACTTAGCGTAAAACAACTGCATAAATCATTGTTTAGTGTGTGGACCATATTTTGGTAAAAATCTTACAGATATTTTCAAGATTCTAACGTTTAACAGGGAAACGCATGGCAATGAACATAACAATATATTCAATGGAATGAAAGAGGCTGTAAACCTATAGTGCCAGGTATCTATAAAAATTACACATGACATTCTTCAACTGTATGCATGGATCCAGAGCGGGGATCAGGGGGTCCGCGCCCCCCCCCCCTGAAAAATCACAAAAATATAGGGTTTCCTAGCAATACTGGTCCGGATCCCCTGGAAAATTACAAAGCTACCAAGCCAGCATTCAATGGTGGGCCATCATTGGCCAGCCAGCGAAACGCCATTTAAATGGCATTTAAATGGAGTTTCGCTGGTGGGCTGATGATGGCTCGCTTTAAGTGCTATTTGCTATTTGGATCTTGTCTCTCTCTCCTCGTCAAAAAAACGTTGTCAGAGTTGGATCACCTCTGGCAAAACTTTCTGGATCCGCGCATGAACTGAAAGTGCCTCTGTACAAAAGTTTTGTTCATCTGGCTCATCGCTGTTTCGATTTATTTTCAGGTGAGTCTATGGTCCTCCATTCCTTACACTGTGCCTGTGACAGCAGTTGGGACAGCCAATGGGATAGCTTCTTGTATGATGGACTCAACCGTTGGTCTAACAAGTCTTGCTGTTGGACAGATAATGACAGTTATGGCAAAGTAAATAGCTAAGACTGACATGCACAATCAATTGCAATCACGTTTAGATATGAATTTTCATAATTAAACCATCAGTGTAATGTTCTTGTGAGAGACTCTTATCCCAACAATCCTCTACTATAGATTCTAGTCCTTATCGCGTGTGCATTTAGTTGTTTCGTATATGTGAATGCACAGCAATCAAGTCTAGCAATATTTCAAGTTCCTTGTCTGAACTTTCAACTTTTTCAAAGCACATTGGTGTGAATGCCCAAGACGCTGGAGCGATTGGTCGCCTTTTTATAAGTACCAAAATCTTGTCGACTTGCTCAATGATACTTTAAAAACTAGATTGATGAATTTGGGGATCATATCCACAAATGTGTGAATTTCCCCCTTCCCCCAACCACACGCGAACAAAAAAACAGCAACTAACCAAATAAAGATTTTTCATCATTATCTTAATAACGAACTAGAAAGGTGATGCTATAAAAATACTCATTTTACATTGAAAGAAAGTAAATTTAGTCTTTCATCAGACATAATGGTTTTATGTTTGAAAAGACAAATTGAATGAATATAAGTAGCAATTCTACAGGAATGCAACATTTTTTAATATGGCTACTAAACTTTCAGCTTAACATATAGTGATTCTTAAACATTTGAAAGCAGCAAACATGGTTATAGTATCTGTTCAAAACGCTTAATTCTTAACTATTTCCTGATCAAACTCACTTACTATTTAACAGAATTCGTTAATATTGTATACTTATTTGTTTTGCTACTAAATAACACAAACATTTGCCTAACTATATATTGTTTGTTTTATTTCAGTCCTGATGGCACTATATGTGAAACCGGTTGGAGTTACACTTTTCTTCTTCTCTTTGCTCATGTCACATTGTCCGCTGCTGTAGGATTTATCCTTAACTGCTGTTCTAAAGAAAAGGTAAGATTTACATAAAAGTGAGTAAAATGCGCAGAGAAGAATTGTATAGCGATCAAGTCACACATTTACATATTGCATCACTTAGCATTATACCTGTTTTTATATTATCTCTTACATTGATGATTGCCAAACTAAAAAAGATGAAAATTTGCATCTACGTTTGGGTCATTTTAGTTTGGCAATCATCAGTGTATATTGTGATCTTTTTTTAGTTTGACAATTGTCTGCATATATTTGCGTCTTTATTAGTTTGGCAATCATCAGTGTAAGAGATAATGAGACGACTACATTACAAAACGATGTCTAAATTCTAAGTCCCATCATTTTGGAATCAGTGGAAACATAGAAAATTTACTTGGAGCTGGGGGCATGGGAGTTGTTGTATTGCCATTTTTTTCTCAATATGACTTAGTCCATTATTTTCAAATTGTGTAAGCTCCGTCTACTAAGAAAGGATCCTTTTTCCAGATCAATTATAATTATGAAAATTTAGTGATTGACTTTTAAGATTTTCTCTAATTCAATATTCAATAGATATGAAATTTACCGGTGTCATCTGGGTGTATCTAAAAGGAGTATTTCAATTGCCTCAAAATGGATTAAACGATGGTTGTGGCACATCCTGGTCATAGTAACTTGTTGTCTGAAACATAGTGTTCTGGCTTAAAGAGTGTTGAAAGTGACTGGGTAAGAACTTTATCAACGTTCACGATCCTTTCCTAGAAATTATGTTATTTCTGAAGTATTGGAACACCCCTAGCAGTGTCAATCACAGAACCATGAACATGTTTTAATGTTCTTTATCATAATATGACCTCGCGTCTGGGAGTTAAATAATGCCATGCAAAAAAATAGATAAACCACTAGTGGTTTACAGATTTGTGGGAAACGTTATGACGTCCATAACCACGTTGCGTACATAATGACAAAAGTATAAAGATTTCAAAGTAATCTTAATGGCATATGATAAATAGAATCTAACATTCGTGCTCTTCTATTAAACTTGTTGCGAAAAATCGATAAAATGCGAGGCTTCTTTTCCTCAACTCGTTTAATAAATTCAATAAAACATAACCACTCATGTAAGATCCTCTATATAATTCTAACTACAAAGCGAACAACTGTTATAAAACATGCTGCTTAAAACCAACGATTGAATTTCGATATGAAAGGTTGCTTCTAGTGAGTATGAGCATCGTTTACACTGAACTGAAATAAGGAATTTAATGTAAACTCCTTGAGATACTGGCTTTATTTACGTAATGGGTGTTCAAACATAATGAATTTTAACATGTGAAAGAGAGCGAGTTCAACTTATTTCATATATATATCATTGTAAACCAAATAGTTAGCTCTCTCATCCCAGGCACGTTTGCAAACCTACATCAGGCAAAAGCAGAACACAAGAATCATCTTAATGTGGGAACCATCATCATCAAAGAAACTACTAACAAGATATCAAAGCTAGAAGATATTATGCTGATGTGTTCTATATAATTACGTTGTGTTAATATGTATAATATATGTGTAACTATCCACGCCTTATCCAATCATAATAATATAATTTAACAATTCATTCTGAGTGTTGTCAATAACAACGGTATGCCATTAGTACACTCCCTATCTTGAAATAAAGTGTACCCTTTAAAGGAGCGTGTTGGCTAAGTGGTATTGTCTGACAACATTGACCTAAGATATATGAATATTAATTGACCTTTCATCCAATCTTCGGCAATCATTGTGATAAGAATGATTTTGATTATAGTACAATAACTTATCTGAATACAACTATTCTCAAATTCCTCAGTAGCCTAATGGATAACAGTCTGTCGTTAGGGGATCGAATCAGACACCATTTTCAATTGATAATTTTTTATCATTTGTTTTTCATTTATTTACTCGTGTGATCGTTTTTATGACTTTGTACATTTGCCATACGTTTATCCTTCAAATACACACCAAACCTATTGTTTACAATATGCCTACGTAATATACACACATGAGTATACCTAGGGAATAATGAATACCCAGGTGAATTTAAAAAAAACTAATGAAAAGATGTAAAGTTATGCAATGCACAAGATGACGTCCATGACTGTTCATGAATAGATGATGGCCTAGTGGTTAGTTAGTTAAATTGCACATTCCTTAATCAAATCTTTGAAAACTTTTTCCATATTCATGTACATACAATTGCAATATGCATGTATTTTTTTAAATAAGGTTGTTCTTATGTTTTAAGGAATGTGCAATTGAATTAACTAACCACTAGGCCATAATACCATTTCCATTTATTCATGTCTTCATAATCTCAGTAAAAGCATGAATACTTCAAGAAAACGTACTATTATCAACAAGAATTTGGCGGAAATTCATCAGTCCCCAGTCAATGATGTCATACAAAAGAGTGCTTGGCTCACGATAGATGGGTTGTGGGTTGGAGTCTCATCAGAGGCACTGGGTTGTGTTCTTTATTCTCGTTACTGATGAGTCCTTATCTTAGCTTGGTCTCCTTTTTATATCTTGATTTATATATTCTGGGAGATGATGCATTGATAAGTTAGGGATATTTTATGCAAACCAAATATCTATGTGTCTTGACCCACATATGAATTAAGGCTGAGGTTGGCGCCGTGAAACCGGTTTAAGCTCTCCAGTACACTTGAAGTACCATGATAATGACAACACTTGTGATGTTTTTTTACTGGATCACATCACCGAGTCAAGTGATTTTTCTTATTTTAATTGATGATATCTCCTCGACCATTAATAATAATAAAAATATCTGAAAGTGCATTGAATGCTTAGAATGTACAGAATTGCTTTGTCTGAGCATGTCATAGTCTAAAAGATCACTATTGTGTAAGTGTTTTGCATTACTAAAATGCCTGCCTCAAACAATTGTAGCAAGCAGAATAAAAGATTTATCACAGCAAATATATAGGTATCAGTACATCATATTGATGGCCATATAATTACAGTATATAACGTTTTACAGTCCATGTTGTCTACAATAATAACATGTTTAGCATACAGACTTCTAGTGGCATGTGTTGCCGTTTATCAATGCAAATTAAATGAGCCGATCAAATAATCAAGTAGCTCCCTATCACATTTGTAAAACTAGTATGCCACATGTGCCCATAATCCACATATCAGACTGGTCAGCATTTAACCTAATGGAGAAGGTTGTGGAAATTGAAATTTCCATCCTGCCCCAAGTGGTAGGCCAGCTGGTGGAGGTTGGCCTCATTCGTAAAACAGAGTTGTGGAATGCAATAAATAAAATTGGACGTCGTGCCTAAAGAGTGTAAATCCAATATCTGTATGTTACCTAGGGTAAAGTCAGGTAACTTTGGACGGCGGGTAAATTCGGACATTCATTAGAAAACAGTGAAAATCCAGATAAGATGGCTCATTAAGAGCCTTCTCATCAGGATTTTCGCTGTTTGCTTAGTTAATCTAATTTTTATCAACCAATTAACTGATTGTCCGAATTTACCCGACTTTACCCTATAGGGAGAATTAATGATTAAAAATATTCAAACATAGGCATGCAGTATATCAAATCGAAAATAACGATGCCATAAATGTATAGTATCAGCTATTTTGCCCCATGTTTTACCAAGGGCTTAAGACGCATTGGTTTTTGGTTGACTTATGATCTTCAAGAAGACTATGCTCAGAGCAGAAAGGCTCAGATCAGATCATCTACATGTACATGGTGTGAATTATTGTCCTTTGATGGTTTTATTGGCAATGAAAATATTTAAAGCCATAATGCCAACAAAGGTTTTTTTGTTCTTACTTGAGTTCTTAATTGAGTGTTAGGGAACCGTTTAACGGTTTTGACAGAGGATATTAACTTTCTTGTTTATCTAATTATAGGATGATGTGTTCAGTCCCTCCATGAAACGTGCAACAAGCATAGGACCATGCCATTTCCCCAGTGATGATGAGACCTCTGAACAGAACAAGGAAGTCTACATAGCTGAAAATGGGACAGCACAAGAAATTATTTTTGAAGATAAATTTAGCTGCACGCAGAGTTCATATTCAAACAGTGTTTATTCAATAACTCAAAACGGTATTGGTTGGAAACATTCGGAAAAGAACGGTTCTGTCTCAAATGGCAACCCAGCCTTTTTAAATGGACATAGACATTTTGGATGCAATGGTTCCTTTTCTAGTGAGTTACAGACCGAAAACAATCCAACACATAGCCAAGACTCACTTCATAAACAGTACGTGGTAGATTGTAAGAATCAGCTGGGGAAAAGGTCATATTATAATAGTGCTCTCTAAAGCTTAACAAGACCAACTATCATAACTTAGTTCTTGTTGTCAAGTTTTGTTAACGGTTTGTTTATAAGGATGCTACATTATGCCACCTACTGCAATATATTGCTGACAAACTTATTTTTAAATAACAAATAAACAGTCTTCTTACCTCGCCAGAGTTAATGCAAAATACTAGAATGTTACAGCAAAAACCAAATAATCCAGCTCCTGCATTTTTGTATGCATCGCTTACACAAAACGCCATTATCTAAACTTGTATGTGCAGCTATCTAGTGAGACTAGATGCCTTTTATGGTCTGGGGCTTTGTCTTCTCCAAGACTTCATTTGAGTACAGCACATTCAGGAATTTTGGTGAGAATTGTATTTTAGTGAGTAGTGTACAAAAGACATATTTGCCACGTTAAAAATTCGCTACTGGGGCGTTATTACCTACCTACACATGCTGACCATTTTGCCTGGGTTTTATTTTCACAAAACTTTGCATCTGCAAAGTATTGAGAAAATAAAACCCTTGCAAAAATTTCCCAAACTACAGTTATCAGCAAAGGCATGTTGTTTTTTGGACAACACAGACTCTTTGGGCATTGACTGCTAATTTATGGGATAGGTACTAAAATCTCACAAGCTGACTCAAAAACAATACATCATAATGGGCTTCAACGCGACAAACCCCGTCTTCTGGGTTATCCACAGTGAGATTCAAGTCAGCCTGCTCAGCTGTGTAGACTAGATAGAAAATTGAAATTCCGCTCGTAGCAAGTCTAGTTATGATACTTTCCTAAAAGCAAATTACAAATTACAGACTGATCGGATGTGCAGGCTGGTCTGTGCCCTTGTTTTTTTTTGCGACCCTTGAAGAAAAGTCTTGTGGCATTGAAACCCAAATTACAAATGGGCGGATCAGACTGATCAGATGTGCAGGCTGGTCTGTGCCTTTGTTGTTGTTGTTTTGCAAAACCTCGAAGACAGGTCTTCAAAGCATCGAACCCCATTTCATCATATGTACTAGTTTGTATTTACCTACCTTGCTAGTGAATTGGTGATATAAAAATGTATATATATTTATATATATATATGGCAAGTGTTGAAGTGAAATGTTTTCAAATAAAATGTGCAATGTAATTAAAATGGTATCCAGTACATTTATTAAGTTCAAGTTGGCATGTGCCTACAGCCAAGATTTCAATCACTCTGTGCTTCCACACAGTCTGATCAGTCGTTTGACCTTTGGCTACCCTTAGAGCGCCTAAAACAGACTCTGATCAGACTGTGTCGATGCCTAGATTGATCTGAATCCTCGATGGGCACATGCCAACTTGTATCTTTTGCTGGAAACCAGCTCGTATTACTGCATACAATATGTTAAGAAATCAACAGTGTTGTCAGGGAACTATTGACTTTGACTGCAGAAAAAAACTAATGTTAAAAGATTTGTATTTCCCAATCTATGGCAAGAAAAAGTATTTTATAGAATCTAAGGCATTGACTCTGTAGATCTGCTTAATATTCATTTATGACCTTAAGAAGAGTATACAGTGCAGTTAATACATTAAGTCTTCATTAACGCACCTTTATTTGGAATCCCAATGTCTAACGTCAAATATCTTGCTTTGTAAAAAGTACAAATAAATGCAGGTGCAATAAGCAAGTTAGTGTATGGATTTGTATCTGTCTGGGTGATAATCCACTAACTACGCTTGTGGATTATCTTCCTATACAGACACAAAAACCAAACAATATCTTACATTTGGGAAAGTCTAAAAGACACATAAACAACATTATTTTCCAAAACCATACATTAACTTATAGTTTGGAAAGTCTGAACGGAACAGAAACCACTTTTTTTAATATGACCCATATATGTCGTTCATATCAAGAAACGGTTCTCCTGAAGCAGGCACAGACATTTTACTGTCTCCAGTTGTTGACATTCAAAAAACAAATCAGTTATAAAACGCTTTAAGTGCTGGTGGGACCAATTCGAAAATCTCAAGATATGATTTTACCATGTTTTGCTTTCTTTTTAATAGATGTCGTAAATTGAATGTATTTGTCTACAAGGAGAACAAGTGCATTTACCACAGTGTTTGTGTCTGTATTGCCACCTGTGAATGAACTAGTTGTGTTTTCTGTTATTCTTATGTTGTCTGTTCATTGTTTGTTGTTATTGTTCCAATGGCCGTTTAGGTTTTGTATGTGGTTTTTGTTTCGTTATGTAGTTCGTTTAAAATGCCTTTATCTTGCTGAGGACAAGAGAGCTATTTTCTTTATTTGTGTTCTTGTTGTTGTATGTGTATTTATCCGTTACCTCTCATATTAGCTGCATTGTTGCATGTTGGCCTGATAAACGTTGTATTTCTCAAGGCATAAGCTTTTATCAGGTCATCATGATTCTGAACTTTTTGAATGACGTCGTCAATGACATAGACTCGACACGAAAATCGATAATTACGCCATAATCGCTCGTTTGAATAGTGAACAAACTTGTAAACGGATAAATAGAAAACCGGGTTCTCATCTTTTGATATCAATTAATTTTACCATGCCCCATTTTGAGAACGCGTGTTGATCACTCAACAGGCATTCTCAAAATAATCTGGAAAATGGATCCTTCAGAAATACAGAGAATCTCGAATATAAGAAAACAACAGATTCGGTTTTATTGAGTCTGTTCATGAGAACTAATGAAAAGTGGAACAATTCTCACGCCCCCCCCCCCACCCTAGCACCGGCTTAAGCAGTATTTAGCTTTCCATCAGAACCCAATATTCCTGAAGGACCAGCCATTACATCAAAGCCTTGCCTGGTAAACTTGATATCAAAAGATACTCACCTAGTGGTCTCTATATATGCACTGCATCGTTTACTCACAGTGTCATTAGTTGGACTGTGATCTGTAACTGCGACCGCTCTTGGCCTATGATACAGATTCGGTATTAAAGGACACAGATTCTTTGGCGTCCAAATTTTGTGCTTCAGATTTTTTATGAACCAAATGTAATTTATCTTAAATACACAAGCTAATGCAAACTTGGGACCAATTAATGTTTTTATGTGTTTGTATTGATGTTTTACGCCAAGTCAGTATATATTTCAGTTATGTTTTCTGTCTCCCTTGGTTGAATCAGTACGAAGGCGTGGCCAAAGTTTCTTGCTCAATGACACAGCACAGTGCCTTCAGTGAGTCTCAAACTAGTGATGCTTCAATCCACAGTGTAATACACTACCGCCGAGCCATGCTCAGTCCTGGTCTTGAGGTTATAAAACTTAAGTTCATTCTCAAACTCAAAATAAAGTGCAATGATTGGCTGCTTGTGGACATGTTCTGCAAGCAGCCAATCATTGTGCTTTATTTTGGGTTTGAGACTGTACTCCATGTTTTTTAACCTCGGGATCTGATTTTGTGGTATAGTTCTTTGTGTCCTGTCTACTTTGGCAATTATATTGCTAAGGAAAGAGCGCTGTTTACTTTAACTGTAACATTGCCATAGTGTTTGAGATTGCTTTTCTTGCTCACAGATATCGATATTTTATCCTGGGTTAGAAATTATTATTTTTCTACCTTATCTTACCCAGGATGACACGTGGGGTCCGTACAATTGCTGTATTGTAAGTTACTACATCGTTTATTAGTGGCATATTTGCTATTCCAAATCTGAAAATTCTGGGAGCTTTATTTCTAAATATAAAATTTTGGAATTTAAAAGGGTCTATTATATGTGTGTGGACGGAATAGAAAGATCTGTCCCTCATGATCACCATTTCTTATCACTCTTCAAGCCTCGTGATGCCCAACGTTGATCGTTGAGACGTTTTTTTTCTATCCCACCCTCACGTAAGAATCTATGTTCTAATGTATCTTACTCATGATGAGGTGGCATTTCCCGGTCTTACTCACTTGTTTTGTTTGATTTGATTCTTAACGTCCCATCATCAATCTTTCAGTTATAAAGGGACGGGTCTTCCTGGGTTGAACCAGTACCAAGATAGGATTAATGTGTCTTGCTCAAGGACACAACGCAGTGACGCTGGTGAGGCACTCTACCACTGAGCCACTGCGCTCCCTCTTACTCACTTGTGGTTTATGGTATGTTGCATGTGTGTTTTGTTTTCAAATTGAGATGTACATGTGGTTTGGGTATAAAAACAGTGGGTATTATCAGGAAATGCATACATCTTAATTGATATGTCAGAAGAACAAGGGCAATTCCCCTTATAATGCATGCATTACCAGCGTATATAACTATTAAGAAGTCCCATGCCACATGTGAGCAAAGCAGTTTCATAGTTTTGTCTTATCCCTTGAAAAACGTCTTTGTATTAGCACCCAAGTAAAATTTGTGCCATTCTACTCAGCTACAGATACTAGCTGGGATTTTGAAAAATACTTTGTTGTATGTTTAGAAGTTTTCTCATAACGGGGCGTGTATAATATGATCTTTTTTTAATGTGTTTTGTTTGTTGTTTTGTTGTTTGTAAATAGATCATTATACACCAGGCCTCGAGTTATAAAACTTGAGTACAGTCTCAGACTCAAAATAAAGTGCAATTATTGGCTGCTTGGGGACACGTGTCCACAAGCAGCCAATCATTGTGCTTTATTTTGAGTCTGAGAATGAACTCAAGTTTTATAACCTCGGGGCCAGGCTAATCATACACACTGTAAATATGAACTTGTTGTGTTTCCAATAATGTGCTATCTATGTCCAGATAATTTGCAATTCTGTTCTTTTTATGATTTTAATGTTTCATTTTGTTTTCAAAAAATAGTTTGCTGAAAATACAATTTTTTCAGTGGTAGTGAAGAGATGCCATCTAGGGTGGTATAAATGAATGATCTTATAGAAAAGTGCATGTGTTATTGAATTTATCAAAAATAGCTGTGAAAAAGCGATAAAATGCTTGGATGCATTGTACCACATTTTTAAAACAAGTTTAATAAATATATGTAAAAAAAACCTAGTGAATTATAGATTTTTGACACATGGCGTTATTACACTACTAGACACGACTACATATGATGTAAACCGGGTCTACTTCATTTTACCAATGGCAAAGGCAAAAATTGATTAAAACATTTTCAATATTTCATGCAGTTGCAATTCTGTTTGTAAAATAAAAATAAATATGCTCAAACAGTGTTATCATATTGTGCTAAGTCTCTTAGCTCAAACCATGCTTAACTGGTTTCTATGCAGTTGCCAATTTTACTGTTACAGAAATACCTGTAGCGAATATGTGCAATTCTTTAAAGAGACTAAGTCTGCAACTATGAACATTTTTCGAAAAAAATTCTTTTCTTTTTAAATCATTTGTAAAAGCAGAATTAAGTTAAGTTTTCACAATAAATCTGTTCACTATAGCTGAAAACTGCATGGAAAAGTGAATTATCTTATAAAAACATGTGTTTTTCTCTTGTTGGTAATTATTTGCGTCCCTCCAATAATTATAGACAGTCAATTTTTAAAATAAATGCTGTTGTTTTGACAGTGATAACTTGTTTAGATCTAGAAATTGGTAAAATGTAAACCTGCATTTTAGTTTTTTTACTGTGTTTTTGAAAAAAAGAAACGTTATTTCAATAATTAAAATATCAAAAGTTACAGACTATGCAGCTTTATTAGGAATATACAGTAAAAACTTGAACGCTGATTTTTCGAAATCAGTACTCTCTAATTCAAAATAAATTTAGGAAACACTGGATTCAGATAAGAGGACCTATTTGTGAACTATACTCAGAGACACAATTAAAAGATATTTAGATGTATATCCATCTCTAACATTTAAGTCACCCTTCAATGTTTAAAGTACAGTACATGTCCAAATGGTACAACCCTCTACACTGAAGTCACAAGCATTCAAAAATGATTGAAACCCATTTTTATTGTTTGTATTCCATAATGGCTGGCTCCAAAATCATTGCTGGCTCTCAGCCAAAGGTATGACACCTGATTGTGTAGTTTTGTTAGTGTTTTACTTCCAATTTGTTGTCATATTTGCTGGGATATGCCATATCTGTGCATTTTTGTTGAAGTTGTCACGTTATTAATTGCTGCTTTTGTTGACTGCTAATAATCTGGTGTAGGGGATAAACCTATGTATTGTAAACCAGGGGTTGCAGGTTCGATTCCCCGCTTCTCCCAGTCTGTCAGATGAGACTTTAAACCGTTGCCTCGTCTTCTGAGACACTTTAAAACCAGAACCACTGCAGGTTGAGCCTTCGGGTGTTCCTGGACATAGAACCACAAAACCATAAACCCATCCGGCCAGTATTTGTAAAGCCAAGGAACACGGTCACAAACAACATAACCTATGTGAATAGTTTGGACCTAGATCAGGACCAACAGAAGGCGGTCCTGATCCAAATCTAAACCATTTGGCACTCTGATAGTGCTTGCGTTCCCTAAAGAATTCTAAAAATGTACATTTTAGAAAAAAAAACAGCAGTCGACAACAAAAGCATAAAAAATTACTCAGCATTCAAAGAATTAATAATCATCTCTGTAGCGTTTATAAAAAGACTATCAATAACATGAGACAGCTCTTAGATTAATGGTGGTATTTTGTGTTACTGCACAACCAATGAACAAAGTGAATTATTTTTGTTAAAGACACATTACATCTTATGCAACACAGACCACTAGGCTCACTTGAATGTCTTTTTATTGTATTGCAATATTTCTTGATTTTAATGAAATTCATTAGGGAGTTGTCATAGTTCCAAATAGATTCATTATGTGTCCTAGTTTTAAATGAAATTCATTATGTGTCTTAGTTTGAAATGAAATTCATTATGTGTCCTAGTTTTAAATGAAATTTATTATGTGTCCTACTTTTAAATATGTTTGTTAATGGTTTTAAAAATAAAAATGTTCAGATGTATCAAATCATTTGTAACCAATTGTTTTCCCTACTTTTATGTGCAAACATCAGATAAGACAAAGCCTTCTTCAACAGGCTATTATCTAGCCACGGTTGAAAACCCAGCCAAAGGTCTAGATAGAAGAAATTTGAGCCTGCACATTGATCTTTTTGCCAAGCAATGATGGCTCAGTGGTACCTGCACAAACACGCAAACTTGCTGAAGCCTTCACTGTACACATACACATGGAACGTAGATGAAGACTCATACCAATGCAGACCTCTAGCTCCACTGGATACGCCTGCATTGGCTTTTTAACCCTTGTATTCCGGAAACCCCTAAACAGGTACTTTTACAAACAGTGAAGACCCAGATGAAATGCCGCATACTGCGGCATTTCATCAGGGTCTACACTGTTTGTTAAGGTAAAAAAATATCTTCAGACGAAAAACTACAATTTATTTTTAGAATTATAACCTGACACCCCTAGATATCTACAGTGAGCCACTTTAGTTATGCACCACTTATAAAATGTAAATTTATTCGGAACAGAAATATGATATTTTTTATTCTGAGACTACCAGCGTAAAGCGCATCTATGTTTGCATAAGCCATTGAAATTTCATTGTGATCTGATCAGAAACGAATGAGAAAATGGATCTTGAAGGGCACTACCCTCAAAACACCATTTCACATTGCATTATTTCGAATGAAACACAGATCACATTGCACTTTTTTCAGGGTCAAATTTTTCTGCTATGCCAGAAATAAGAGCCGATTTATTCTTGGCTATATCTATGACTGGAATGTGTTTGTTAACTTCATAATTTTTTAAACGTTTTACTAGTTTGGTTCCCAGCTGACCGAGGTTTGAAAAAAGTTTGTTTTAGTACTTTTTTAAAGTGAGTTAAAATTACGTATGATTCTGATTAACCTAGTTATCACCCAGGTGAACCGCATGTCTAGATCTCGGAGGGTGTTGGCTACCGGAGGTAAACAAAGGATTTTGGGGTTGGACATGGTCTGTATTGAGACGATTTAATTTCATTTAGATTCGTTTTGAGGGATAAGAACAACATATAGGTCGAAAGTATACAGAATAATGATAACTTTGAAAACATTACATGTTTTGGAACTTAATCTGTTCGAGTTTAAATCGCATTTGAATTCGGGAATGCAGTAATTTGGACGAATATTTCGAATTCATAAGTTCATATTCATATCTATTATTTTATTTTTACTTGATTCGCAGCCACCGCTGGAATGTATAACCTCTCTTTGGAATGAATCAGTCAAATACAATTAAAAAATACTTGTAAAACACTTATTTATTTGCAATTTTATGACGGTGGTATCATGTTTATAGGTAGCTTTCCGTTCGGAGGTATGTTGGGTAGCTTTCGGAGGGAAGGCATGTGCATGTTAACATTGATTTCGGAGAAGGGCAAATTGATTATGCTCATTAAACAAGCTCTCGCATACGTAAACAAAAGTGTAACACTCAAACACTTTCAAAAGCAAGTGGTTCGATTGGCGGGGAACATATCAAAGGAGAAACGAGCTTAAATAAACCAATTTGTTAGAGATTTTGCTCACCATTGAATGGGTGTTTTTGTGCATTAGTTTGTTTTGTTTGTTTTGGCCTACCATATCTATTTAGCCCTTTGCATCACATTAAAGAAACGATCTGGCAGTAACATAACGTGCCAAAGCATTATACTATGAAATGGACGCATACCTGTTTGTGAAGGTGACAGATCAAGTAGCAATGCAATTAGCATACCTGATGTTTAGACGAGCACCTGTACGGTCTAATCAGTCTTCACTAGATGCATAAATATAACTAGGTGTCTTCCCATTTACACAACATAAGTTAACCCACTTTAAAGAACGGCCTTTGGGTTAAAACACGTGTAAATGACCAGGAAAATGCCACAGTCCCAGACAGACACATGTCTCCAAGAGACAGGGACACTGGAACACAGACAAATAAGGAATACGCTCAAAAGTCAGAATACAATAAGCAAAGCATTCAGCTCCCTTTATCTCAGTGAGAGCATTGTCAAGCTAGAAATGACACAATATAAGCGTTTAACACGAAGTGCTAAACACGAACCCCCAGCAAATATAACAAAAATAGCATGTGGGTATTATCAGGAAATAACACAATCACAAACTTTAGACAAACCCATGGCACCATGAGGAAGAGCCACACAACAATCACGAAACACTAGGAGGACAAACTAAGCAAAGCAACCAGCTCGCTCTTCTCCATCTACTCACTCACTACGCTCTCTCTCTCTCTCTCTCTCTCTCTACTTTATTTACTTTATTACCTACTCGCACTCCTCATCTCTCTCTCTATACTTTATTCTCAAATACGCACTCCTTCTCTACTGTCTCAACTCTCAAATCTTCTCTACTCGCACTCCTTCACTACTAGCACTCTTCTCTACTCGCACTTCTTCTCTACTCGCACTCCTTCTCTACTCGCACTCCTCCTCTACTAGCACTCCTTCTCTACGCTCTCTTTCTCTACACGCACCCCTTCTCTACTCGCACTCCTTCTCTACAAGCACTCCTCAACTCGCACTCCTTCTCTACCCTCTCTCTACTCTCTCTTTCTCTACTCGCACTTCTTTCTCTTCTCATACTCCTTCTTTACTAGCACTCCTTCTCTACTCGCACTCCTTCTCTCCCTCTCTATATTCTCTCTTTCTCTACTCGCTCTCCTTCTCTACTCTCTCTTTCTCTACTCGCTCTCCCTCTCTACTCTCTCTTTCTCTACTCACACCCCTTCTCTACTCCCTCTTTCTCTACTCGCACTCCTTCTCTACTCTCTCTTTCTCTACTCGCACTCATTCTCTACTCAAACTCCTTCTCAACTATCTCTCTCTCTCTCTACTCTCTTTCTATACTCGCACTTCTTCTCTACTCTCTCTTTCTCTACACGCACCCCTTCTCTACTCGTACTCCTTCTCTACTAGCACTCCTTCTCTACTCTCTCTCTCTACTCTCTCTTTCTCTACTCACACTCCCTCTCTTCTCGCACTCCTTTTCTTCTCTCTCTCGATTCTCTACTCGCACTCCTTCTCTACTCTCTCTTTCGCTACTCGCACTCCTCTTCTATCTCTCTCTACTCTCTCAATTGCTCTACTCGCACTCCTTCACTACTCTCTCTGTCTCTACTCGCACTCCTTCTCTACTCACACTCCTCAACTATTTCTCTCTCTCGATTCTCTATTTCTCTACTCGCACTCCTTCACTACTCTCTCTTTCTCTACTCGCACTCCTCTTCTATCTCTCTCTACTCTCTCAATTGCTCTACTCGCACTCCTTCACTACCCTCTCTGTCTCTACTAGCACTCCTTCTCTACTAGCACTCATTCTCTACTCTCTCTCTTTCTCTACTCACACTCCCTCTCTTCTCGCACTCCTTTTCTTCTCTCTCTCGATTCTCTATTTCTCTACTCGCACTCCTTCTCTACTCTCTCTTTCTCTACTCGCACTCCTCTTCTATCTCTCTCTACTCTCTCAATTGCTCTACTCGCACTCCTTCACTACTCTCTCTTTCTCTACTCGCACTCCTTCTCGACTCACACTCCTCAACTATTTCTCTCTCTCTCTACTCTCTTTTTCTATACTCGCACTCCTTCTCTAATCTCTCTTTCTCTACTCCCACTCCTTCTCTAATCTCTCTTTCTCTACTCTCACTCCGTCTCTACTCTCACTCCCTCCCTACTCACTCTGTCTCTACTCGCTCTTATTCTCTACTCTTTCTGTCTCTACTCGCACTCCTCCTCTACATTTTCTTTCTCTACTTGCACCTTCCTCTACTGTCTTTCTCTACTCGCACTCCTTCTCTACTCGCACTCCTTCTCTACTCTCTCTTTCTCTACTCACACTCCTTCTCTACTCACACTCCTCTAGTAGCACTCCTTCTCTACTCACACTGCCTTCTCTTCTCCCTCTACTCTCTCTTTCTCTACTCCCACTCCGTCTCTACTCGCACTCATTCTAAACTCTCTCTTTCTCTACTCGCACTCCTTCTCTACTCTCTCTTTCTCTACTCTCTCTTTCTCTACTCGCACTCCTTCTCTACTCTCTCTTTCTCTACTCTCTCTTTCTCTACTTGCACTCCTTCTCTACTCTCTCTTTCTCTACTCTCTCTTTCTCTACTTGCAATCCTTCTCTACTCTCTCTCTACTCACACTTCTTCTCTACTCGCACTCCTTCTCTACTCGCATTCCTCCTCTACTAGCACCCATTCTCTACGCTCTATTTCTCTACACGCACCCCTTCTCTACTCGCACTTCTTCTCTACTAGCACTCCTTCTCAACTCGCACTCCTTCTCTACCCTTTCTCTTCTCTCTCTTTCTCTACTCGCACTTCTTTCTCTCTTCTCGCACTCCTTCTCTACAAGCACTCCTCAACTCGCACTCCTTCTCTACCCTCTCTCTACTCTCTCTTTCTCTACTCGCACTTCTTTCTCTTCTCATACTCCTTCTTTACTAGCACTCCTTCTCTACTCGCACTCCTTCTCTCCCTCTCTATATTCTCTCTTTCTCTACTCGCTCTCCTTCTCTACTCTCTCTTTCTCTACTCGCTCTCCCTCTCTACTCTCTCTTTCTCTACTCGTACTCCTTCTCTACTCCCTCTTTCTCTACTCGCACTCCTTCTCTACTCTGTCTTTCTCTACTTGCACTCATTCTCTACTCAAACTCCATCTCAACTATCTCTCTCTCTCTCTACTCTCTTTCTATACTCGCACTCCTTCTCTACTCTCTCTTTCTCTACACGCACCCCTTTTCTACTCGTACTCCTTCTCTACTAGCACTCCTTCTCTAATCGCACTCATTCTCTACTCTGTCTTTCTCTACTCACACTCCCTCTCTTCTCGCACTCCTTTTCTTCTCTATTTCTCTACTCGCACTCCTTCACTACTCTCTCTTTCTCTACTCGCACTCCTCTTCTATCTCTCTCTACTCTCTCAATTTCTCTACTCGCACTCCTTCACTACTCTCTCTTTCTCTACTCGCACTCCTTCTCTACTCTCTCTTTCTCTACTCGCACTCCTTCTCTACTCACACTCCTCAACTATTTCTCTCTCTCTCTACTCTCTTTTTCTATACTCGCACTCCTTCTCTACTCTCTCTTTCTCTACTCCCACTCCGTCTCTACTCTCACTCCTTCTCTACTCACTCTGTCTCTACTCGCTCTTATTCTCTCTTTCTGTCTCTACTCGCACTCCTCCTCTACATTTTCTTTCTCTACTTGCACCTTTCTCTACTGTCTTTCTTCTACTCGCACTCCTTCTCTACTCGCACTCCTTCTCTACTCACACTCCTTCTCTACTCGCACTCATTCTCTAGTAGCACTCCCCTCTACTCACACTGCCTTCTCTTCTCCCTCTCTCTCTACTCTCTCTTTCTCTACTCGCACTCCGTCTCAACTCGCACTCACTCTCAACTCTCTCTTTCTCTACTCGCACTCCTTCTCTACTCTCTCTTTCTCTACTCTCTCTTTCTCTACTTGCACTCCTTCTCTACTCTCTCTCTCTCTCTACTCGCACTCCATATCTACTCGCACTCTTTCTCTACTCTCACTTCTTCTCTACTCGCACTCCTTCTCTACTCGCACTCCTTCTTTACTCTCTCTTCTCTACTCGCACTTCTTTTCTACTCGCACTCCTTCTCTACTCGCACTCCTTCTCTACTCGCACTCCTTCTCTACTCTCTCTTCTCTACTCGCACTTCTTTTCTACTCGCACCTCTTCTCTACTCGCACTCCTTCTCTACTCACACTCCTTCTCTACTCACACTCCTTCTCTACTCGAACTCCTCTACTCGCATTTCTCTACTCGCACTCCCTCTACTCACACTCACACTATTCGCACCCCCTCTATTCGCACCCCCTCTACTGGCTCTTTCTCTACTATCTCTTCCTCTACACTATCTTTCTCTACCATCTCTTCCTCTACTCGCACCCTTCACTACTCTCTTTTCTCTACTCGCACTTCTTCTCTACTCGCACTCTTTCTCTACTCGCACTCCTTCTCTACTCGCACTCTTTCTCTACTCTCTCTTCTCTACTCGCACTTCTTCTCCACTCGCACTCCTTCTCTACTCGCACTCCTTCTCTACTCACACTCCTTCTCAATTTGAAGTTCTATACTCGCACTCCCGCTACTCGCTCTTTCTCTACTATCTCTTCCTCTACTCTCTCTTTCTCTACTATCTCTTCCTCTTCTCACTCTTTCTCTACTCTCTCTTCCTCTACTCTCTCTTTCTATACTCCTCTACCTCTCTCTCTCTCCCTCTCTCTTTCTCCCTCTCTCTCTCTCTCTCTCTCTCTCTGTAATTAACTTAAAATATCAATATAATGAAATGAGGGTTCGACCCCCATGTTCAGTTCTCCTCTGTCAAATTCCAAGTACGTCATCCGATGGTAAAGAGCTGTTATAACGTGCTAGCAGGGAACATTTTATCATGGAATTAAGAGAGGAGTTCTCTTTATGCCTTAACAATGAGGCCCTCTCACGAGTTAGGGTGTATTTGTACAAGTCATTTTATTCTAGGGAAAAGGAAAATGCCAAATTGAGGGAAACAAAAACTGTACCCAAACTCTAAGTTTACAATCCAATTGTCCATCTCTTTCTGCAAAGGACGTCACCTAGGTACATTTATTGAACTAAAGCAAATTTAAAGTCGTACTGCAAAATGTTGCAGAAAGATCTAATTAAACATTCGAATTTACAGAAATGGGAAGCTATCTGCTTTTATAAGTACAAGTATATAACATGTTACAAATACATGTTGTTTTATGCATTTAAAAATAGCTAGAAGTGTTTTTGATTGCCATTTGTCGCCAGTTGGGCGACAAATAGCAATTGAAAAATCGAGCGACAAATGGCAATCGAAAACCCTGTGATTTTTGATCTACGTTCGTCGACAGTATTAACGTTTTCGATTGCCACTTATCCGGTGTACAACTTTTAAGAATATCTTAAAGATATAAAACTCATCTTTATTGTTTTAATAGAATGACAAATGAGCCGCGACATGTGATTTCCAACAATGTGGCATTTTGACATGAATAGACTCAGACGAGCCTATAAGCTTAGAAACTCCATGTTCGTTCAGTAGCTTAATATTCATATAATATTCAAGCGACAAGCAAAGGCTCTGATCAGACTGCGCGAATATGCAGGCTGGCCTGAGCCTTTGCTGGTCGCAATACCACATTGTTGGAAATCTCATGACGCGGCTCAAATAATATTGTTTAAAAAGATGCCATTGTTGGGCTTGGGCTGCTGTTACCGGAATATAAGGACCTGGGCCCGGAATTACACTGCCTTCTTAAAGTTAAATTTTTCGGGATGCGAAAAATAATGTTTCAAACTGATTAAAATCAAAATAGTTTCATTTTTCTGTAGATCACAATGATATATTTGACCACAAGTACTGCATCCATACAGGCAATTTATTTAGCATGTTAAAATATCAATACTTAACGTTAGTCTTCCTTAACTTTAAGGAGGCATTGTAATTCCGGGCCCTGAAATACTATGTAAAGTTTAAAAACCTTAAAAGATAAAATAACAGAACGGGTTACCACCGAAACTGCTATATCTTGAATATTTTTACGGGTATTTTTGTCCACCTATACAAATATGCATTGAAAATCCAGATAAGCTTACATGTATACTAATACTTTTAAGAATGAACTGACAACATACCAAAAAGGTAAATTGCTTTTAAATACGTGTGGTATTTTATTTTATTGTCGCAATGGCGCAAAGAGTAAAGCTATAAAACGCATGCAAATTGTACAGGGTTCATTATTATGGTTTTTATTTTGTTTGATTTTATTCTTAACATCCCAGTCAACAAATTTTCAGTTATGTCGGCGCATTCAACTAAGATTAAAATGCGCGGATCCAGAGAGGGGGTGGCAGAGGGTCCTGACCGCCTCCCTGGGAAATCGGAAATCTTTGGGGCTCTTTACAATACTGGTCCAGATCCCCTGGAAAATCAAAAGCTACCAAGCCAGCATTCAATATTAGTGGGTAATTATCGCCCCGCCAGCGTTTTGCTGTTGGGCTGATGATGGTCCGCTTTTAGTGGTATTTTGATTCTTCGCTACATTCATCTAAAAAAAAGTGTGTCAGAGTTTAGTTGGACTTCGTCTGACAAAATTTCTAGATCCGCGCATGATTAAGCGATAATAACAACATCACATGAGATGTTTTGTTGTATAATCATGTGCATTTTTCTTACTAATGTTTTACAAAACCTAAGAAAGCGTATCAGTGCAAAGCTACAAGATATCAGTACAAGACATGGACATACCCTATCCCAGCCAGCACACAATGTCGAGCAACCATCGGCCCACCAGCGAAATGCCATTCAAATGTTTTAGATGTTGCATAGCAAAAAAGGAAGAAAGGAAGGCGGGAGAGTATGTGTGTGTGTGAGAGGGGGGGGGGGGGATTGGCGACTGGCTAGAGAGCCCCGTTGAAACCCATTCAATTCTTCTAGTGCTTTTTTTGCATGTGTTGTTGTTGTTTTTGTACGGTTGAGGGGGGGGGGGGTTAACTGTTGATATAGTTTGTTTCATTGAATTGAAACCTGAAGGGCGGTGCAACAGAAGGGTGTTTCAGTGGACTAGGTGAGTTGCATGTTTCAATGGATTTGATCATGGTATTTCAGTGAACTGAGCTGCCTGAGTGCTTCCCTGTGCTGGGCGGTTAGGGTGTATCAGCTGCCTAGGGAGTTTTCGAGATTCAATTGGTTGACTGGTTTGTGTATTTCAATGTACTGTGTGCGTTAGAGTGTTCTGTGGCGATTCAGTAGACTGGCAATTATGGGTGTTTCAATTGTCTGGGTGGCATACATGTATATATTTTGGGATCAAAGGTTTACTAATCATGTACACGTGGCATCTAACCAACAGTTTCCTCGCATTTTGACACTCCATTTACACAACAAAATGCGCATCATTGTGAACCTGCATTTTGTAACCTTGTTCATTTTGTTAATACACTGCGTTGCCAGGTAAGATAATGAGTAAAGATATGGCACATGTTCTTGCCTTCTTTCAGGGACCATACCTTCGCCCCCAACCCACCCAGCCATCATATTCCCTTCCCATATCAAGCATACTGGTCTCACCAAAAATGTATCAGTGCAGAATTTAAATAAATATGTTTTCCCAGACTCACTAGACAAAAACATGCATAATGACACCGGCTGAAGATGAGCGCTTTTCACAACACATCACAACTGTAAAACCTCTCAAATTCCCTTCTGTATTTCGTCCCCCTGGTAGTCTTCCATTTGTAGCATTACATATTTTTTTGTACCATGGCATGCTTAAAATATATCAGATTCAGGCACTAATTGTGCGGCAGTTTGTATCAATCTCCGAAATCAAAACCACTGTCACTCCGATAGCAAGCATGTCAGCTGTCAAGTACCCTCTGAACATTTTGCGAACCATCAACACGATATCAACGTGAGTAAATTTCAAATATTGATGTTTTAATAGCATTTTGAGACACGACTCTTATAAATCATGCAGGAGAATGATATAGAATTGTGGCGACACAAGCAATGTGTGTCAAATGTTGATATAAATCCAGCTATGATCATACGAATAGCATTTTTTCATTGAAAATTTCACAATCGTCGTTTGAAAAGTCGCTCAGGGTCCTACGGACATGGATCAAAAGCATTTAACACATTCCGAGTCCTTATCATTCAATATAGAAGCAACCTGTTTGCTGCTTTCGTCTCCAAGAAACTTTCTATAGGAAATAAGAATGGATAAATACAGACCCTGTCCATCCATAATTGCAATGTTTACCTCCGATAGCCAACACCCTCCGAGATCTAGACATGCGGTTTACCTGGGTGGTTATCAAAACACTTTTTTCATAATTTCATTTTAAACAACCATGTATCCACCGTTTATTTTCGTAAAAAAAAAATAATGGATTTATTGGTGTCATGGTGTTGACGTTAGTGATGACGTCACTACTACCAAGGCTATCAGACTTGTCAATGAAAAGATGTTACTTCTATGTCAACAAGTGACTCATAACAAAACAATTTGCGAAGGAAAACCTGTTTGATTATTCTAACTGAACTGCCACCGGAATTTTTTTGCCAAACCAGTTTTTGGCAAAATGACCTAGTACTTTTAGTTGACATAGAAAGCTAAAGTGACTTATTTCCAGTAGAATAGACCCTACTGAGGAAATTCTATAGGTTTTTGGCTTAAAATCTGTAATGACCTAGAAAATATTCCACGACAAAGGTCAAAATCCCCGCGGGGATTTGCAAATCCCCGCGGGGAAAATATTTCCCCGCGGGGATTTTTCACCATCCCCGCGGGGATTTTTTCCCCGTGCGAAAAATTTCCCCGCGGGGATTTTCGAAAATTCTAAAACTCATCTTTTTATTCAAATATGACAAGATCTCATGTTAATGGTGTGTAAAAATGAATGTCCACCAGTAATAACAATTTTTCATTTTTCCCCGCGGGGATTTTTCCCCGCAGGGATTTTTGGAGAAAAAATCTGTTTAAGGGTCTAAAATCAAGCTTAGGTTCACTCTTGCAATCTGTTTCACACATTTGAGTATGTTTCAAGTATATATTAACATTTTTATTTTCCCCATGGGGAAAAATCCCCGCGGGGATATTTCCCCGCAGGAATTTTTCCCCGCAGGGATTTTTCCCCATGGGGATTTTTTTCTGCACAGTATTCATCCTTAGAGGATTTTATTCAATGGCAAAGTATTTTTTCTGCATTTATTCACATTTATATTGTATATGGTATGGATCCAGCTCAGTTGCTGCATGTTGTAGTGAAGCAAGCAGGTAAACTGTATTTTAGATTTACTTGATCACAAACCCAAAGACAGTTTTTCACATTATGCTGCCCATATACCTGTATTCACAGTAAAGCTGCACCTGTTAGGGCCACCTGCTTGTTCCATCTCTTTATTCACTTTGCAAAGAGTTTAGATCCAGAGCAGGCCCTACATCTCAGGTGCAGATTACAGGATCAGGATCCAAGCTGTTTGATATTGTGGTGTTTTTTTTCTGAATTTGCTTGGGCATAGTAATAAAACTAATACTGTTAATATCAGCTAATAAAAATAAAACATTTGTCTTCTTTAACAGTTTTTGTTAAATAGTTGAGAGGTAATATGATTTTAGCATTTGTGTTGTCTGCTGATTCTTCATTATTTTAACTTCTTCAAAACAAATTCAGTCAATATCAACAGAATGACAAACAGTTGGATTCCGACTTTGTCTTAAGGGATAATTAGTAGGTTTGTTTTGACATGCACAGTCAAACAAACCGTGCCTCCTTTAAGCAATAACTGTTTGAATCCAGATCAGGCCCAACAATGTGTTAGACCGGATCTTCGTCCAAACTGTTTGCTTAATATTTTGTTTATCAGCAGACAACATTAGCGGATAAAAGGTCGGAGAGGCGATATGCATATGACTTATTTACTGGCAATAGTACAGTGTACTGGGCCGACTGGATTAGTACTCTATGTGCCAGAACAACCACCTAAAACAAGAAAACTGGACACTTTGGAGTACTCCACAATAAATCAAGTTATACAAATATTTACACCCATGTAGGCAGTGCTCCACCATCTTGTTTTGGAACTAAAAATCACCACCTGACCACCCCCGCCCCCCTTTCTTTTTTTTCTTTAGACACTTGCTCAATCGATACTGATCATTACGCAAATTTTAGAATTTTGAGAGAAAAAGAAAAAAGAATCTGTTGGCTGTGCTTTTTACTTATTTAGGAGTGCCCTAATCTCCTCAGTGGTCTGGGAATTGACCACAGAAGGAGAAAAACTATTCCACTGTGGAATAGTCCACGGAAAAAAAATTCTTCAGGGAATAACTGTATGTCTGGTATCTACAATATTGGGCACTGCTTGATGACCTGGTAGATTTCAAAATGTGAGCAGGGTCAGGTACTTGTCTTTTTCTATAGACACAGCACCACAATGTATCTTATGAAAGAGGAGAAGGGAGAACCGATCCCTACAAGCCGCGAGAGATGACACTTACGCACATCGAGCATCTCACCGACACTACCTGTGTTTCACCATCTCCGGCATGTCCAGCGGGCTGCTGTCCTCTGAACTTTCTCTTCCTGATTAATCTGAAGCTTTGAGTAAGGGCTCCAAAAAGGTGCTGCATACTCTAGTTTAGGCCTAATCAAAGTTTTGTATGCAACTTCCTTAGTACTCGTAGTTGCAAAAGCCAAATTCCTGCATAGGAAACCGAGTGCCTTAGTTGCTTTGGAAGAAATTTCTGAAATGTGTTGACCCCAATCCATATTATCAGAGATGGTTATATCAAGGTATTTGGCTGACTGAACTTTTCCAAAGTTTTCTTGTGAAGGGAATAATCAAAGAGAATTTGTTTGTAATGCTGATGCCGAGTCACTCTATGACCGAGTCACTCTCGTAGAGTGACATTTGGCCACATTGAACTTCATTTGCCAATGATTGGCCACAGATCGAAGACCTTATGTTATCCGGCAGGTCATTTATAAAAGTAAGGAACAGGATCGGTCCTACATACCCCCCCCCCCCCCCCCCCCCACACACACACACACTTCCAGACTTAAATTACTTAAACTCTAGAGTTCCTGGATCCATGCCTAAGTTTGGTATGATAACAATTTAATTAATCTTTCTGGATCCGGACACGGAACAATTTTATATAATGTTTATTTTGCTCTTACTCACATTCTCTAAAGAGATTTTATTTAAGCCCTCCAATTACAATATTTTACTGTTCGTTCCAAGGCGGTGCTTCTTTTGTGGATCATTTATGTTACTTCTGTCTTGTATTTGTTATGCATTTGTGCACCTCTGTTATGATGCCTTGTGGTCACTGCTGGGACCTCTTGGCTCTCGTTTGTGATGTCTAATTATGAATTTGTCATTTTCCCATTGGTATCCTGGTTCAGGTGTGGTGCTTGATTATGTATCTATTCCTGATCTTTCCCTTCTTTGTTACTTTTAGTAAAAGCCGATACTTGGTTGGGCCGTGACTTAGCAAAATGTGTGTACTGTACGAACAAATGTGCCACAGAAAATGTTTTTTTCTTTTGTTTAAATAACTAGTCATCTGTATTCAATGGCAGAAAAAGAGAGAAAGAATGTTTCGGAGGTAAGAAATCATACATATCGCGTTGTTTCATTCCTAATTCGTCTGTTGAAGCGAAAAAAAATGTTGCGTTTCGTCCCCAAAGCAGTTCGTACTCAGTCCATTGGCTTTATTCATTCTGCTTGTCGTTTCCGCTAAATGTCTGCTGTAAAGGGTGGCGGCACTCAAGGCCTCTGTCCTGTCAAGATTAAAATTTGAAAAGAAAGTTTCTGCCAAGATACAAGAAACTTTATTTAAAGTCGGCATTCAATTTTAACATATCAAACATTAGCCAGCAAGGCTATTTTACCGACACACAAAGTGAAAGACTGTACAAGTATATTTTCTATTGTTAAAATATATATTATGAGCTAATAAATAAGAGATCCTTCTTTGCGATCTATCAAGGGGAAGGAATTGATGAAACTCGAAAAGTGGGATAAAAGGGGCTCAAGAGACCCTGATCACCATGAAGGCTGCATGGTTTCAAGGCTCTTAGGCGAAAGACGAAACCTAGATAGGGCGCAGATAGACCAAAAGATGAGGTCGATTAGAGGAGAGCAGACCTTATCAGCTGTATATAATACACCTATAATTTAATCAGGCTTCCAGATAAGAGCGCCCATTGGAAAACCATTTTCTCCATTTAATTCTCATCCAAAACATATGTTGTGGGTACTCAAAAGAACCGTCTCAATGAGACGGTCCTTTCGAGCACCCAAAACACATTTTTAATATTGGTGAGAAAAAAATATGTTGTGGGTACAAAAAAGAACCATTTCATTGAGACGGTTCTTTTGAGCACCTAAGAAGACACATGCTTGATATTGGCAAGAAAAATCATACCAAATTTACGCTTATAAAATTATAAGAACTATGGATTATAGTGGCACTTTGGAAGCTTAGCAAAAAGCTTAAATTAGATTAGGCATTTAATTAATTAAAATAACTTAAAATGTCCACCCCTTTAATTTTCATCTTTTGACAGATAGATCTACACTAAAATGATTTCAAAGATTCAAAATCAGTAAGCTTGATGTTTTATATGTTAATTACATTTGTGGAAACTTTACATTTTAGTCACTCAACCTACTGTCGTGCCAGCCAAGAGTGACAGTGACGTCGTGTTTTGTTTACAATTGTTAAGTAAAACATTAACTTTTACACTCCACTTGGGCTAATGCGAATCGACAGATAACGTATTAATCCAATCCTGTTCCAATGATCTATCGATTCTAAGTCCCTGATAACTTTGTAAACAAAACGTGGCATCACTGTCACTCTTGGCTGGCAGGATAGTACATCGTGAGACGTTTACATTGGAGAAGATAGTGCCACAAGGCCTGATACGGAATTTCACATCGATAACTTTTTATTTTTAATAGACCCCTTTCACATTGTTATCTCCCTTAGTAATCGCTCTTCAATTGAAAAATCGATAAAGCCGTTTTTGAAAATGAAGGGGCAGATTGCTTATTAGTGATCATTAGTTACATTGGCAAAACACATAGTGATGCTTTATAAGCCGATTGTTTTGGCCTTTCACTGATAGAATAAGATATCTTTTTCTAGGAATTAGATAAATTAGTGTTTTCATTTACATATTTTATAAATTTTCAGTATTTATAGCTTTATTTAGTGCAAAATGTACTTTGATCTCGAGCTAAAATCTGCTTCGTCAGGCACGAAATCGCTTCCACTTCAGGCACGAAATCGCAAAAAACTTTTTGAAACACATGCCAACTAATAAGACACACGAGTCTGTTATAAATGTGACTATCAACAACTCAGACGAGCCTGGGCAAATGCACAGTCTCACCAGGGCATTTGCTGCTCGCACACACATCGGATCCAATGTTGTGTCTGAGTGCACATAAAGAAAGACGGTGCATGTGGTAAACAGAGGCTCAGACAAAAAACAGACCTAAGGGTTCCAGCCCCACTAGATAAGCAGGCAGTAGCGCACGCAGGGTACTGCATGCTACCAAATAAACTTGCGTGTATGGCCATAATGACTAAGCATATGTGATAAGTGTGGAAATCGAACAGTAATTACCTCCAATCATATACCCATTAAATGACATCATTTCTACACAATGTCCGCTTATGCGCAGGCTAGCGAGAACCGTCGCTGCTCGCACACACAAATTATGGATGTAGATGAAGACTCATATCTATGTTTTTAAAACACCAGTCCACTGGTTAAGACTGTGTGGCGCCTTTTACGTATATGTGATAATAAGTACAAATTAGAGAATCACTTCATAAATCAATCATACCCGTGCCAGGCACGTGTGCTTTTATTGCTTTTAAAGGGCCCCAGGCATAGGATTAAAGGATAGGATGCACAGTGGGAGATATTAAAATGGGCCTCGATTGCGACGCAAGAAAGCCTGATTTTTGTGCATGCGAACAATAAAGGCGCAGGCCTGTCTTCGTATCCACGCAGTCTGATCAGCGCCTTTATTGTTCACTTGTTGCAAAGTATAATATCTGAACTTGCTTACTGCAAAATTTCATTTTTAGCTTGTCTCTGTAGCTGAACAGACTGGTTTGAGACTTACTCAGAAACCAGCAAGACAGCTTTCTTGCGGGATGGCCTTTAAAATGTATCTTTCCACTTATTTTAACCAGAAAGACCCTGTTTAGAGGCCAAGTGTGTGGAATGTAATCATAGACCATGTATACATTGAATAAACATGAAGCTAACCAGACTCTTCACTGCTCGCAAACGCATAGTATGGAAGGAAATAATTGATACAGTGTATGTTATAATGTATGACCAACACAGTAATGCACCCGCTCATTTGGAAAAAATGCAGTCGTGGATATGCTTAAAGATATCTTTCTGGTCTCAAATATTTAGAATATTGGAATCAATCGCTTATTTTTGTAACATTTATCATTTAATTTTGCTTTTTGTCAAATCTTTATTTGCGATTTTTTTTAAAATTGTTTTCCATATTCCATTGTGTATTGTAAGGCAGCCGTATAAAGGTTGCCCCTTAAATTGTTTTCTCGTGGAGATAACGCAGAACGAGACACTTAGGCACATGCGCACTAACAATGTGAAAAGAGTCTATTAAAGCAAACTACTGTATCCTTAAAACAGGAGCTTTCCTATGTGTCATTGTATCCATTTAAACAATTCTCAGGACCGCACTTCCAGTTAGCAGTGGTTGTCAAGTACTGCCGAATATGAAAACCACATGTTTTATCGATATTTTGATTTTTGTGTTTCCCTCAAGATAACCTTCAAAAAATGGCAAAATCATAGTTTGTGGTAGGCTGCAAAAATCATAACACGATGAAAGACGAGAAAATACAGGTCTTCAGCTGAATTTAGCTCCAAATTATTATGTCAAACGCTTAGAAATATCGATCTTTGCAGTCACATTGGTGTTGCGTGAATTCGTATATAGACACTAAATGTCAACAGTTAAGCAACAACAATTTTAAAAGACCATTTCAGTACAGATATGTTTGTCGCAGTGCACATAGATAGATAGATAGATAGATAGATAGATAGATAGATAGATAGATAGATAGATAGATAGATAGATTAGTCACTGAAATATCCTGAACTTTTAATGAAAAGTGAGTACAGTATGGGTTGTTATACACTATGGATTTTTTATGTCAATTTCTTTGGGTAGCTCAATTTCATAAATGTGGTCTTCACAAGGAGTGTAGATATTCATGACTGCAAAGCCATCTATCATGTCACATCTCAGCAGACTGCCTTCTGTTTGTTTGTTTGTATTGTTGCTTTACGTCCCAGTCAACAGCTATGGTCATTGTTGGATGGTCAGTTCACCTAACCATGCACACTTTTTCCTGGGCAAGCTTGAACAAGCGGTTAACCAGTACTTCGTGCACATACTTTCGCTTGTAGCTGACCACAACCCTTCTTAAATGATTCAGCGGAAGGGAAAATGATGGTAAAAATTGTTTCGGATCAATCTCCACAAAAGTATGGGACCGGGTCAGGATCGAACTCATGACCCCTGCAAGCACATTATCGACTGTGCTATTCTGCCCGGTAGACTGCCCTCTGTAGTTGTATCATGTTTCATCTCAACAGACTGCCCTCTGTGGATACTACAGTTGCAAAAATAAAATAAATATTAAATCACAAACTGGTGTATCATGTTTCAACTTGGCAGACTGCTTTCAGTTGGTAGAGTTGCAAATCAGTGTAGCAGGTTTCATCTCGGCACATTGCTCTCTGTTGGTAGAATTGCAATCTGTGTATCATGTTTCAGCTCAGCAGACCGCACTCTGTAGATAGAGTTGCAAACTGTTATATTATGTTTAATCTCAGCAGACTGCCCTCTGTAAACCGGTTTCTCATATTAATTCTCAGCAGATTACTCTCTGTAGATATGGCTGGAAACCGATGTATCACACTATACTCAGCAGACTGCCCTCTGTAGATAGATTTGCAAATCTGTTTATCATGTTTCATCTCAGCAGGCTGCTCTCTGTTGATAAGAGCTACAAACTTTGTGTATCATGTTTCTTCTCAGCAGAATGTCCTCTGTAGATAGAGTTTCTGTTGTGAGCTGGTCTATGATGTTACATCTCAGCAGACTGTTCTATGTACTGATGTATCATGTTTACAAAGGTTAAAGGCAGATGACGATTTCAGGTAAAGCTTCTATGCAGAGAGGAAATACACAGGACAGAATGTCAGGCCTGATCTGAGTCCAAATTGTTTGAAATGGATAACGGCAGATAACAATGTCACATGAAAATTTAACGGAAAGTTAAAATACAGGTTCAACTTCAACTTGTCGTAACCTCTAAAGTGCCAAACATTCTGAACCTCGATAAGGCCTGGACAAGAAATTGGGCCTGATCTGGGTCCAAATTGTTTGAAAGGGTTATCAGCAGATGACAATGTCATGTGCAGATGTAACACAAAGTTAAAAAACATCGGTTTAACTCCAACTTGTCATATCCTTTCAAGTGCCAAACATTCTGAACCCCGATAAGTCTGGACAAAATGTCGGCCTGATCTGGGTCCAAATTATTTGAAAGGGTTATAAGAAGATGACAATGTCATGTAAATGTTTTTTGCTAAGTTAAAATACATAGGTTCAACTTGTCATAAGCTCAAAAGTGTCAAACAGTCTAAAACCTGATAAGGCCCAGACAGAATGCCAGACCTGATCTGGGTCGAAACTGTTGTAAACGTTACAGATTTAATGCAAAGGGTAAACTGCAATGGTTTGACCTAAAGTTGTCAGAACCATAAGGGTTAGGCCAACCTTAGAAATATTGTTGTTTCCCCTTGGAGCATTCTGCAATACTTTTGACCTGCATTAAGTGATGGTTTGTCATGAAAGCAATTTTTACTCTTCTTGAGAGTGGTTGTTTTAGGCAGGTTTTTCTGCACACAAACAATTTGTTTGACTCGAGACCGAAGGGCCACGGGTTCAAGCCTCACCTGCGTCACTGCGTTGTAGTCCTTGAGCAAGACACATTTATCCTAGCTTAGTACTGGTTCAACCCAGGAAGACCCTTCCCTTTATAACTGAAAGATTGTTGATGGGACATAAAGAATCAAATCAAACAAACAAAACAAACAAAACAAACAATTTGCTAAGAATATATTTTAAAGATAACTGTTTACAATTGACAATTCTCTAAGTTTGCAATGAAATTTAAAAAAAATCTTAACAAAAGATTGTTATAGAATTTTTTGTGTAGGGACTTTTTACAGGGTCAGTCGGGTAAGGGGAAAAAAGATAAAATTTTAATTTAGGCCAATATCAGGCCTCTATGGCTGTTTTCCCAGACACCATGTATTCAGGGAGGTTCAAAATTGATAACTTTTTCAAATATCTAACTTTTGCTTTTGTCACAGCATCCAGATAATCCAAGTATTGCATGCTTGGATCCAGAGGGGAGACCAGACCCCTTTGAAAAACACAAGTTATATGGGCTTAGATAGGGAATAATTAAGCACCTGGATACCCCCCCCCCCCCCCCCTCTGTAAAAAGTTGGACACCATCCTTACCACTGGAAGAATTGATGGACCCCCTCTGGAACCATGGAAAATTAAACTTATATAAAATATATCGGCAGATACACCTTGAATCCACCCTCCCGGACGAGAATTCTTGGACCCCTGCATGTATTGATATTGATGCTTCATATGGAAATCCATATAAAAATTGCTGAGAACATTTTTTGAAAAGGATACTTTTATGACAGGTTGCATTGTACCAAAGGTGTTGAGTGTCAAACTTGGAGGTGTGAGAATGTCAGAATTCACATTCAAAATAGTCATTTATCTATCTAGAGCTTGATAATGTCTCGGGATAGAATTTCAAGTCTGTTCTTTTGTTGTTAAAGCTCCTCCATTTTTTGGCCATAAATTAATTTTTTTTTTTTTTAAATTTAACCTGTGACCTTTTAATATATATACAATGCACAATCCCAACTTCATTTTATAAAAATCTATGGGATGTTCTATTGGTCTAAAAAGAGTTAAGGGGATCATTTGTGTGAAATTATTTACAATTGGCGCAGGAATTCAGCTCAATTCATTTGGAAACAACATGGGGAATTCTTATTTTGGTCAAAATTAGACATTTCAAAGTGCTGATCTGACCTTGAAATTAAGGTTAATGAATTGAACTCAAACCTAATACCCTCCCCCTACCCTCCTAACTATCAAAGCCCCTGCGAAATGGTCTAGAACTGTTCTAGAATGTTCTAAAATTATTCTAGAATTTTCTAGAACTATGTTCTAGAACTGTTCTAGATATGTTCTAGAATGTTTATGGGACAGATGTAGAACGTTAAATGGGACAATTTTTTGTTCTACAATTGTTCTAGCCGAGGTCAAAAAATTTGTTCTAGAAAAGCTCCAGAAAATTCTAAAAGTTTTTCCTAGAACAGTCCTAGAACAAATCAGTTTTGTTCTAGAACAGTTCCAGAACAAATCTTTAGAATGTTTATGGAACAATTGTAGAACATCCCTCATAAAATGTCCCATTTAACGTTCTATAAATGTCTCGGAATAGTTCTAGAACATCTGTAGAATGGTTCCAGAACTATTCCAGAAATATTCTAATGGTTTGTTCTAGAACTTAAACTTGGTTTGTTCTAGAACAGTTCCAGAATAAATCTTTAGAATGTTTATGGAACAGTTGTAGAACACCCCTCATAAATTGTCCCATTTAACGTTCTATAAATGTCTCTGAATAGTTCTAGAACATCTGTAGAATGGTTCCAGAAATGTTCTAATGGTTTGTTCTAGAACTAACCTTGGTTTGTTCTAGAACTGATCTAGAACAAACCTTTAGAATTTTTCTGGAACAATTGTAGAACACCCCTAGAAATGTTCCATTCAACACTCTAAAATGTCTCTGAATCATTCTAGAACATTTTTAGAATGGTTCCAGAACAATTCCAGAAATGTTCTAATGGTTTGTTCTAGAACTGTTCTAGAATAAACATTGGCTTTTTTAGAACCGATCCAGAGCAAACCTTTAGAAATTTTCTGGAAAGACTGTAGAACAACTCTTCAAAAATGTCATAGAAAGCATTCTATTAATGCCCCTGAATTATTTTAGAGCATTTTAGAAAAGTTAAAGAACAATTTCAGGAATGTTCTAGTGGTTTGTTCTGCAACTGTTCTAAAAAATCTGAATTTTTCTAAAACAGTTGTAGAACCCATCCCCAAAAATGTCCCATATAGGGTTTGGAAATAAGATTCCATCGAATGCTACCTTTATATATCTGGAAAACTGTTGACATTGGTTTAAAACCCCAATAAGTAATCCCCAAATGCAGGTGACACAATAAATAAATAAACATCAATTGGAGGAGAATTATTATAGGGGCCCTAAGTTGGCCTAAATGTTGTTAGTTATTGCCACCCTGTTACCCCACCCATTTCAAAACATTGTCATGCATTTGACCTTGGAAAAACAGCAACTACAGCAACAAATAACATTAATACTTAAGAAATTGTGTCTCAAGCCTACTCACTGTCCCAGACTATATAATACTGTCAAATTTGCCATCTAGAAACTGCCACAAGTGCTTTTTGGGGAGCCTTCATAATCCCTCCAATTCTGGCAGCCATGTTTTTCCCAACATCAATCTGGTTAAATTTATGATAATGACATGCTTGTTCTTGAACTGTTCTAAAAATGTTCTAGAACATTTTTTAACTTTTGTAGAACTTGCTGGTTCAGTAAATTTCAGTAAAATATTTCTCCCGAATTATCAGTGAATTGAAAAATAAATAACATTCATTGCAAAACTGTAACATTGTAGTTTTTGGAAAACTTATTGGATGTTAACTACTCAACCTCTGTTTATAGTAATTAAGCCATGATCATCTTCTCATTGTGGTAACATGCCACCCTGTATTACCCCACCCATTTCAAAACATTGTCTTGCATTTGCTAAAAAAACTTACAAACAACAACCCCACCATTAATCAACATTAAAAACCTTAGAGAAACTGTTTCTCAGGTCTACTCACTGTCTCAGTCAATACTACTATCATGTTTGCCATCTAGAAATTCCCAAACAAATTTTTTTGAAGAGCCTCCACATTTTCCCTCCAATTCTGGCAGCCATGTTTTTCCCATCATCCATCTGGTTATGACATGTTTCCTCTTTAAATGTTCTAAAAATGTTCTAGAACTTTTTAGAACATTTCTAGAACTTGCTGGTTGTATAAAAGTACTAAATAAGTTCTAGAACTTAATTTGAATTTTCTTTTACTTATTTTGCCCTTTTTTTCTTTCTTTCTCTATATACTGCTAGACCCTCGCTTGCGAGTATTATTGGCAAGTGTACTTTGTGCACTTCAGGTTGCAGGATGAAAGCCTACAAGTAATTTAAACCATATCTAAATTACCGTAGGGTTCTTTAACCTGCACAAGGGGTGACCTTCCCTGCAAAGGGGACATCCAGTTAACGTCCCCATCCAAAGGACCAGGCCTCCAGATAAGAGTGCATATTGGAAAATTATTTTCTTTATTTCTCACCCAAAACATGTTTTATGTTTTGGGTACTCAAAAGAACCGTCTCATTGCCAAAACACTGAGCTACCTGATGCTTTCTGCTCTTGAGAAGTTTCAAAAATGTTCTAGAATTTATTAGTATATTTGTAGAATTAACTAGTTCTAAAAAGTAAGACAAATGTTCTAGAACTTAATTTGAATCATTTTTTAGAAGTTTCTGTTAACTTATTTTGTTCTTGAAAAGTTCTAAAAATGTTTTAGAATATTATTAGAACATTTGTAGAACTTACTGGTTCTTGATTTGTTCTAAAAATGTTCTAGAATATTTCAAGAACACTTGTAGAACGGAAATCAGTTCTAGAATGTGTTTGATTTGTTCTATAACAATGTTCTAGAACAGTTGTAGAACATGAGTTCTAGAACGAACATATTTACCTGTTTAGAACAGTTCTAGAACAGTTCTAAATGTTCTAGAACAGTTCTAGAACACCTTCAATTTGTAGAACAAAATTTCGCAGGGGAGGCCCTGATAAACAAAAATTTGAGCCTTTTCAGAATAATTATGTGTTTTGTGTTTCAGAAGAGCCGGCTCATTGAGACGCTTCTTTTGAGTACCCACGTTGGCACAACATATGTTTTATTTTTAGAAAAATGAAATATGATTTTCAAATATGCTCACTTATCTGGAGGCTTGAACAATGTTTCTATCATTGGTTTTGCAGAAAATGTGCGGAACAGAAGCTACACCCTCTAAGCTACACAGATGGTGACATGGACTCACAACGCCAACAGGATCAGCACAAAAGCCGATATGTACCCCACATAATTTGTGACAGTGGTTTAGGAGCAAAGATGTCTGTTTTGTTTGCTTGCTTAATAAAAAGGGTAAGTAAATTACCCCTATATCAGCTAGTGATAATTTTGTCATCTGCTGATGTTCTATGCAAACAGTTTGGAAGGCCTCCAGTAAAATATTTTACTGACCGTCCCAAGGCGGTACTTCTTTTGTGGATCTTTTATGTTTTTTCTGTCTTTCGTTTGCTATGCCTTTGTGCACGCCTGTTTATGTGTGCTTTGTTTGCTTTTGTTGCTTTACGTCCCAAGTCAACAGCTATGGTCATTGCGGGACGGTCAGTTCACTTAACCACACTTTTTCCTGGGCAGGCTTGAACAAGCGGTTAACCAGTAATTTGTGCACATACTTTCGCTTGTAACTGACAACAACCCTTCTTGAATGAATCAGCGGAAGGGAGGAGAAAGACCGTAGAAATTATTTCATGATTAATCTCCACGAAAGTATGGGACCGGGCCGGGATCGAACTCGCGACCCCTGGATCTGCAGTCAGACACGCATCTGTAGCCAGACACGTTACCGACTGCGCTACGCGGCCCGGTGCCTTGTGGTTACCTGCTGAGAAAGGGCTGACCTCTTGGCTCTCGTTTGTGGTGTCAGGCTGTGAGTTTGTCACTTTCCCATTGGTATCCTGGGTCAGGTGTGGTACTTGATTGTATCGATTCCTGATCTTTGCACCCATACTTACTTTAATACAGGGGTTGCCAGAGCTCATGATGAGAAATGTCTTTAAATGACATCTTCTCCTGAGCCAATGGTCCAAATTTTAAATAATTTCACAGAAATGTTCCTCATGATGCCCCCTACCAGAATTGCACAAACAGTTTTGCTCCACCAAAAAAGGGGTTGGCATACAGTTTGGACCCAGATCAGACTGGACACATAATGTTATCATTAGTGTAAAACTTTGATGTTTTTTCCCTTTAAACAAATTATTATTCATACATTACAAGTTAAAACTTTTGTAAAATGCTTGCGATCTTTCAGCATTTTTTTGTGTGAGTAACATCACAGAAGAATAAAAACATGACAGTCTTTTAAAGTATGAAAGAACATAAGGGGTATAGATTAACTTAAGGGTGAGCAGCTTACAGACAACAGCAAAAGCATGAACAAAATTATCAATCATGCTAAGAGTTAAAGCATTCATAGTTAAAGCATAAAGAAAAATCACAAAAAGTCCAATTTTTGAAGGTTTACCATTGCCCTGTTTAATACACAGGCAATGAAGGTCTAGGTCAAGTCCATTTTATCAGACAACGTCATTTGTTAATCACCTTGCAGACAGTTAGGACCTAGATCAGCACTTATTGAAATTCAGTCCTGGTCTGCGTCCAAAATGTTAGACATTCTAATAACTAGTGTTTGAAAAAAGTTAATTTTGAAAAAAAGTCAGCAGACTACATAAAGCATGAAAAGCATTCAACAACTTAAAAAAGATCTTTCTGGTTTAAATGATCAAGCAGTGGCGGACCCAGAGGAGTTTCAGGGATTCCCTCGAACACCCTCCCCCTCCCCCCCCCCCCATTTTTAAATGTCCTATGAAAATGAAATAATTGGGTCTCAGTGAGACCAAATTATTTCTTTTTCATAGAATACTTAGGAAAAATGAGATAAAATCAGCAAAGCGAACCCCCACACCTTAATATATGATGAACCCCCTTTGTGTGATGTACATTATATATCTATATATATCTTGTAATGTTCTATGTTTATAGTTATTGTTTGTCAAAATTGACTCGAGACATATGAATTTTCATTGTCCTTTCATCCAATCTTCGGGAATCATCGTAAAAAGTGAGCTTTAGATTGTGGTACAATTACTTGTAATATGTATGAATGAAAGAATTCTACAATTTCTCGATAGCTTAATGGGTACATTTAACAGGATGTGTTTAGCATTCAAAAGATGTGGGTTCAAATCTGGTTCTATTTCATTTTTTTTTTTTTTTTTTTTTAGTCTTTTTTCATTATTTTGTTTGTTAAAGATGCATAGTCTGTAACTTTAATCTTTTAATTTTAGAAATAATGTTTCTAATTTTCAAGAGCACAGTAAAAAAACTAAAATTCAGGTATACATTTAACCAATTTAGTAAATCTTAACAAATTATCAGTATCGATCAAAACAACAGCATTTATGTTAAAAATTAACTGCCTATAATTATTGGAGGTACGCAAATAATTACCAATAAGGGAAAAAACAGATGTTTTAATAAGATAATTCACTTTATCATGCAGTTTGTGAAAATATAACTTCATTTTACTTTTACAAATGATTTAAAAAGAAAAGATTTTTTTTTCGAAAAACGTTCATAGTTGCAGACTTAGTCTCTTTAAGTCTTTTTTTTAAATTTTGTGCACAAATGGATAATATATAATAACTATAAAAATCTTATCAACTACAACTAGCACAGTGCATGATTTCAATATAAGCTCACATGTAATTAACACTTTGTATGCTGGGTCATTTTAATACTTTTATGTCATCAGCAGACTTTTTTCCAAAGTCAATTTTTTCAATAAACTTTTACAGAAACCCTATCAGACGATGGCAAACGGTCTGTATCCAGTTCAGGACCAATGTTCTGTCGGTACTGACCAGGGTCCAAACTGTTTGCAAAGACTATCAGCAGGCAACAAAAGTAGCCTCTGGCAAAGAAAGAGTGAATAAAACCGAGGGAATTAATACTGAATATCCAAATGAAAAGATGTAAAGATAATCAGAAGGTGGCATAAAATATATGAACAACTTTGACTTAAAAAGAATGCATACATTGGACAGTCATAAAAATGTCTCCCACCCAAAGATTTGATCCAGGTTTGGGTGATCTTTTTCAAATTGTGAACTAACCACTAGGCTATCAGACCATATAGATTTAAGAATTGACATTATCATAATAGTCTTAAGTAAGTAAGTAAAGTCTTTATTTAAAGAGGGTGACAACATTTAGTAGTACAAGTAATCTTCCATGAGGCCCTCAAAATAACTAATATGTACACACATAAAAAACAACAATTCTACACAAACTATCAAATTAAATTGTTTAACCCTGTACTGCTGAGCACTATCTACAATCAAAAAATCACAAACAGGTAAATATACAGATGTCTGCAAATTATAGCTCAATATGGCCATGTGACTTATTATATGTCCACTTTCAAATTTTATCATACTGTCTCTGATCAAGTATTAGCTGTATTCCACCCTATAAGTGCACTTTGTCTATAGTCTAACTCTTCAATGCTAACTATAATAATAATAATAATAATAATAATAATAGTAATAAAATAATGGAAATGTCCAGAGTTATCTATTTTTCATATATATACAGGGCTTTAGATAAGCTTTATTTTCAAAAAAGTACTGTACTTGTCCATTTTTTAAAAAAGGTGTAACGAGAAATTTTTATGAGTACTGACTGTTCGTCTTAAAAAAACATACAAAGTAATTATTTCAATTGAGCCTGGGCTTGCTGCGTGTTTTCTTAGGCTATTCATTAACAAAAAAGTAAACAGTAAGATATTTAATTTCTCTTTGGTAGGTTTTGGTTATACAACTAAGCCGCAATGGGGATGGGGGTAGGATGCGGGAGATGAAGAATTTTTGGAAAAAATAGTGCCAATTGGAGCATTATGAGTCCCTTTTAGGTAGCTTAAATTGTATGCTTTGGGAGGGGGTTGTGTGGAATTTAAAATAGCTAAATTTTGGCAAGACCGTAAACTGGATGCAAAACTGTGGATCCTGATCAGCTGATCAGTATCCACACTGTTAGTGTTTCTAAAAACCGGATATATCTAGGTTCAGCAGGACAAGGGTTAATTTGATATTTACACAAGTGCATTTTTTTTTATATAGTAACCATATTTATCTTGACAAGCATCCATTTCTATTTTACTCTGCTTGCTGGAATTTTTTTTATATTTTTGTCATCTGCTGTCTTTTTTTTAAAAATTGATTTACTATAGTGTTCTCAGAGAGTCAAACAGATTGGATTAAGATCTGGCCGAATATTTTGTAGGTCCTGATCTGGTTCCAAAACTGTTTGCAAAGGTTATCAGCAGACAACAATTGCAGGCAAAGAGTAACTTCAGCAGTGTATATCTAACCAACTTGCAGGGTTCCACTTATTAGTATGCATTTACAAGCAGAGTAGAAAACAATATACATCCTGATCAGCTGGCTTCAGGACCAGGTATTTTGTCATCTGCTGTCTTTTCTAAATTTTAGTACTATATAGTTCCTTCATGATCACCATCAGAGAGTCAAACAGTTTGGATCCAGATCAGGTCTGACATTTTGTCAGTCCTGATCTGGTTCTAAAACTGTTTGCAAAGGTTATCAGCAGACAACAATTTCAGGCAAAGAGTAACTTCAGCAGTGTATATCTGACCAACTTGCAGGGTTCCACTTATAAGTATGCATTTACAAGCAGAGTAGAAAACAATATACATCCTGATCAGCTGGCTTCAGGACCAGGAAAATTTTAAGGTATTTTGTCATCTGCTGTCTTCTCTAAATTAATTTACTATATAGTTCCTTCATGATCACCATCAGAGAGTCATACAGTTTGGATCCAGATCAGGTCTGACATTTTGTCGGTCCTGATCTCAGGTTCTAAAACTGTTTGCAAAGGTTATCAGCAGACAACAATTTCAGGCAAAGAGTAACTTCAGCAGTGTATATCTAACCAACTTGCAGGGTTCCACTTATTAGTATGCATTTACAAGCAGGGTATTGGAGGGAGCGCAGTGGCTCAGTGGTAGAGTGCTTGACTCGAGACCGAAGGGCCGCGGGTTCGAGCCTCACCAGCGTCACTGCGTTGTGGTCCTTGAGCAAGACACATTTATCCTAGCTTAGTACTGGTTCAACCCAGGAAGCCCGTCCCGCATAACTGAAAGATTGTTGAGTGGACGTAAAGAATCAAATCAAACAAACAAAACAAGCAGGGTAGAAAACAATATGCATCCTGATCAGCTGGTTTCAGGAACCAGCTGATTCGGATCTATACTGTTTATGATCAAGGTCGGAGTATTTCAAGAAAAAGCACGAATATCACCAAGATTTTGGCGAAAATTAATCAGTCTCATGTCAATTTGGGCAGTTTGAAATAAGAACTATATAAAGAATAGAATAGGATGGACAGTTCGTTTCTTTCTGGATCTAAAAATAACAACTCGTATCATTTTACCTATTCTTGTTAGTGCTTAGCCACCTCTGTCCTCTGCTGATAACCTTTGTGAACAATTATATAGGAGGCAGACTGTTGGTCCTGATCTGGGTCCAAACCGTTTGACTCTCTAATAGTGTTCCTGAAAGAAATTTTGTTAAAAAGTTAATTTTGAATGCTAAAAGTCAGCAGACAATAAAAAAGCATGAAAAAAGCTTGAAAATAAATGATAGAAAAAGATCTTTCTGTCTTCTACTATAGAACAGATTGTCATTCTAAAAGTGTTACTGAAAAATATTTTTGAGAAAGTCAATTTCTAAAAAGTCAGCAGACCGCAAAACATTAATGTGGGCATGACCAGATTGGTCTGGAAATTTATTGTTCATCTAAATTGAAGGATGTTTTTGTTGTTACCATGACAACAAATAGTAGGTTTTGACCACATGGTGAGTTGCTATCACCTAGTGACTTAATAAACACAGAATTTTCAGGTTTATTACTGAAATGCACATACTAGCTTAAACTAAATGGGGTAGATACAGATTAGAAGCCACTAACAGTTAAATCTTCAAGTCATGTCCTTTAAGAAAAAAGTGTCCTGGAATTACCTTTTGAATATATTATTTTGTTCAGAGAACCAAATAAAAATAGTCCTTGATCAGACTGCTCTTCTTGAAGTATGCTGATCTGAGACTATTTTTTTAATAAATGCTTATTTACTGATCTCCGATGTTTAATTCTTTGTTGCAAATAGTTTGGATCCAGATCAAGCCTGGAAGTTATAAATTTAAAAAAAAAATGGGCCTGTTTCAACAAAATATTTTTTTAAGGTATGTCAATTTTTTTTTATATAGCTTCAGCCTAGTGCCTTAATATAATGCAAGAATAAACAACAATGAGATCTAGCAGGAAAAGTTTATTATCATAATTATTACACATGCATACCTTGAAACATTCAACTCATAATATGGGCCAGTACATGGGGTTTTGGTACATATAACATATCACAGGTTTATATAAACACAAATTTGCAGCGTAAAATTGTAAATATCACCTTACCCATAATTCTTAGCATATGATTTGGGTGTCAAAAGAACCGTCTCATTGAGACGGTTCTTTTGAGTACCCACAACATATGTTTTGGTTTTAAAATAAGAAAAGTATTTTTTTTTTTTTTTGGTACACACTCTTAACTAAAGGCCTGACATATGCTGCCAGTGAAGGCTCAGACAAGCCTGCACATGTACAGTAATCCACATTGTGCACTGTAAACATGACCAGTGACCTATATAAGAGTGACTAGAAACTCCAATAAAATACCCATACTCAACTCAAATAACACTGTTGTGTATCTTACACAGGTAAATGAGGGAAACTCGATATCATTTATCTACACGATTGGCTTTTACCGCTGTTTTGGAATACACAGCGTAATTTCTCTATGTTTACCTAAACTTTTAACACCTTTATAAACACCGAAAATATATAATAACGATGATTATGAATCATTGGACATCTTAGTAAATTAATATTGATAAATCGAGACACAGATATAGCCATGTTTGAAGCTTTATTCATCAGAGTGAAAGAGGTATTTTTGAAGCCATTTATTGCAGATTTCTGCAACTTTCTTAAAATCGGCCGTTATTTACACGGTCATAACTCAATCGGATTAGTTTTTACATTGCAGAAACAAAGCATTTAGCAATATTTCATATATGTTTTTTCGATTGTTATTAACAATATTTATCAATAAGCGATATTAAAGACGAAGTACGCTCTTTAAAGTACCTCTCACAAGCTGCATCGCCATTTTGAGTGTGTACAATAAAAAGCGCACCAGGCGTTAGTCACGTGACACATGCCACGACATACCTATATGGCTGAAAAATGAAGTGTCCAGTCACTCTAATATAGGTCACTGACATGACCTATAACCTCAAAAAATCAATAATCCTATAGGAGTCTGTATGTATCTGCCTTTGTTTACATCCATGGCGTGAGAGTTTATCTGCACAGTGTGTAGTACTGTGTACACAGTCTTGCTACAGCCTTCAGTATTTTGAGGCTAACTTTCTATTTATCCTGAAAACTTTTTCCCATGTACTACACAAAGTTAACTCTGTTTCGCCAAACAGTAGATTTGATTCTGATTCAAATGAACTCTTTGCATGCTGTTTTTTTCATGCTTTTTTGTGTTCTGCTGACATTTTTCAAAATTCACTTTTTCAAATAATTATTTCAGTGTCAAACAGTTTGGATCCAGATCAGGCCCAATGTTCTAGCGGGCCTGATTTAGGTCCAAACTGCAAAGATCATCAGCAGATGACAAAATTCGCCGCTGGCAGTCTCTCACTAGGATTTTGACAATAGGAGTAAAATTGCTGTTTGCCAGAAAAATTTAGAGTTTTACCAATCTTTTCTATTGGCACTTTAGAAAAAGTTGGAGTCAGAATCAAAAAGTTGGAGTAAAATAATCCAAATTTGGGGTTAGTGAGAACTGCGCTGGCAAGCAAAGTGTTAATACTACCAATGAAAGGCCAAAACAACATGCATTGAGTTCATTTCATGTGCAATAGGTTAATGGATACCCCTATCTTTCACTTGTATCTTTTTATACAGTCAACACAGACATACAAGAGTACACACACACAATAAGAAGGTTAAACAAAAATGGCCTTAACCATTTTCTGCCATTCTCTACAAATGCCGTCTGCTTGCTCAACTATCTCAACTGATATTATGTACTTTGGTAGACTTTATTCTTCCTCAGAATCTCAGGCCTTATGTAAAGAGTAACAAGAAATTGGATATTCAAAAGAACCCTCTCAATGAGACGGTTCTTTTGAGCACCCAAAACATTCGCAAAAAATATGGGTAAGAAAATATTTACAATTTTGCGCTGAAAATTTTTGTTTATCTAAACATGTTATCTATATGTCTTTGCTTTCTTCAGCAAATTATTTATTGATAACAAGACAGATTACTTCAGATCATCATTTGGAAGATTCAATTTCATAAATACAGCACTAAAAGAGTTGGGTCCCTTTTTATTTGATATGCTTATACCGGGCATACACATAAAATGGAATACAAGGAGCAAGGCTACCTAATACTACATAATAAAATAATCAATGAAATGATGGACGGACAGAAAATTTCTAATCATTTGAACATGATAAAATTAAAAGATCAATGGTCAGTTGTTTGAAATAATACAGAGCTAACCCTTTTCCTGCTATTTATGATAAATGAGCCGGGACACGATTTCCAACAATGTGGCATTTTGAATAGTGTAGACTCAGACGAGCCTGTCCAGTCTCCTTTTAAGCTTAGAAACTCCAAAGGCTGTTCGGTCAGTAGCTTAACACTCATAGAATAATCAAGCGACTAGCAAAGGCTCTGATCAGACTGTGCATATGGGCAGGCTGGTCTGAGCCTTCCCTGGTTTCACATACCACATTTTTGGTATATCATGTAGCGGCTCAAATATTGGCTGATTTTTTATCTGCTGATGTACTTTGGTGGCTTCTATTACAATATGAACCCATTTCAGACGGCTCCTCTGATCAGGGTTCATAGTGTTTGCTTCCATGATAAAACTTGTCTTAAATGCATATGAACCAATGCAGCAGACATAATGAGCAGGCAGCATTTTCAGAATTTAAATACAACTTTACAACATTTCAACAAAATATAGCGGAAAAAAAATGCTTTACTTTTAAACTCTCAGATGTTGTTATTATTGTGCTAATAAATATAATGCCAACATTGTTGGCATTTTAACATTATGAGCATGATAAATTACATGCTCAGTTGATTTGAGCATGGATCAGGACTAGCCTGGACACTAAAATGTCTAATTTAACATGCTTACAAGGTGAAAAAGTGGTAATAGTAAATTATAGGGTCGTGGATTTCATTTAAAACTGAAATGTGTGATCACTAAGGTGGTATTCAGTGGCGGATCCAGAGTGTATTGTTTGAACCCCCTCCACTACACCCACTTTAAAATATGCTATGAAATAATTTGGTCTCAGTGAGACCAAATTGTTTCATTTTCACAGGATATTTAATAAAAATGAAATAAATCGGCAAAGCGAACCCCCTCCCCCACATCTTTATATATTTGCGAATGTCAAGTCCTGTAAAGTCTGACCAGACTTCTCTGACCTTGGTAAACCTTGGTAAACATAATATGCTAATGCTCAGCAAGGAACTAAAATTGCTGGACAAAACACAAAAGAGGAGAAAAAGTAAGCATTTTTTTTATGTATATCTTTACATGCTGCATACTGTTTTGCGATTTTTGTTGTCGTCTGCTGAATTCTTTCATTCAAAATATCTTTGGGGAACAAAATCAAGTTGTCAAACTGTTTGGATCAAGATAATTCCGTTGGTCCTGATCTGGATCCAAACTGTTTTCCAATATTATCAGCAGATGACAAAAGCTGCTGCTAGCAAGGAAATTGTTAAAGTCATGCCATGGTTTACCCTTGTCCTGCTGAGAAATCTACTAACTACACAGACTTGATTTCAAGATATTTTTCAACCTTTTCCTGTTGTAAATTAACAGAACCTATTTATACAGGAAAAAAAATTGGTTGTTTGAAACTTGTCCTTCATTAGTTGGCCATCCAGAGCCTGAAAAAAAAATTCTGTTGGCATTTTTGAGTACATTTTGGCATCCATGCTCAAAGTGTCTCTTGATGTGTTTTAAGTAGGATAGGGGTGGATGCCAAGTCTGGAAATGCCCCAAAGTCCCAGAATTAGGTCAAAGGTCAACTGAGTGCAAATTCTTGTATATACGTCAGATTTTAGCGTTTTTATCAAATAGCTATCCAAAATTATGATTAAAAGTAATGCAAAATCTCTTTTGGATAATACAGCCATGCTATATAAACAAACAGCATCATCAAAGCATGATGTATGTTTGGATCAACGGTCATTTAAGTGCAAAATCGGTGAGAATTGTAGCAATATTTTATTTATATAGGGGCAAAATTCAAATTTTGAGTTCCCTTCTACCCTTATCGAAGAATTTTATATTGCTATCCTGCTGTGTGTCTATCATGTTTGGAAAGCAATGATTTACTAAGTTTCTGGCGGTCAAATATTCATAATAGACATGTAAAGTACGTTACTGTATAAAATCAATTAAAATGTAATACAAGTAAGAATAACCATTTCATTTTAAAGAAATAATTTATTTGCTTAATGCTTTGTATGAATACGTCATTTTATGCAATTATCTATCCTTTTAAACATAAGATGTGTTAAGTTGTTACTTACGTTACATTTTACAATCTGAAATTGAGTCCTTTTCTCAAAGGTATATGTTCCTAGCTACAGCTTTCATGAAGGACTTGGCCATGATCTCATGCTTATAGGACTAAAATATTTTCTTCTCATTTCACACATTTGTTGTGTTTGTTCCCATCTATAAATAATTGTAAAACACTTTTTACAAGGCCACTACCTGCTAATTACGTATACTTAGCATAGCTTCATGAAAACACAAAGACCAAGCAAGCCTCCTTTCATAAAACATCAGGCGTGTTGAAACTATGATAGAATATGGTAAATACCATATACTTGAAGGAATATATCCTCACATTGGTCTTCACATTGGCCTGTTAGCAGATGGTAACATACATAACATAAAGCTAATATACAGGTACATTTCTAATAATGACGATCCAGTGAAAACATTGTTAACATTTTGTGGGGTATTTCATGGAACCACATAACTTTTTAACATTTAACTGTAGGGGTGTCCTTTCATTTGCACACATTAATGAAATGATGTTGATTCAAAAGCAGCCTTTCTTTGAAATCAGACTGCTTGTGTAAACGTATTCATCCATATATAGAAGCAGTATAGATATGATATTAAAGGTTACCTCTAATTTTAAGATACCATTAAATATATATCTATGTCTTTCACAGCGCA